>JADANN010000358.1:0-52045 GCA_018806985.1 Angiostrongylus vasorum | reverse complement strand
GGATTTTCATTTCATCATGGATGTCGTAGAATGCTGCTCGAGCAATTCTCCCTGGAGTCCAGAGATAGCCGGGCTGGAACGTTCCCATTGGATTGCAGAGAGTGATTTTTTTCCCCAGACAAATCCGGTACCAATTTCTCCACCCCGGAGGGATTAGAGGCTTGGTTGGCCCAGAGCGGAATCGACCTAGAACCATGCTCGTGGTGACGGACATCACTACCACTGCTATCCGCCTCTTCATTTTTCATCTTTAATAATAATAGTAGCAGTAATTAATAATAATGAATAATAATGATAATAGTTAACAATAATAGTTGATAATGATAATAGCAATACTAAAAAAGAATAAAGCTCTTGTTGTTGATCAATCCCTGTGGGATTCACCGTGTATTAGAATTAATTAAGCATCGTTGCAGATGATTGAATTCAAAGTTGGCCTTTACAATGACCCGCGATGGCATACCGATGTATCGAGCAAGTGCGGTTATCCTCCCTGACAAGTCTGGTACCAATATGCCGACCCCGGAGGGATGGAGGGCTTGGCAGGTCTGGGACGCGGTGATCGACCCCATGTGTATTGCAGGGCGACGCCGACCATAGCACCACAAGCCTCTTAGTAATAATGATAACAGTAACAATAATAATGATAGTGATGATAATAATAAGCAATACTAGTAAATAACACTAATAACAGGTGATAGTAAATAAATAAAAAATAATAATAGTAAATAACAGTAAACATCAACAATAATATTTGACAGGAATAACAAATAATAATAATAGATGGTAGTGATGAGTAATAACGACAAATAGTAACAAATAATAATTATAATAATAATTAGTGTTAGTAGATAATAGTGTAAATAAGAGTCTTGTATTCCACATTGCCCTCAAAAATGAACATAAAAACCGATTTCTCATTTCATGTTTTCCTACATACAAGTGAGTTTGTGTGCTCAGCTTTCGAACTACTCCGAGATACTGTTTTTATAGTATTCAGCTGCGTAAATATTTTCCTCGATTATTAGTCCAGTATATTATTACTCATATTTAACAGTAGCTTTAGTGAACAGAAACTTTCGGTCGATCTTGAATTTGTTTGATCTTAGCTAACAAGATAGAAGAAGGTTAAATATTTCAGGTAGTGTTGACATCTTTTGTCACATTGGAAGAGTTTTACATCCGAACTTCTCGCCATGACAGCTCGTACAAAAGCATGCTCGAAGAGCTCAGGTATGAGTCAATGTAACTTAGTCACCCGTGATTTATAATGAAAACTGGATTTTGTTCGGAGAAAACTAGATAGAAATAATAGTTTAGAAGCACCTTTATTGCTGTTGACCACTGGGATCCACACTCTAACACATCTACGAGCAAATGGGAAGTACATTGTAGTTCTGGTTAACCTCCTATGCGCCTACTTTGCGTCTAGTTTTTAGTCGTTCTACAGATTAGAGTTTCCTCATATGGCATGGTTTTGCGTAAAATTGTTCCTAGGTTGATGTTTGACGAGGTGGATTAAAAAATAATAAATGTAAATGTCGTGTGAAATGAAATGGTTTTAACGTCATGGCTAGCCTTCAAAGGAGACAATTTCTTAGCTTCTGTTGAACGCTCGTTTTTTTAAAAAGACAAGGCTTTAATTTGTTTAACGGCGGTTCCTTTCATTATCTTTTAAGGTACTAGTGTTTGTTATCCTACACTTACTACACTTTTTTTTTGCTTTATTTTTTGAGTGCAACACAAACGTCACGCAAATCAAACATTAGTTCTACAATACCTATTAAACAGGATCGACTACCACGGTGCTTTGGAAAATTCCAAGTGCCAGACGTGGTTGAAAGGAGATGGAGCTGCTGTGTGGTTTAATCAAACATGGCAGCGTTGTGTCGTGTGCACCCCAGTGCAAGACAGTGTATGAAATCAATATTCCTTTGAATTTTTTTTGCACTTTCATTCATTTTAATACGATCAACATGACTTATCAGGTCTGTTCTGTGGACGTTTTTCTAATCGATGTGGGAGCAACAGTGACAGTAACCAAGGATCAGTTGGTCCCACTTTGCGGATACTACCACCAAATAGCTCCGTTTGCAATTTGTTGTTCCATTGGCCGATTTGATATTTCCAGTGGAGTGAGGTTTTAATACATTCCTGAAAAGTGTTTTTTTCTCATCGTTTTGTCGTAATTCTTAGTATGTGAAAGAGCACTTAGTTTAAAATCCTTCATATTTCTTATAAGTGTGATGTACCAGTTGAGTGTTTACAAATTCATTCACTAATCACTGAATACTGGTTCACGTTGTAACCAGATGGAAGCTTCAAATCGCCTTCATTGTGAAAGCGTACCTTCTCAGTTATCTTCCCCTCCTTCAATATTTAGGTAGCTTAGAATGGCCCTTAGGTTTTGACAGGCTTTTTCTTATTCGTTCGATCCAACGCTGTCCTATGGGGAACCTTTGGAGTTCAGGAGAATGTAGCATATTTGTTTTATTGTATCTGACTACTGATACCCACGTTTAGCTTGTCAAGGTCTCAGCATGGGTGCTCGATATAGTCACGCGTAACTTTCCAGTATCTTCCGAGGTCCATAAAAAATAAAGGATAAAGCTCTCGGCGTTGGTCAATCCCTGAGGGATGCGCCATGCATTCACTTCATTAATTATCGTTGGAGCTGATTGAATGCCTATCTGGCCTTTACAATGCCTCGCTATGGCCTAGCGATGTATCGAGCCAGTGCTGCTATCCTCCCAGACAAGTCTGATACCAATTTGCCGACCCAGGAGGGATGGGAAGCATGGTGGGCAATGGATGCGTGGGATCGATTCCACGTGTGTGTCGCAGTGGCGCCTCCAACCATTGCGCCAAACTAGCCCTCCAAGGTCCATATCGAGTTTATTTTTTTGGAGTTGAATATATTTCTCAGCCATTTTGATTGTATACTTTTGGCCGGATGGACTTGTACAATGCGATTGCACATATACATAAACATGTCTACTTAAACACAAAGTGTTCGTCAAGCTGGCACAGCGTAGACAGCGGTCCATCCCAGGATACATCTACCCCCTCAGCAAAGCACAATGTGGCTTTTGGTACTTGTTCAATTCTATACGCACCACCTGGGGATGCATTGAAGAACTCTGTATACTGAGGCGTAAGTTGTTTGATTTACTGCGGCTCATTTAGCTTCGCGCTGGCATGTCACCTTGAGAGCATCTGGAGTAGAGCCTTGTTATGCTTGCATAGTAGGTGCAGACCGTTCTCGTAATTTTACCGCATTTTTGAAGTCTAAAGTGTCATGTGTTAGCAGTTTCTGCTTTTGTGTTCCTAAATACACTACCATGTACATGGCTATTCCTGGGATAAGGGGAATGGGAAGCTTTTTAGGAAGTTTTTGTCGAGTGGCTCTTCGTGTATAACTTGCTGGACATTCTTATACCATAAGAGGTGTTTTTCCTCCGGCAACTGTGAACCGGCTTCTTGTTTCCAGTTTGCGTGCTTGAAATATTTTGGCTGAATTTGGCTGAACGGTAACACCCATTGTGCTGCGTCTTACCGGAGTCTTCACGTCAATATCCTTTCTGTGTTATGAAAAATTATCATGGAAGTATGTGTTTTTCCCATTTTCGTCTTCCAAAAATCGAGACTTCTGCATTAATCGACTGGTAATTGTCTCAGCGTCGGACAAGAAGCATCCGGTCTATGTGTGAAATTTGAGCCTCAAGCATCCAATCATTATAGTGTTTACACGTAAATTGAGCATTATTGAATCGGGATTGTGGGAACAAATAAATGGGAAGAGGTGGGTCGTTTCCGGCAAACCACTTGGTTGACACTCCGTTCTACATTTTCCATTTCCAGTATAAAGGATAAAGTTCTCGGCGTTCATCAATCCCTGAAGGATGCGCCGTGCAGTGGACTTCATTGCGCATCGCTGGAAGTGATTGAATGCATATCTGGCCTTTACAATGACTCGCGAAGGCCTATCGATGTATCGAGCCAGTGCTGATATCCTCCCATACAAGTCTGGTACCAATTTGCCAACCCCAGAGGGATAGAGGGCTTAGTTTGCCTGGGACTCGGGGATTGATGCCCATGTGTGTGTTGCAGGGTGCCTACGACGACTGCACCACACACGTCGTTTATCCGTATCCTTCGCTAATAATGAGGTATGGGAAGAATAACTAGGTCCTTCGATCTAACAACTTAGCTGTTTTAGAAGCAACGCGATTCAAATATAACACCATGCGGTAACAAACTTTATTTGTGTTACGTTTCGGCGCTTTCACCTTCCTCGGAGCCACGTTGATTAGATCGATTACACACATGTGTATGTGCTTGCGACATGGATCTTCATAGTCACGTCGAGCTTAAATGTTTTGGAGTGGAGCGTGGTTGCAAATATAACAAATATATAAATAATAAATACAACATCATATAGTTCTGTGCAATACCTTCGATCAGAACATTATTTATTTGGGAAAATTTTTTTAGAACAACGAAAAACCGCTCGTCTTTTAAGAGCGTTTTGGAGTTTTCGGTAGGGTATGACTATACTTATGTTCAGAAACGCTTCGAGTTTGCACATATGTGCAAGCAAGTGACTGAGCGTTTAATGGAAGCAGATATGCCATGGCTCGATGTGGAAATTCTCGATAAGGTTTGCAATGCTTTAGTTTTTTTTCACAAGAGCAATGATACCATTAATAGATGAGAATACAAATTTACTGCTTCTCAGCGTAGGAATGTTTGTTTATTAAATGAACGACCACAAAAACCACATACTCGTGCTATGTCGGGTTTTTGAGAGATAATGACTAATGTTTTTGTAGATCCGGGATGGACAAGACAAGTTCAAAGTAAGGCTGACCTACTTGAAGAGCAGACAACTATGCATTCCGGATTGCTTTGTGCAGGGAAATTTGATCAGGTTGAAGTAGAACTCCTCTAGTGCTTACTAGTTTACGTTAGCCTTTTAATGCCAGAACAGTAGAAATTAACGGGTTTGATTTGAACTGAACTATGTTTTAAGCATCCTTTGATGTGCCATTTCTTATTGCAGGTTATGATTCATTTAATAGAAGTCTTCCCTCAGTTTTACTCCTGAATAGTCAGTGTTGTTTTTGTTACGTTATTTCTTTACATTAAACTATAGTCGTTATCCTTTATAGCAACCCAGTTGAGGCTAGAAGTCTCTCCGAGTGGAACTTTATTTTGCATCACAGTATTTTGTTGTATAATGTGCAGAGTAGGACTCATTAAATATGTCGCCATTGATCTTGTTTCTCAGGTTTTGTCAGCATTTGTTATTAAAGTGGAACACTTTCATGGGCACTAGAATGAGTTGTCTTCTTAATTTGAAGAACATCTATCTTACATAAGAACTTACCCCACTACGGAAAATTCATTGCGTTGATCCATCGACCCTATCAGCCCTAAAACGATGTCCGTCGCGGAACTACAGGAGTTCTTCAACAATTCGATAATTCGTCTTTAAGAGACGGGCGGACCCCACCATATTCTCTTTTTTTCGCTCACAGCAGTCATCCACGGAAGTGGCGCGCTTTAAAAAATATGCTGTAACCTGGTGAATCCTTTAACCGTATTCGTCTATGGGTGCAATTTATTGAAATGAGACGTAAACACGATCTTCTGTAGGGTGGTCGATATGGTGAACTCTTTCACTCCTTAACTCCATCTATTGTTGACTATTCTGCTCATTACATCTCCTCATATGTTTGGTGCGCAGAGTTTCAGATTTGTTGAAGTTGAAATAGTAGTCGGATGGTATTTATGTTCGATGTAACCACTCCGTGATCAATAGGCTGTTGCACGCTGGTGTCCACTTCACTGCTGAGCAGTTTTCCAAATAGCGTTGCGCTCTCGTGCAGTATTCTATCGATCCTTTGCTGCAAAAGTTCATTTTGGAGAGATATTGTCATATAGGGTTGCGAGGAAATGGGTGTGTTTCGAGATGAAGCAAAACCTTCCCGTTCTGAGTTCATTATCGTGACAGGAAAGGGCAGGAATCTTGTCCTCGTTCAGCGCCACTATTAGCGAAACATACGGATTTCATCCATCTCCGGTGCATTCATGTCAAATGCTTCCGTTGACCTCAAGAAAAATGAGAATATTTTTCCGGTGTTTGGAGGCAGTCATCATGTTGTTTTAGATCAGTATCGGTGATTTCCATTCAAACAAAAGATTTTTTGTTCCTCTTACGGGTTGTCTCATCGATTGTAGAAGCGCTCATTTCGCGGATTACTGTTGCGGATGGAATGCCGACTGAGCAATTTGCCTTCTTTTTACTGGAGGGGCAAGATGACCTTGTTAAGGAGCTTATAGTTCGTCACCGCGTACAATCGTCGTTCGTTTTGGACGGGAGTAATGGCTGCAGCGAGCTCGTGGCTAGTTTTTCTGGCATTGTCGACAGTACGTGGCATAAGTTTGCTCTTAATTGTACTTCCTTGTGGCAATCGCGAACTCCGTACATTGAATCAATGGAGAACTACTATACAGCGTGTCTCGCTACCCAGAGGAATGCTGTCACTGCAACGGTCATTCACAGAAGCCTTTTTTCTAGTTCTAGCGTACAACAACTTATTGTCTTGGTATGGTCCTAGCTAGTTCGCTGAAGGATCGCGCCATATGTCGTGGATAAAAGTAACGTCGCTCTGCCTTCAGCTGTCTTGTCATGAACTTGTGGTGTATATCCTGCGTTGGGAGATCTTTCTCTGCTCTTCTTGCATTTGCCGGTCAGATCACTTTCCTTTTTGATCAGTTTCTCTACTGGGAGGAGAGCACCATCCTATACCAATTGTCAGAAAAACTGGGATTTCTATCGACAAGTATGATAAGTGGTTTTATCCTTTACAACATCTTTTGTCAATACTCTGCCAGCAAAATGGGGATGATCAGATGGTCTGAAATGTTTACACCTTTTCATAACGCGAGACTCAATGGATGGCATACACAGAGCCGGTTTGGACTCTGATAATCGCCCAAATTCTCAATTCTTACATTTTCCAAGAACAAAGACTGACCACTTAATCTCTTCGTCTCTTTAAGGGTGGGTTTCCACTACTTATTTTGTCGTGCAGAACTATTCTTCTTGTTAACCCTTAGATCCCAAATAAAGGGATGAAGGATGAAGCTGTCAGCTTTGATCAATCCGTGAAAAGTTGCCCCACGCGTTCGACTTCATCGTTTCTCATTCTGTTGCTCTGTTGATTCTGCTGTTTCCTTCTGAAGGAATCGTTGTACATGATGGTGACCTGTCTCGAATACAGTGACGTCCATGAGGCCCGATTCCAAAATTCTAAAATCGACTCTTTTTGCTACCGCAGATAGTTAACGTTAGCAACGAATACGTCCATCCATCGTTTGAATGGTCTTCGTAGAGGACACCAGTGTTCCCATAGAGTCCACTCAACTGATCGCTTTGTTCACCTTTTATCTGTTCTTCTTGTCATGTGATCGGTCCATCTATGTTTCGCTATCGATGCGTCTTCTACTTAACTTCGAAGACGTAATAGATTTAGAAAAATCAAAGCTTCGCATTCCAGGAAGGAGTCGCAAAAAGGGAAAAAAGTGCTGTGAAAACTCGACTTGAATCATTGCGCCGTCGAAAAGAGCGATACCACCGGAACGTCGTCCACAATAAAACTTTTTCAAACCTTGTGCAAATTGATCGGTTTAACCGGCACTTTGGTACAGTTTTCATCACATATAGATGATCTCTCGCAGTCGTCCATTCGTAGCGAGAATGCTTCAAGTTGTCGGTCAATTCTATCTCTTCCTTATTTGCGCATTGACACTCTTCTCATTAACTGTAGGATGTACCAGATGTCATTTAGAATAGGAATCCGTTTTCACTTGAATGACATCATCTACGCAAAGCTGCCAGTTTTCGTTTCACTCAGAGATTCTCCTTCTATTCTGTTAGGCCATTCCTGCGACACTAATCGTTTTTCCTTGGCTCCTTGGCTGGATCAAATATAACATCCCGTTTTGAACGGCAATTATGAAGTGCTAAAGCTCTGAATAATGTACACCTCTGTTAGCCAAAGAGGAACCATTGCAATCGTACATTTTTTTGCTTATGAAATACAGTTTTATATGTTGCGGTAGCCTAGGGCTTCGATGTTCTTCAAAGGGCGAAATTCATCGAAGTCATTTTTAGCAGTAATTCGGTGTTTAAAGGGCTTCTCCTTTTTAGTCATGGAGGGTCAATGGTCGGCTTGCGAAAACCTCGGTAAAAGTGTTAGGTGGAAGAATCTACGTAAAATTCTACTTAACAAAAACGATGGAATAAATTCGAAGTCTCCGAGTCTAAAAAAACAAGCGGTTCAACCGTAGACATCAACAATACATTGCGTATGCTCAGTTGATCAATCGTTTTGTAGTTCGAATCAGATGTGTTAACAAAAAAGTTGCATTACATGAGGAAATGAGAATTTATGCTGGTAGAACGAAGAGATTTGACTTTTTTCGCGAATGCTGTACCCATCTTTATTCCAATAAGTAGAAATCTTAGATTCTTTCGCTAAAAATGAAAGGGCAGAATTTCTTCTGGGCCAGTGAGATTAGTTCCATGCACGATGGCCATTTGGTGGAAGACCCCACATCGACTGCAAAGGATAGAAGAGTCAGTGATTTCTGGAACTTAGTTTCAAAAAAAAATGGCGGTACAAATGGGCCTGTGGATGCTGTATTTTTGATGTTCAATTTACGGCAAGAGTCAAACAATCCAAGCTGTTGACTCATCTTCATTTTGCCGACATGCTACAATAGAGGAGACAAGTTGTTCAGGATGAGACTGGTTTGTCGAACGTCTCCATAGAAATTTCCACGGAGCCCCGGGCTTTATAATAGCGAGTGAGTTGTCGAGCTTCTCGCACCATTTAGAGGTCGAGTCGCACTCCGACAACACATTTCAAATGAAAAGTGGACAAATACAAGACTATTAAGCACTCTCATGCATAACGATGAGTTCTTGGTCCAAGGATGGCATTCCCAGTGATCTGCATGTGTTGATGAACTCACATGTTGCGTTTCAGACTTTTCCTGACTACATGTGGTGCCGAACTGTCAGAAACGCCATCTCTAATGAAATCCCACGCATTTCCTCCGACCGCACACAGGAATTCTGCATAAACATGCTTATCTACAAAAAAATGGCATACCATCTCATGAATCGGCGTGTGTCTCAGGACAAGTGCAAATTCGTTTTTGGTCCCTAGTTTAATCCTCCCTCCAAAAATGCATGAAACCTGCTCACCTAGGCGGTAGCATCGCTACAGGGTGGGCAGTGTTGACGCGCATGAAATTGATCTATGCTGATCTTCCTCCAGTCACCTTTGGGATGTGAAAAGACGCGTTTTATTCACACCCGTACCGAGAACGTTCTCTTTTGTTCCCATCGATAGAAAGTTGGCTCCGTTAGCTCCAACAATTTTAATCTCCTTGGAAATCTGCCGATCGGTTTCGAAAGTTCACGACGCGTCAAAGTCCGTTTGTGCCCGCTGTGCTTGGTTTTAGAGCGCATTGCGCCGCTGTTCTGATCTGTCAGTTTTACACATCATTCCACGTTTCTTGATTTCCAAATAGTAACTCCCTTTATTCGATGAATACTCTTAATCACAATTGGCAACGTATAGAATCTAATGCTGCGATAATTTTTTTCCCTTCTAGAGAGATTTGCTCTACAGTTGAATTAATTTCATTCGAAAATGGCTCGTCGTTTTGCCTCTGTGGATCATCGAGAAGTGATGACATCGATAGAAGGATTGCGCGATAGGATACGAGTATTCAATGCTCAAGTCCCTAACCTCATCAGAGCAGTGGCCACGAAAGTATGTTCTGTCGTTCAAATTTTGCCCAGCACGGATGCTCCACTTTACACTGGCGCCTTTGACCTCCTGAGCTACGTGCTCGCACTCTACGGTAAAGTAAATGGAGACCGAAAGAGACTAGTTTTTGATATCATGTCGGTAAGACCTTGATTTCGATAATGTGATTCCGATACCATGAGAAAACATCCAGAATTTGTAGTGGCCCCAGTTCACGCTCCCTCATGACAAGTTCACCCATGTTCTGCTGGCGAACATGGCTGCTGCTAATCATTAGCCTGACATGTGTGAAATTCTTTCTCTTATCGTCCTTTTTTGTAGTCACCGAATGTCGCAATAGGCCAACTTAACGTGCACGTCGCATCCCTCAACGTACAGCTAGTACAACTGAAGCATAAAGTGAGTTAGTGTTGTTTTCTTTGGCTAGTTGTCCGACCTACTCAAAATCTGTTCTACGCTGTTCATTTCTTTATAGAAGCGAATTGCATACTTCAGATTAGCAGACTCGAGCAAGCTGCTGTCGATGTGTACATAAGCTCCAGATTGCAAAGAAGGAGCCCTTCTACGACATCGGAAGAACTTTCTGGTAGAAACGAGGAAGGATCCTTCGAGGAGAATGACTTTCCCAACTTCAACGTGACATTGTCCGACTCGCCTGTCGAATGTGCGGTCATTACGGTTAGTGTTTTTTTCCTTCCACAAAACTTATCTCTTTTAATAACTGGCTTTCAGAAGTGTTTTTGTCTTTTCAGAGTGCAGAGAACGTCCATTTGAATGAAACGAGTGAGGTATAGCCTTACTATTTCTATTACTTATCCAGCAGTACTTACGTTCTCTATGTGAACATTTCGTATAATTTTAAACCTTTTTACTTCCTGCCTACTCTTTTTTGATGGCAGGGTATATTGCGAAATATAACTTCAACGAAGCTGAGATATTTGCAAAACTCTGGACCGCAGGTGCCTATGGTGGGGAACGAACGCGCTATTGTCCTTTCCGAGGGAGTAACGCGTTCACCACCACACCATGCGGGTCCTTCGTTTCGCCTGTCTCTCAGCTAGTTCTATCGATCTTTTTTGCCATCAGCATTTTGTATAATGTTCTTGCGGTAAGACAGCGTAGATTCTTGTAAACTTCGATACAATCACGATAGCACAATCAAAGTTGTTAGTAAGAATCGCTCGTCGACCCATGGAAAATCCTTATTCTTATCCAGAAATTTTACAGCATATTTAAATACTTTTCAGAAGTCATGTCGAGCTAGACGTCGATCTCGCTCGTTGTCCATTGTAGTGAGTTCGTTGTTTTCTTTTCCTAGTGATAATCTGAAGACTTGCTTTGGCTCTGAGAAACCAACTCTACATGTGCTCTTTTCGGTTCCATCATCTTAGTTCTACCTTATGTTCAGCTTATTTTGATGTAGTATCTAGCGACCGACGTCACACTTATGTCTTTCTGGCCCTCATTTTACAGAAGAAAATGATTCGACGGTTGAATCGTTCGGTTACACCAAGCCGTCGACTTCTCACTTCCGACAACGTCGACGCAGACGTCACTCTTTGCGAACATATCTGACTTCCAGCACTTTTATTAAGTTCCACGTGACACTGTGAAATTAAAACTTTCTCTACTTCTTCTTGGTTTCTGCTTCGCCAATGTTCATTGCTAGCAACCATACATTGCACGGTATCACTTCCCTAATTGAGCGTTCGAGAAGCAGAAAAGATGTAGTCCTAGAAGTTCATGGGTATGCGAAATGCTTTCCTTTTTTATGGTGAAGATGCAACGAAATCCAATAAAACAAAGAATGAAATTTTTTCATGAAATTATGACAACAATCAGCATTAGCAATTGGGGATATTACCGTATTGCTCTTGTTTCGACCAACGGTACTCGATCACGACGGCAAGGAAACCACATATGAATTCCAGTTTTTCTAGAATTTCAATGTGATGGAAAAAAAGTGCGCGTGTTGCGCAGTGGTCGGAGGGCGCTACAATACAAAGGTGGGATGGGTCTCCGTGCGCATGGCCCACCAAGCCCTTCATCCCCCTCGGGTGATGGGGTGGGTAAATTGGTGCCAGACTTGTCTGGGAGGAGAGCAGCACTGGCTGGCTACATCGGTTGGCCACCACGAGTTATTGTAAAGGCCAGATATGCATTCAAAGACAACTCTGGTACCAATTTGTCGACCCTCGGAGAGATCAAAAGGCTTGGTGGGCTATGGGCGCGGGAATCGATTCCACGTGTGTGTTGCGGCTGCGACCACTGCGCCCACATCGCTTATTTCCATACTCAATTTTAGTATGCTTTGAAAAGCAAGATTTCAAGACAGAAGTGTCTCAAGTTTCATCATTTTGGCGAAATTTTATCACTATGGACTTTTTTTGTTAGATATCATGAGAGGCAATCGCTCTGAAACGTCATTTCAACCGTCATTTTATGTGAGCTACTGCAAATGAAAGTTCTTCAGAGACGTGAAAGTTTACAGCTCAATTTAAAGAAAAGGGTTTTTCTTTTTTAGATATTGGCTCTGCTTCGTCTGAAACCCGAAAGACCAACCACAAGTCATATTATTAGAAACGAGGAAAAAAAGTAGCTATGCTTTGTATTCAGAGCACTCCATAAGAGAGCCTAACAGTGGCGGCTTGAGTGGGACGACTTCACATATAACCCGAAAAAAGCCACTGCTTGAGAATGCCACTGTCAAAATTAACTATAGACGCATATAAAGACTTTTACTTCAAGCAATTTTTTTTAGGGCAAAATGTGCGGCCTGTTAGCTAAGAGAAAATTGCAGCGGAGAACAGCGGCAGGCCACACTTTGCCCCCTCTGCTGGTAAGAGGCTGAATATCATTGTGATTGTAATTTCGCCTATCATCATCGAAGGTTTATTAGCGTGCAGACACTTCCAATAGTAGATTGAACCACTTTCATCAAATCACAAAACTGTTATTCAGAAAGACGACGTTTCGCTAGTCCTTCTTCTGAAAGACATTCTGCTAGTGGATCTACCTTGAATAAATGGAAATTATCATCTATGTCTTCATGCAAATCACTTTCCAGTGATAGTCGATTATTGTGGAGCTTTATCTCAACGCCAATATTTTATTATTAAATTCGCCCGACTCTAAATGTAATACTATATGTTTCCCGAAAGCGAATGACAAATCGGAAGCGCCACCGGCGCTGTATCATAGTCATTCTGTTCATGAGATTTTTATCAACGATGAATGAAACTAAAGAAGCCATTTCGATTCGTTCCAATTGGATTGCTAATCGACGAGCAATTTTGGGGCAGACCGCTGTTGTGGTCTTAATACAATAATTCCGTTTGCTAACGAATCTCAGAGAATAGCGAGAAACCATTAAGCTACTAAGTTTCCAGTTGAGATCCCTGCGGACACTTCATATCACATCGAAATCGCAACAGCTACAGCTTTGTATCACACTTTGCCAGTGTTCTAAAGCAGCAAATTTAGGGTAAATAATGTTTTTTTTTCATGTAGCGTAGCTCCTTTTTATCAAAACTGACTATGACGGAATTCCAATCGCTGTGTGTGGGGTTTTCCTAGCCCATGCGTGTGACTTCCGAGTGTTATGAATGGTTGGCGTTTAGTTATGTGGCAGTCTGTTAAGAGCAACTGGCACCAACTTTTTGAATTAGATTTACTCGTTTCTTTTTCGATGAAAACGTTTACAAATGTGTTAAATACCTTGCTTCTAGAGTTGTTTACCTTTGTATGTGAAATCGTTGCTCTCGAAAACGGAAAATGCCAGTAGAGAGCAAGCGGGTAGACAAAGAAAACATTTCTGGAGACCTCAAAACCTTGTTCATTTCGATACAGCAAAAATTTTTTCTGAATTAAATGCACGTTTATCTTCTGTAGCACTGCAAACTTTTGAGCACTGAAAAGAGTATTAACTTCACCATTTGTGGTGTAACCTTAATGGACTTGGTTTATACTGGTGATATCGTACTTCTGGCTCAAGCCAGTGCTATTCACTCTGCAAGGAAGCGGTTAACTGCAAAATTTCCCAGATTTTTAAAGTCTTGGCAAGAACTCAATTCTTTTGGAACAACAGGCACACATCTACCGGACAGATTTTGTATGTATATATTTGATTAGAATCTAGAATAATCATACACCAGCTCTCACTGCTTAGAAAAAATGACTCGTTCGTACTTTTCGCGTTGCTTCTTCTTAGTAAAAAGGAACACCTCACGGCTATTCAGGCTTTGAAAAGCAATGATTTTACAGGGGTTTGAATCCAAAGAAGCATCTCAGTTATCAGCTCTTAATTTTGAAGAATTTTTTTTTAACAGTAGGCAGGACGTTTCTGCCAGATGACACGACTTTTGTTCAGAAAAAATATCTCGAACGTGTCATTCTGAAAAAAACATACATGCGGTTCCACTAGGAAGGAAAGAAAGGGAAAACACTTCTGGGAAGCACTTACGTTTTCATTCGAACTGCTTCAAGCTAGTTATGGACTGTGCGAAGCTTCATCTTATCAAATATGTTGTTGTAAATTTTTCCGACTTGAAATGTGAAACGGGGGTGCTGCCAGGGCGAAGATGACAAACCGAAAGCAACGTCAGCGCTGTTGAACTATCATACCTGTTATTAGCTTTTTATGAGTGCTAATTAAAGCAGAGTAAGCATTTCCGTTTTGTAGGAGTTCCGCTCCACGTTATCTGAATTGCTGGGTGACGAGCTGTTCAGCCGCAACATTCCCCTTGCGCTCTCAATGCGATGCCATAGTAAGCCGACGAATTTCAATCGATGCAGAGAGATACAGTAGTTAGCAAGTTTTCAGTCGAAAAGCGAACGAATTCATGAGTTTACCTGAAAAACTGCTTGGCATTCGAGTGGTAATCTCATCACAGTGAACCACAAACAGCACAGATTACCACGTTATTTCTGCGGGACTAAGAATCATCCCAGCAACAGTTTTGGTACTCTTATTGTAGCACTCGGTAATTTTCCAATTAGTAGTGCTTCCCAGCAATTGAGCACATCAGGCTTTTTATTCTAAACCGTTTACGAAGGAGTTTCGCTTAAAAACTGTATGCACGAAGAAGTTAAGAGAAATCGTCCTTTACTTTCAAAAGAGATCCGTTGTACTCCTAGAAGATGTGGAGATTTATGGCAGAAACCGCTACGCTCGTCTGCTCTCCACCGGTGACAGATTCAAAATAATGGCTTTTCGACGTGTTGCTGAAAACGATTTCCCATGGTTTTCTTATCTGTATGTTTATATATATTTTGTATATGTATATATTTTGTATATTATGCACATATACATGCAATTACACTTTCCACTTTCACGTCATAAGTGCCTATAGCCACGTCCAATTTCAATTTCAGTAAATTTTATGGCGGCAATGTCTCAACGGAGAAAAAATAGATTACTTAATATCTTATGGTTTTTGGGAAGTTGTATCGCTATGAATCTGTTTTACTATGGTCATGAGTGGAAATCATTTCGGGAAGTCATGTGGTGTGGATTACAACAAAGGATACACGAAAATGTGCTCTCGGAGACATTAAAGTTCTTGGTTGTTATTTAACAGAAGGTTTTTCAGTTATAAGTATCAGCTCGGTAAATTGTCAATCCCTAACATCAACAAGAGTCAAAATAATGAATCGAAAAAATTAACCATTTCTTGCATTCATGGCACTAAAAAGAAAGATCGACCAGTAGTGGACACACATTTCTTGCACAATTATCATGTAGTGAATCTATCTTCGATTATAAACAAGGATTGGCGACTATTGGGGAATGACCTCGCACGACTTACCTATTGACAGAAAAGGAGCCACTCCTTTTTAACGTCTCTGTTAAAAGGCGTGGAAGCACTTAAAGATGCCTCCCCAAAACCAATCCTGAAGGAGTAATTCTGTTGCCTCTAATCTAAAAAAAAAGTGCGGAAAAAGTACTACATAGGACATCCACTGGCGCGCTTTGTCACCTCATCTAGATAGAACTCTTCTATTAGTTCACAAAACTGATATTCAAAAGGCATTAACGTCTTATTCTAAGGAACCTGCTCACGGTACCACGAGGAAGGAGTAGAAAATTGTTCTGAGGACGGTTTGAGTTTCGCACGAATTGCTTTACACTCTAGTCGAATAATGTGAAGCTTCATCCTAACACCAATATATTGTTGAGAATTTTCCGGCACTTAAGATAAAAACGTATTTTTTTCACAGCGCAGATCGTTGATACTGTCGTTAGTAACCGAATCTCAGCTAATGGAGCACACCAAAGCTACTAAGATATCAGTTAAGGGTCCTGCGAGTGGTCTATATCACGACGGAAATTATGGTAAAATGGTGCAGTTGCGTGAAATACTTGCTCCCAAATTTCCTTCTCTTTCTTTCTGAAATCCTCAGTTTGGACTTGCTGCCGGCTGTTGTCAGCCAGAATGTTGTGACAACAATAATGATTGACTTCAACGAAGCTGAGATATTTGCAAAACTCTGGACCGCAGGTGCCTATGGTGGGGAACGAACGCGCTATTGTCCTTTCCGAGGGAGTAACGCGTTCACCACCACACCATGCGGGTCCTTCGTTTCGCCTGTCTCTCAGCTAGTTCTATCGATCTTTTTTGCCATCAGCATTTCGTATAATGTTCTTGCGGTAAGACAGCGTAGATTCTTGTAAACTTCGATACAATGACGATAGCACTATCAAAGTTGTTAGTAAGAATCGCTCGTCGACCCCTGGAAAAGTCCTTATTCTTATCCAGAAATTTTACAGCATATTTAAATACTTTTCAGAAGTCACGTCGAGCTAGACGTCGATCTCGCTCGTTGTCCATTGTAGTGAGTTCGTTGTTTTCTTTTCCTAGTGATAATCTGAAGACTTGCTTTGGCTCTGAGAAACCAACTCTACATGTGCTCTTTTCGGTTCCATCATCTTAGTTCTACCTTATGTTCAGCTTATTTTGATGTAGTATCTAGCGACCGACGTCACACTTATGTCTTTCTGGCCCTCATTTTACAGAAGAAAATGATTCGACGGTTGAATCGTTCGGTTACACCAAGCCGTCGACTTCTCACTTCCGACAACGTCGACGCAGACGTCACTCTTTGCGAACATATCTGACTTCTAGCACTTTTATTAAGTTCCATGTGACACTGTGAAATTAAAACTTTCTCTACTTCTTCTTGGTTTCTGCTTCGCCAATGTTCATTGCTAGCAACCATACATTGTACGGTATCACTTCCTAATTGAGCGTTCGAGAAGCAGAAAAGATGTAGTCCTAGAAGTTCATGGGTATGCGAAATGCTTTCCTTTTTTATGGTGAAGATGCAACGAAATCCAATAAAACAAAGAATGGAAATTTCTTCATGAAAATATGACAACAATCAGCATTAGCGATTGGGAGATATTACCGTATTGCTCTTGTTTCGACCAACGGTACTCGATCACGACGGCAAGTAAACCACATATGAATTCCAGTTTTTTAGAATTTCAATGTGATGGAAAAAAGTGCGCGTGTTGCGCAGTGGTCGGAGGGCCCTACAATACAAAGTTTGGATGAGTCCCCGTGCGCATGGCACACCAAGCCCTCCATCCCACTGGGGTGATGGGGTGGGTAAATTGGTGCCAGACTTGTCTGGGAGGAGAGCAGCACTGGCTGGCTACATCGGTAGGCCACCACGAGTTATTGTAAAGGCCAGATATGCATTCAAAGACAACTCTGGTACCAATTTGTCGACCTCGTAAGAATGAAAGGCTCGGTGGGCTATGTGCGCAGAAATCGATTCCACGTGGCTGTTGCAGGGCGCCTGCGACCACTGCGCCACACGTGCCCTCGAGAACTGTTAAAATCAAAAAATATTAGAGTTATCAGTTAGTGATAAGAGTGGAGAGTATATGGTAGTCCTTCGTCAGTTGTTGATGTTGAGATGACAGGAAAACATCTTGAAGACTCCTCCTTTTATTGACCATCATCTAAACAGGAAGTCAGAAGTCAATACCGAAAACCGAACGCGGAATGGGTAAAAGTGGTACGAGTAGCCTGTTTAAAAACACTAGTTGTTTCGTAAGTTAAAATTGAATTAGCAAAAGAGCTCGTGTTATGCTTGATTATCAGAACTTATAGGTTAGAACCCACTGATGATCTGGCGACCACCGACCGCTCAACGTTCACAGTTAGACCTATCATCAGCAGTGCAAGCGGATCTATGGAGAGAATGGCTTGGTTCATAATCTTATACTTATCCAGTTACTTAAACACATTTCAGCCGATCTCGCGAATGCCTAAATATTCATAGATCGTCTGCATATGCGTGTCCTAACAACGCGTACGTGGTGGACTCCTTTGGCATCACCGTCCTTTATTCTATCGCCTCGAGTGAAACGACAATGCAAGCTATCTGAGAGCTCCTTATGGGAACATTCAGGAGCAATAAACGTGTATGGTTTTTCATTTTGGCAGATCATGACCACCGCGAAGGAGCCTCTAAGATGCTCAATTCTTTGGGAATCCTAAAAATAATTCACTCAAATGAGGGGGTAGGGCAGTAAAACAGCCACTGTGATCCATTTCGAAAGTTCATGAACGTGTCAGAGTCCGTTTGTGCCCGCGGTGCTTGGTTTTAGAGCGCATTGCGCAGTTGCTCTGATCTGTCGTGCTGAAAAATTATCATAGAATAAATGGAATGGATATTCTATTAAACTCGGTCTTCGCTTTCGTCTTGGAGGCAAATAGGTGTAGTCCACAAGTTTGGGAGGTAAGCGAGGCTGTTCATCGTGAAAGAACGGTGAGTGAATGTTGATTTCCGCCTTGAACAGGATCCTTGTACAGAGCAGAGTGATCTGAACTCCATAGGGCCAATAACTAATGCATTAATTGAAGTACTAAAATAAAACACCTCGTTTAGAAGAAACAGAGTGATGCGCACGTAGTCGTGTTGAGGGTGAAGTCATTCTACACACTGTTGTCGAAATGGTGCGATATGAAGGGAACATGCGTAATAAGTTCCCCAAGAGCAACAGAATGTCTGATGGCAATGGTGCACCTCAGCCACTCTGACGACTGTCATCACCAAAAAAATTCGCTTGTAAAGAAATACGAAGCAGACTAACGTGGATGACGGATGCGAGACAACGAATCGAATGAAAAAGTGCTAGTATCCTGACAATTCACGAACCTGGTTCATACAAACAAATAAAAAAAATAATAAAATTGACGAAATATTACAACCTCTTGATACAACATTTAAAGGGCACAAGAAAGCGAACCCGCATCTATCTGAATTTCAATTTGAGCCTGCCTGTAAAGGTGGCGTAGGTTGTGGGAAGGTGTATTACAATCATAACAATGCAAAGAGTGAAAACTTAACTTCTATATCATCATAATTGTGCACGAAATCCAAAGATACACGATTCAGGAAACAGGGAAACTCGCAAAATCTTGCTTCGCGAAACAGCAATGTATTCAAATCGGATACACGCTTTCAGAAGCGTGAATTAGCAAAGAGATAAAGAAGGAAGAATAAAGTGCTCAACGCTAATTCCTTCCTCGCTAATATTCTGTGCATTCCACTCCTTTTAGGATCATCGAATGAAATACGTAATCGAGGATGCCCAGTGATACCAAGTCAGTATTTCCCACCCTCTCCGGCTAGTTTCGTGCTTTGTGGTGTGTCTCGTCTGAGCATGGAGCGGAAAGCGATCTGCGATCATGTGCGTAGAGCCACACTAAAAACTGCACAGCATAATCTCAAAAGTGAGGGAATAAAAAAATTTCTGCATAGCACATCAAACCTACCACGAAACTCTACTTAATGATCGACTTTAACAAAAAGAAAGCTGTGCGAGAAGATCGTAGGAATTTCCTGAGAAATTTCGTATCATTCCTCTGGAGCCACTGTTTGGTTGAATTAAGGGAAGCCAGACTTATCCAGTATGCGAAATATATTCGTGCCGCAGTGGGCTGAGGCCAATGAGTACGCCACCATTGCAGTTCTGAAGAAATCTGGACGAAGCATCATCGAATTCTGTCCTGATTCAGAGCAATGAACTGCATACCCCGCTAGTCTCAGCCATGGCAACTGCTGTTTGGATCCTAAGTGTTCGAAATATCATATAAACACATAAATCACTGCTAAGCATGCTTGGCACAGTGCGAACCTCAAAGAAGATTCTTTTGCGACCAGAGGTGTTCACCACCTAACAAATGTGTACATAGTTCCAACTTTAGTAAGTAGACTTTAAAAAAAAACTTTACGGTTATCATGCCTCTTGAAGAGGGCCACACCATCCAATAATGCCTAGTGAACCAAATTGGCGTGAAATTTAAATAACTGAGAAGACGCCGAACTCATTTAGAAGAAGACATTAGGAAATTGCTTGAATACTTAGGAGCGTTATTTTGGCATGTAATTTATACCGCTATTTATCCATGCGTCTGAATATATAACAGCACGTGCTTTGCAAAAATGTGCAAACTCAGTCACAGATGGATTTCCCGGCGCTTGCCGCTTTTGACGAAAGCGGCGCCGAATATTGTCCCAGAATCGACATTCTTTCCAAGAAGTCGATGCGAGATTTTGCTAGACTTGACCTTCGACCGTATCCTGCACCTATCCCCTCATTTAGTGGCACTTTACCTGTACGAACCTTAATAGTAATAGTCGAGATGAGATTTAGCAAAAGAAGCTAACCCACCAAGAAACAGTTTGGTGAGACGAAGAGTGACTTAGCAATTCTTACCATTTCTTCAACTAATCAGGTAACACCGAACAAGCTCTAGTGGGATCAGACTGGAATGATGACACCGGTCCGCTCCGAATAATCTGAAAACGTTTTAAATCCCTTTCTCACAAAGAATTATCTTGTCAACTTTGCCAATCTTGGAAAAGATCCAATTTATTACCTTCCTTACTTTTTTAACTTTCTCCCTGCTCTTTTCAGAATGTTCTCGTCTCTTCTGGAAACCGCAATTTTCGTAAAATATTTGCCATTTGCCCAGGATTGCTCCAGTTTTCACATGGATATCATTGTAAAGGTGACGTGGAAACAATGATAAAGTTTATTAATAAGAATAGTGATGAAACGTAGCTCCACAACTCACATCGACTTTAGGTCTATAACAGAACCACGGGTGTAGCGCAGTGGTCAGAGGCACTCTGCAATACACGTGGGATCGACCCTCGCGCCCATGGCTCACCAAGCCTTCCATCCCTACGGGCTCAGCAAATTGGTACCAAACTTGTCTGGGAGGATAGCAGCACTGCCTCGATACATCGCTAGGCCTGCCGCGAGTCACTGTAAAGGCCAGATATGCATTCAATCACCTCCAGCGATGGTTAATGAAGTCGAATGCATCGCGCATCCCACAGTGATTGACCAACGCCGACATCTTCACTGTTTTAACCAAGCCACATTTCTTTCAAAACTAGCCTAGCGAGCACTAATGCAATGCTGTGTTATAATAAGAATGATGTTAGTTAGTATACCAACAACAGACCTTATCGTTATTTGTTCCTACAGCTCCACTGAAGTCCTCTCTTTTGTCAGCACATGTCGATGACGATTTCGACTCCTTCGGACATAAACAATCACCTACTGCAAATCATTATTCGTCAATTTTACAGAAACACGAATACCCTTTCGATTCTTCCGGCCTTCTGAAGTTTTCCTTTTTTCGAATGGACAAGCCTGATAAAGTGTTAATCGAGCTGGGATCGGCCGTTCTCGCTTCAGTCATCTGAAATACCTCAATTTACAAGATTCACACCCATTAACTGGTCACTCACCACAGCGATCAAAATTTCACTTCATTTTTTAAAGGGTGGAACATCGCAAATCACACAGATCTATAGTTGTGTGAATACAGTTCATACACCAATACATTAATGTGCACCTGACATCCGTACAGATGAGATAGCAACAGGATGAATTGCAAACAATGAGGAAAAAAGCCCATAAGAATAGGAAACTACACATACCTGATAACTACTTAGAGATAAAAAATATGTAATTATAGGCTTATTTTACAGTATTATTGGGACATTGAGTAAAGTAGACAGATGTCCTTTTGGAAACACTTTCGTTCATAAGGTCCGATGACGAAGCCAAATAACAAGGTTATGAGAAGGCCAAACGAATTGGACACCCGACATTCCCGCCCCCATTATTGGTATTCGTTTTGGTTGAACACTGGATCACAGCCACGGTAGGTCTTCCTCTCCTTCTCTGCAGCCACAACAACAAAATAGTTGAAACGATATTCCGCAAAAGATCTCCAATCCAACCTAAATGTAAATTGTAGATACCATCCGAAGATGTATATCGGCACCGGCTCTTCCCATCGAATTTCTATCTTTGCGTTCTATTTATATATTTCATGTTTAACTAGAGTGCGCCAGCAGCACAGTGGTCAGAGGTACTCGTCAATACACCTGTGGTCGACACGGCGACCCATGTTCACGAAATCTTCCATCCTCCCAGGTTCGGCAAAGTGATGTGTGTTTGGGGGGATAGTAGCACTGACTCGACACATCAGTAGGCCACGACGAGTCACTCTATAGGCCAGATATGCATCCAATCATCATCTCTAACGATGCTTGATGAAGTCCAATGAATGGTCCATCGCTCAGAGAGTGATCAACGTCGAGAGATCTTTCATGTATCCTTTGTCCCTTTTACTGGAGGTATAGGTTGCAAATAGCTAGCTGTTAACAATTATCACATAACCTCTAGCACCAGTAATACTTTGCACCATGGCTAAAACAAGTTGAAGACAAATGTGCGGGATAGAAGTTGATGGATTGTAGATCGCCAATAGTGCAGATCTAAACGTTCCTGCAAATAGTGTTCCTGCAAACCACAAAGAGTTCGCATACATGAGCAATGTGCCTCTCTCACATCAAAATATCAGGCCTAAATATTGCCTAGGATCATGCATGATAACGACAACGTGGACTGATAAGCTTGGCTTGTGCTTATTCTCTAGACGAATGTGCTCGCCTGCACGATACCGCGAAGAAAACAAAGCCAATTTGGTTCAGTGCTTCCGATTTGTGGATTTTCTAGGATAACTCCAAGTACCACCTGTAAAAGCGAAGAAAAATAGGTGAAAAATACTATGCCATTCCTACAAAATACACCACTGGCAGGTTTTTGCTTAAGAAGGCAGCAAACAAGATTTTCTTCGTAAGAATACGTCGATATGGAGGGAAACAAATAGCGCAGTGGTAGTGATGCCTCTGTACAGGCTCGAAGTACTGGTTCGACCCCGCACCGCAAGGTACTTACTCGACCACGGTTCGTCCACAGGTCAACTATGCTTCCCATCAGTCCTTGATGCGGAAACTATTGGCAGTCTTTAGGGGCGTGCTCTTTGTGATCCACAAAGGTCGACACCTTCCTGTGGTGAAAGCTTCGGAACGCGCTAGCACTACTACTTCAGGATTCCAAGGAAAATCCACTTGTTCAGCACTCAAGGAATTTCTTAAAGACGAATGAAGTCCTCCAGCCAGCAGCGCAATGGGAAATGAAAATTCCTCAGGCGTTGGCGGTTGACGGATGCGAGAAAAGAAATGGAATGGCAGATATGCTTGCATCACAACGACATGTGATATCGGGTTTTGTAAAAACAAATGCTTAAATACGAGGCCAGCAAGGCAAGGCAAGACCAATGCTATACCTAATTCCTCAGATGCCTTGAATACCTAGCATAAATAATACCTCAAATACCTGTCTACGACCTTGCAAGGTTAAGTGACGACTTCAAAGAGGTTCAACTTGCACCACCAGCAATAGGCGAGCCTCGGTACCTGCACAATGGGTGCTCCCGTCTATGACGTCAGGCGGTGAGACGACCGGTGAGAGGCCACAAAATCTCGGGTTACGCAGGACGTCATTGGAACCGCATCTGACGAACACACGCACGACACGACATGGAGATTGTCTCTTATTATGCACGTATAATGCCAGAACACTCTCCACGGACGGCGATCTTCACACCTTTTTTTGTAGCCACTGATCGCATCGAATTTCATGTGATCGCACCACGAGAAACAAAAATCAAGAAGACCAACTTACGCCAACTAAACAAGGACCCTTGTGATCCGTGGAGAAAAGGGCCCATCACGAAATATCGGTGGCGTAGGCTTTGTCGTACACCCGTCCGTTGTCCATCTCGTCGACTCATACGATATCCTTTCCCCTCGCATATCCGTCCTTCTTCCTCAACAGTGGCATCATAAGAAGATCACTATCATCAACTGCTTTTCACCGACCGACGCAGCTGATGAGCACCGAATTATATGCGTTCTAATAACAGTTGGAGGAACTCATCCGCAATGACAAAGCATATCATAAAGTTTGTTTGTCGGAGACTTCAACGCCAGAATAGGAAAGGCCAACGAGAGCGAATACAGGATCGGAAATTTTGGATTAAGAGAAAGAAATGAGAATGGGAAACCGGCTCGCAGGGACTCCCTGTCACTGCAGCACGTCTCTTCCATGGAAACTCGTTTTTCCAGAAGAAAGAAATCCGCCGCTGAACATGGGAGTCTCCCAACGGCATGACTCATTCGGAGATCGTCCATATTCTGACAAACAGAAGGTGGTGCCCACTTGACACATCGGTAGTCCCGTCATTCTGTACTGGTTCCGATCACCGCCTTCTTCGCGCGAAGATTCGATTCAGCCGCAAGCTGGAAAGGAACTCTCTTCATCCACGACCACGAGGGAAAAAGTCTAGCTGTATACAACGAGAACATTCTAAACGAAATCCTATCCAAACGTGACAGGCAGATTAAAGAAGACTCGACCGTTGACTACGAGCTGCTCGTAGAACGACTGAAAAGCTGTGCCGAATTTACCGCAGTTCCTCAAGCAGGAAGATCGGATCGCATCCCCATCATTACTAAGGAGTTGCTCGAAAACAGAAGGAAACTGAAGCTTGATTATACTGCAACACGTTTAACATAGCTAGGAATAAATGCCAGCTGCAGAAGAGCTTTGCAGGAAGATCTAAATTGGTACAGGGAGAGGAAACTACTGGAAGCAGCAGAGAAAAGAAGCAGTCTGAAAAAAATGCCGTCAGGACTTGTGTGATTATAATTTTCCGCCGTCAGCCCTGATGAGCGAAGATGGGATCGTCAAAACTTCCCATTAATAGCGGAAACGTTCTACACCAACCTTTTCGGCTCCACAATTCCCGTCCCGGGCTCTAATATCACTGCTGGAGAAAAAGCCACCTGGAATTCATCCGTCGGAGGTTCGAAGTTGCGATAGAAAATATGAAAAGAGGCACAGCTCCAGGACCCGATAATATTACCGCCGACTTCCTTAGAGCTGTAAGCCGCAATTTATATGTGCTTCTCGCAAGTCATATGGCAACCTACCTTCAAAAGGAAAAAAATCCCACACCAGTGGAGGACGCCGCGTACGGTCATCCTGCCCAAGAAAGGAGATCAAAGGGATCTTCGTAACTATCGTCCCATATGCTTGTTGAGTGTACTCTACAAGCTCTTTACCAAGATTATCCTCTCGCGCTTATCAAGGGCATTGGATGAGGCGCAACCAGTCGAGCAAGCACAATTTCGAAAAGGATTTTGCTGCATGGACCACATCAAAATCGTGTCCAGGGTTATCGAAGTTTGTCGAGAACACCACCTGCCTCTAGTCCTAACCTTCGTCGACTATGAAAAACCGTTTGACAGTGTCGAAACGAATGCAATCCTATCAGCGCTCGTCGACCAAGGAGTGGATCCGTCCTACATAAAATCTCTGTGCGACTGTTATCGGAACTGCACTACGAAAATACAGCTTTTTCCATCGACCTCTTAGCATACCCATACGAAAAAGGGGGTTCGACAGGGCGACACAATATCGCCAAAGCTGTTCAGTGCTGCACTGCAGTGGGATGATGAAGTCACTCGATTCGGGATGAGAAAGGCATACGTATTGATGGGAAAATTGCTATCAAACATTCGTTTTGCCGACGACATTGTCATCTTCTCAAGAAGTACTAGCGAAGCAGAGATAATGATCAACGAGCTTAACGAATAGGAGGAAAAGATCGGACTTCGCATAAATCGAACGAAGATCCAGTTCATGAAAAAACATATATTGCGAAGGCGAAAAAAATTGAACTAGATGGCTCTCTGATTGCAGAGACCACCTCGTACGTATACCTTGGGCGATCAATGAACATGGAAAAACAACATGAACGAGGAACTAGATAGAAGAAGGAGAGCAGCTTGGGCCGCATTCGGGACCTCTCAAAGAAGCCACCGACCAACTGAAGGACCCGAAAATCCGCGCTCATCTCTTCGATTCTACGGTCCTCCCATCGCTCTGTTATGCTGCAGAGACGTGGGTTGACACTTCAACCACGTCAAGAATGCTTCGAACCACTCACAGAGCGCTTGAGCGATGTCTTCTGAAATATAACCGGCACTCTCAATATCTAGCCGGAATGCGAAGCTCTGACCTTCGAAATCTGCCACATCTTCGAGATCCAGCCGATTACACATCGATAGCGAAAGCATATATAGGCCGGTCACACAATGAGAGGAACAGATGACAGATTGCACTGGTTCACTGGTACCTCTCGGGAAGATGACAAAAAAATATCATCCGTGAAACGACGATTTCATAGAAATTTCTTCATTCACAGTAAATGTCTCTCTGTCACTAGTTTTGTCTTTTCTGGAATAAAAATCTACCACTGAATCCACTCAGGTTTACCTTTATCAAATTCGAACAGTCTACGTACTCGTAAATCTTTGCTTCCATGTCAAAGAAAGTTATAATTTATGTTTGTTAAGAACTCTTTAATCAAAATGGATCAGAAGAACAAATTTATAATCGTCATGGCGACGACATCACTCCGAGTTCCTTTTCCCCTACAAATCCTCAGTGTTCGGAAGCGGTGCACCTTCAGGGCAGCAAGATATGAGGTTATTGTTGGACCAAATATCTCCACCCGTTTTTTCTACCTCAGACCAGCCAATCCCAATATCTGGTTACAAAAAGGGTTAAGTAGGGAAACCTGCTCTGTTACCTAAGCTTGGGTCGATGGCAGTGATGGTTGTAGAAGCTATGAGAAACGAAATAACAAGAGTTGATGTATATTGAAAAGCTTTAAAATTGTCAAAGACGGATAAATTTACTTGTAGTGACAATGACAAATAGACTTTTGCTTACTCTCAGCAAATTCAATTTTCCTACACGACTGGCTTACAGTGAATCAATAGCGCAAGATCACAAGTTCCCTTCGTGTCCGCGAGCAAGCCATCGGCTAGAGCGATCCTACAAAGCGTTGTTAATGATCGGGTAAATACTAAACCATTGTAGACTAAAAAACTCTTCAAATTCATAATTCAAAAAAAATTTTAAACTATCTATGCTCTACGAGATCGCCTCCATAAGTTGATTTCTCGCCAGATTTTGGAAGTTCTCGAACGGAACGAACGTCGTACAGATCTCCCAGTTTTCTTGACAACAGCGACAACTTGTTTTTCGGCTCTTGCAACGATATTCCATCGAATTTTACGTTGAATGAGGTTTCAAAAAGGCGTGAAAGTTGGTACTTGAAAACACGCTTTTCGTTTTGTAGTTAAAGAACAAGAAATGGTCGCAATGGTAAGTCGTGGGTGTATTCTCCTGACCCGTAGTTCTCACCTTACGCGGACGTTGTAATGCCCTCAGTAGAGATGGTCACGAGCCTTGTGAATCAGAACTAGGTTTTCCTCCATGCCCCATGTGAATAGGCTTCCATCAGAAACTTGGTGCTTCCTGGCATTTGCTTACTATTACCTAACCTCGCGATTAAAAGACGAACTCATTTTGTTCACGTTGTGGATAAATAGCTGCTAAACTCATGAGCAGCAGCTATGGAGCACCAGGAAGCGGAATAATATTCCTCAAGCTATATTTATAGTAAGAAACCAGCACGACACGCAGTTGGAAGCCAGCGATAACCAGAGGTTGACCTTGTAAACAACGCATGAGAAAACCGTTTCTGTTGTGACGTTAACATTATTAATCTCGGTACAAAGTGAGCATTGTAAGTGGCACGTGCAAACATACGGCTATCCGTTAGAAATAAGGGTGGAGAGTTTGCAAAAATTCCTCATCAGTTAGATGTTGAGGTGACGAAAAAGCATCATGAAGATGCTTCACTTTGTCGCCCATCGTCTGAGAAGGAAATGAAAAGTCAATACCGAAAATTGAACCACGAATGGGTGAAAATGGTAACGGCTGCTGGTTTAAAACCATCAGTTAATTCTCCACTGAAAGTTGATTTATCAACATGTCCAGTCTTATACTTATCAAAACTCATTAGTTAGGATCCAACGATGACCTTGTGTCTACCGATCCATCATTATTGAAGGTTAGACCTATCATTAGCTGTGTAGATTGACGAACAAATAGGATAACGTGGTTTTTAACACTAATATTTACCCAGATGTTAAAATACATTCCGGCCCATCTTACAAACACCGAGATGTTCCTGGATCGTCTACGTAATACGCGTCCCAACAGCGAGTACGTGGTAGAGTCTTTAGACGTTACCGCACTTTATACAAAAGTGTCGAATGACTCCACTATGCAAGCTATCCTCGAACTCCTTCTTCAACACGAAAGAACAACAAACAGATATGGCTTCACGGTACAGCAGTTGATGGCACTTTTCAAACAATGCTTTGAACTGCTCAATCTTCAGATGACTCGGAAAGTACTACGCTCAAATGAGAATGTCGGCTATAGTATATGGACTGGCACCAACCCTTGCCATTACATTGCGTCTATGGTGGAAATAATAGTAACCGATCTTCAGCCATTGCTCTACTGTAGTTATATAGGTGACTTGTCATTTATTCAAACAGAAGAGGAAGTGGACAAATGTTTCCGAGTAGTTGGATGAAGAGTCAAAAGTATTTTAGGTTCACCAGAGAGAAACCGACCGAAAATTTGCTTACATTTCTGAAAGCTCAAATTATCCTCTCAGAAAACCGCTACAGTACGAAATGGTTGAGAAGGCCAAATAATAAAAAACATCTTGGTTCATTACCTTTGCTCTCACCCCTGTACACCCCTGTCACACGAAAAGAAGGCTTATAAGAAACATGTTTTTTACGGCAACCAGCGTGTGCATAGTAAGACAGCAGAGGGAAGAATCCCAGAGACTAGCACTACACATAGCCATTTTCAATGGCTACGAAACGGCAGCTTTTCATAGGTGTAGAGGAAAACCAAAGCCCTCAAACGATAACTCTGGTAATAATAAACTCTCGTTCACGCTGTCCTTCATCACAAACCGGATAAGTGCCGTGTCGAATAGTTCACAAACGCTTGTACTACCGTCCATGTACAACGCAAAATTGCACAGTTTGCTGAAAGGGTAGCGACGGTGATTGCACGGGTTCGGGTACAGTTTACCTGATCTCTTGTAAAGCGTGCGGAGACGAATACATTGGGGGAAACGGGTGGACCACTCTGATTCCATATAGAAGAACATCTAGTCGGTAAAGTTAAGGTTAAGCCGAGTTATTTACTGGGCAAGTATAGGACACAGAGACACAAAGAGAAAGATTTCGGGGTAGTAGCTTCGATCTTCGCATAGGAGACGAAAGCGCAAGTGCACGAAATTCTCGAGGCCCTCTAGATTAATTACAAGTATACGAGAATGAACAGCAAGAAGGAATGCCTCATAATCATGCGTGATATCGGTCAGTATTTAAGACAGTTGTTTTGATGTGAGAGGCAAGTTGTGTTTCCATGTAAACTCTGTGCAGTTGGTTTCCACGTAATATATTTAGTGGAAGACTCATAGAAAGCGGTGAATTTGCGAAGAAGCTATTCTGTGTTCAATGTAATGAAGATCTTACTTTAGGATATTCTCTGTTTGGTTATGGAGATGTTTGGCCAGGTAGATTGCAGTCGACTTGACCCTTCCAAGCTCTGAAGATAGCGAAATCCGCCAAAACAACAGCTTGTTCTCGAACAAAGGATAAAACAACGCCTCGTGTTTGCTCAAGAATAATATGAAGAATTATTTGATCATTGCGAAGTTGGTGGAACGTCGGTCGTGTGAATAGTCGGGAATGGAATGGCCGATAATGAATATTGATACCTATACAAACTGCAATGCTGTAGGAGAGCCGTCAGCAGCTGGATTTCACACTCTAGCTCGCTCACATCACGGAGACCAACGGGAATGTTATACTTCACGGAGACACTTAACAAAAGGTACGAAATTCCTCGTGTCCCTTGAGCGAATGGAATAGACGAAGCTCGAAGTATGGATGAACGATGGAGACACCCTTAAAGTAATCAGAGATTGTTCGATGATTCACGAAGTACAAAATTTATAGATGACGTCTGATGAAAGATGACTGAACTCGTCCGAACTACAGGCTCCTAGTATGGCGAAGTACAACAACACATATGATCACGAAAGTAGTAGCCTCTGAGAAATTTACTATGCCTCGCAGTCTTCTTCAGCATCGCTTTTTGCATGCTAAATCTCTGCTTAAATGGTTCTAGACAATTTTAGAATGGCTGAGTAGAATTCCAGGTCAGCTCAGAAAGCAATTTGTTTGTAGCTGCGTGTTTCGTGCTGTATTAGGTTGTTCAGAAATAAGTGAGCGTTTTAAAATATTTATTGTTTTAATGAATTTTATGTCAACAAAATATTTCTTCTGCCATGTAATATTACATATTCTTAAAAAGACTGTTTTGTCTTTTCTTTAACATTTTTCATATTTTGTCGAAAGCTAAATTGTTTTTCCAATTTTGAGCTTTTGCAATTGTAGATGTCGAAAAACGAATTTTGGTCAGATTTCCTTTTATGAGTTCAAAATCGGTCGTAGTGCAGCTGAGACGGCTCGAAACATTAATGAAGTTTGGGGTGAAGGTAGAGCTGGTGGATCAAAAGTGAGAACATGGTTCCGGAAATTACGATCTGGTGATTTCGACCTGGAAGATAAGGGAGACCGCGGATCTCCCAGTGAACTTGACGACGACCAATTGTAGGCAATAATGGAAGCAAAGACGCGAACAACTGTTCGAGAGCTTGTGCAACTGCTTGATGTAAGGAAGGGAGCAATTTCCACTCACTTGAATCGCACAGAAAAGACAAAAAAACTCGACAAGTGGGTGCCGCACGAATTAAACGATAATAAGAAAAAATCGCCGTGCTCACGTGTCGTCTGCTCTTGTTCTGCGCAACCAGAATGACCCTTTTCTTGCTCGAATTGTGATGTACAACGAGAAGTAGATTATGTACGACAACCGGGGACGTTCAGCTCAATGGTTGGATTGCGATCAGTTTCCACAGCACTTCCCAGAGCCAAAATTGCACCAAAAGAAGTAATGGTGAGTGTTTGGTGGTCTGCAGCACCGCTGATTCCACACAGCTTTTTGAATCCGGGCGAAACTATTACGGCAGAGAGGAATGGCCAACCAATCGACGAAATGCACCGTAAACTCCAGCAACAACGACTGGCATTAGTCAGCTGAAAAGGACCAGTCCTTCTCCACGACATCGCCTGGAATCGTAGTGCGGAACCAGCGCTGCAGAAGTTGAACGAGTTGGGCTACAAAACTTTAGCACATCCGCCATATTCACCAGACCTCTCGCCTACTGACTATCACTTTTTCAAACACCAAGTTCCTGCCCGTGAAATGCTTTGCCAACCACGTTAACGCAAAGAAATGCCTTCAACGAATTCATCACTCGTTGAACACCAAAAATTCTATGCAGCTGTAAACTTGCTTCTTCTTAGCAAATCTGTGCAAATTTAAGGTTTTTATTTTGAATAATAAGGTTTTGTTTGAGGCATGTTGTGACATTTTAAATAATAAAGTTAGAAACGCTCATTAATTTCTGAACAATGTAATAACTTGTTGCGGACTAGTCCGTTCCACTTGGAACACACTACATTGCAAACACCGGTGAAAACCAGGCGTCGAAGATGACCAACGGGGGGCAATTATCCTCTTAAGCAATAAGATAGTGTGACGTTGCACTAAATCTCCAATTCTGGCTAACCGCTGGAGCTTGGATATTTATACAACTTCACTTTGTTCACGGCGGGGTAAAAATTATTTAAAATCTAATCATTTTCTCAGCCCACGAAATACGTCTACTGATTGGGTCGGAGAACCATCACAACCTTTTTATCTTCGCCAACTACGTGCAAATTCTCGTAATTCACTTCGATTCTCGCCTTTTAGAGTGCACCAATCTTTGAAGTGATCAAGCAAGTAGGATCTCGCGAAACGGAACGCCATGGTGTCTCCGATTGCACCGTTGATATCTGACTTTGTATCAATTTCGACATTGGGGTCCTGCTGTATGAAGTACGATCTGGGGAAAGAGATAATAGTAGCGTGATAGTAATAGCGCCATTTCGTCCATTTTCATTTCTATTTAATACTTCTTTTTTGGCCTTATAGCGGAGTCGATCTTTGAAGTTCATGCAAGCTGCATACAATCCTACGCACAGCTGCTTCAGAAATGGGCTGTGATGGTGAAAAAACTTGGACCCAATTCTAGTACAGAGCGCGCGTTCTCAGGTGATGGTCATGGCTCCAACTACGGTGACCCTAGATATTCTTGGTGCATTATCAACTTTATTTTGACTATTATGAGAATCGTAAGGAACTTGTTTGCAGCTGCTTCTTGGAGCTGAGACATGCAAATTATTCAAAATATTTTCGAATTTTCATAGTAAGGTTATTTTGGCATTAGACCTGATAAAATCGCATATCAATACTGACCCACCAACCACTGTCGTCCAAAGGCGCATTATAAAGTAGATCGACATTATTTCGCATTACAAAGTAGATCGTCCAATAGGTCCCGTTTTATACTTTACTTATGAAGACACATAAGTTAGTATCAGCTGATGATAGCGGGTCTACCAATCCACCATTCTACAAGGTTAGGTCCTTTATCAGCTGTGTAGACGGGACAACGGATAGAATAACATGGTTTCTTAGCCGAATACTTACCCAACTGCTTAGCGATATTCATGCTCACCTCACGAAAACTCAAATGTTTGTAGAACGTCTACGTAACGCGTCTCCTAACAACGCGTGTGTGAAGGAGTAATTTGACATTTCCGCGCTTTACACCAACGTATCGAATGACTCCGCAATGCAAGCCATCCACGAACTTCTTGTAGAAAATCAGAGAGGAATACATATGTATGGCTTTCTCTGTTCAGCAGCTTATGGTTCTTCTAAAAGAGTGCCTAAACTGCTCGACTTTCAGATGGTATTGGGAATTATTACGCACAAGTTAGAGGGCTGGCAATAGGAAAGCGGTTGACACCAACTTTCGGCATTGCGTTGTCTGGAATAGAAGCACCTGTTATCGATCTCCAGCCGCTACTCTGCTGAGGATATATAGATGATTGTTTTGTCATCTTCTGTACTCAGGAGGTAATGGACAAATGCTGTGAATTATTGAACGAGCAGTCTGAGCATATTAAATTAATCCGGGAGAAACCGAAACAGACCTGGCTTCCATTTTTTTAACGTTCAAATCAACTTATCAAGTAGCGATTACATGGCAGAGTGGTAGCGAAAACTAAGTAACAAAAACATCCTAGTTCATTTCCTCTCTTCCCACCCTTCACACACAAAGAGTGCGCTTATGAGAAACATGTTTCGAACAGCCACCTCTGTGTGCACAAGTAGGGAACGAAAGGAACAATCGCGCAACTTGGCTCGGCAAATGGCCATCTCCAATGGCTTTGAAATAGTTACCGCACGAGATAAGTTTAGAAGGAGAGCGACGCGCCGAAACGAACGCTTTAGCCAAAAACAAAATCCTCTTTGCTTTGCCCTTCATTAGCAATGAAATAAGTGAGTCGATAAAGCAATGCTTGAGAAAAGCACATCTAGAGGAATCGGTAACGATAATTGAAATTTCCTCGAATACGCTTCGTCGTCAGTTAGTTCGTAACCGCCTGTGTGACCGTCTATATGAAAGAACAAATTGCGTAATTTGTACTCACAGCAGGGAGGGCTGATTGGATGAGTTCAGGTACGATATATCTGATCTCTTGTAGTAATTGTGTAGATGAATATATTGGCGAAACAGGGAGACCCTTGTGTATCTGTATAAAAGAGCACCTAGATGGCAAACGAAAAGCAAGGCAAAGTACCCCACTAGGCTCGCATACGATACAAAAAGCACAGCGGGAGACGATTTTGAAGTAAAAGCCAATATCCTTGCACAGCAGACTTAAACACCAGTGCGAAAACTTCTTGAGGCTTTTTGGATAAATGCCAAAAACCCTACTATGAACAGTGATGCCAATATATCAGCAGGAAGGAATGCCCAGAGGTCACATGCGACCTCACCCCTGTATGTTCGCATCAATTTCTGATGTGGGATGGTGCAGTCATCAACCATATGCGAATATAATCAGTTGTTTTAACCTTACTCATTGGAAGTAACAAAAAAAAGCGGTGAGTTTTTCGAGAAGCTGTTGACCATGTAATTACCATAGAGTTTTTCGTCTTTTTTAAGTGTGATTGAAGCAATTTTGCTTCGTATTCTTGTTGAGCAAACACGAGGTGTTATTTTTATTCTTTATTCACGAAGAAGCTGACGTTTCGGCGGATTTCGCCTTCCTCAGAGCCTGGAAAGGTCAAGTTGACAGCAATCTATTCGGCCAAACACCTCCATAACCAAACAGAGAAAACGCTGAACCAAAATTTTCAATCACATTGAACTCAGCTTTGCACACTCACCGCTTTCTACGAGGCTTCCACTGAGTATGTCGCGTGGAGACTAACCGCACAGAGTTCACATGGAAGGGTAATATGACCCACTATGCAATTTTGCGTTGCATATAGACGGTCATATAGGCGGTTACGAACTAGCTGGCGCCTAAGATTACTCGGTGGCATTTCAACTACGTTTACCGAATTCTCTAGACCCGCTCTTCTTAAGCAGCGTTTTATAGCTGCACTTATATCATTTGAGATGAAGGGTAGGATGAAACGGGAGCATTTTATTGCTAGAGTTGTCGTTTGGAAGCCTAGGATTTCCTCTACACCTGTCCCGAGCTACAGTTTCGTAGCCATTAGAAATGGCTATTTGCCGCGCCAAGTTCCGGGACTCCTCTCTCTGCTCTCTTCCCGTGCACACGTTGGTTGCTGTTCGAAACATGTTTCTTACCAGCGCCCTTTTCGTGTAAGAAGGGGTGAGAGGAGAGGTAATGAACCAAGATGTTTTTATTACTTGGCTTTCGGTACCACTTCGTAATGTAGCCATTTTCTGACAGGCTAATTTGGACGTTCAGGAATAGAAGCCAGTTTTCTTTCGGTTTCTCTCGGGTGAACTTGATATACTCTGACTGTTCATTCAACAACTCGAAACATTTGTCCATTTCCTCTTGTGTTGAGCAAAGGACAAAACAGTCATCTGTATATCTACAGTAGAGTAGCGGCCCGAGATCGGTCACTGGTGCTTCCACCTTAGACATAAACGCAATGGCAAGGCTTGGTGCCAGTCGTTGTCCCATTGCCAACCCTCTTATTTGAGCGTAGTACTTTCCGGACCATCTGAAGATTGAGCAGCTCAAGCATTCTTTTAAGAGTGCCATCATCTGCTCTATCTTGAAGCCATACATGTTTATTTCTCCTTCGTGTTGCATCAGGAGTTCGAATATGGCTTGCATTGCGGAGTCATTCGACACGTTTGTATAAAGGGCGCTAACGTCGAACGACTCCATCACGTACGCGCTGCTGGGCTGCGCAGTACGTAGACGATCCAGAAACATCTGGGTATTCGTAAGATGGGCTGGAATGTGTTTCAACAACTGGTTAAATATTAGGGTTAAAAACCATGTTATCCTATCCGTTTGGCCCGTCTACACAGCTAATGATTGGTCTAACCTTAAACAATGATGGATCGGTAGACGCAAGATCATCGCTGGATACTAGCTTATGAGTTTTTAAAAGCAAGTACAAGACGGGACATGTTGGTAATTCAACTTTTAGTTGAGAGATAACTGATGGTTTTAAACCAGCAGCCCTTGCCATTTTGGCCCACTCGTGGTGGTTCAATTTTCGGTATTTACTTTTAAACTCCTTCTCAGATGATGGACGATAAAGCGAAAGCATCTTCAAGATGCTTTTTCGTTATTTCAACATCTAACTGATGGGGATTTACGACAAACTCTCCACCCTTTATCACTAACGGATAGTCTTATGTTTTTCAACCTTATCAGCTCTCGTACCTCTCGCATACCACGTTTTTGCACTGCAGTGAGGTTTGAGCTGTATCTTTTCGCGCGATAGTGATTAAGAACTTTGAAAGTTTCATCCGTAAACATCCGAAATTTAACATCAACTTCATTATTGTGCTCTTGTTGTCTAAAGAACGGCTGGGGAATGGTGCTATTGGTAGGGCCCCCTCTTTTTTGTTCGCGCCTATTTTGCGTTTCATCTCTAGCTTTTTTTTGCGGAGTCTGTCTTGAAGTTCATGTAAACTACATGCGACCCTACGCAAGGTTACCTTAGAAATGGGTACAGATGAGGAAAAACTTGGGCCCCAGTTCTAATAGCGAGCGCGTGCCGTCAGGGAAAGTCATGCCTCGTAACACGGTTAGCCTTGGATTTTCTGGCACATTATTTCTCCTACTGTGACCTGTTTGATGTTCGTTAGCGGTGTTTCTGTGCGCTCTTTGAAGCCGTGTTATGCGATTTACTCAAAAGGTCTTCGAATTTTCTCCGCAAAGTTACTTTGGCATTAGACCTAATAGAGTTACAAATCAACACTGACCTACCCACTATTCTCCTCCAGAGGCGGTCCTCCAAATACTGAGCAAAAAGTTTTCCTTCGTCTCGCACTTCTTCCACTTGGCGAACATCTCGTTTTGTCGGCTTCGTAGACAGGTGCGTAGTATTCGCAATTCGATGTCCAGTACTCGGTGACTGTCCTCTGGTAGCCCGCATACATCGTGTAGTCGTCTTCGTTTGATGAAGTTCGGCACGATTCGGTGTTTTAGACAGCGGCGGAGAAAGTGTATTAACTGTCGAGCTAAGACGATCTTTTGTCTAAGTGACAGCGCTTCTTTTACAAGTCGGAAGTATCTTGCTGGTACATCCTGTAGTAACTCCCACGTCTGACTTTCTATTAACCTCGGCATTGATCAAGTAATTCTTCGTATTCTTGTTGAGCAAACACGAGGTGTTATTGTCGTAATTTCCCATTAGTTAGATGTTGAAATAACGAAAAAGCATCTTGAAGATGTTTCGCTTTATCGTCCATCATCTGAGAAGGAGTTTAAAAGTAAATACCGAAAATTGAACCACCACGAGTGGGTCAAAATGGCAAGGGTTGCTGGTTTAAAACTATCAGTTATCTCTCAACTAAAAACTGAGTTACCAACATGTCCCGTCTTGTACTTGCCTATAAAAACTCATAAGCTAGTATCCAGCGATGATCTTGCGTCTACCGATCCATCATTGTTTAAGGTTAGACCAAGACTGGCCAACGGATAGGATAACATGGTTTTTAACCCTCATATTTAACCAGTTGTTGAAACACATTCCAGCCCATCTTACGAATACCCAGATGTTTCTGGATCGTCTACGTACTGCGCAGCCCAGCAGCGCGTACGTGATGGAGTCGTTCGACGTCACCGCCCTTTATACAAACGTGTCGAATGACTCCGCAATGCAAGCCATATTCGAACTCCTGATGCAACACGAAGGAGAAATAAACATGTATGGCTTCAAGATAGAGTAGTTGATGGCACTCTTAAAGAGAATGCTTGAGCTGCTCAACCTTCAGATGGTCCGGAAAGTACTACGCTCAAATAAGAGGGTTGGCAATAGGGACAACGACTGGCACCAAGCCTGGCCATTGCGTTTATGTCTAAGGTGGAAGCAGCGGTGACCGATCTCGGGCCGCTACTCTACTGTAGATATATAGATGACTGTTTTGTCCTTTGCTCAATACAAGAGGAAATGGACAAATGTTTCGAGTTGTTGAATGAACAGTCAGAGTATATCAAGTTCACCCGAGAGAAACCGAAAGAGAACTGGATTCCATTCATGAATGTCCAAATTAGCCTGTCAGAAAATGGCTACATTACGAAGTGGTACCGAAAGCCAAGTAATAAAAACATCTTGGTTCATTACCTCTCCTCTCACCCCTTCTTACACGAAAAGGGCGCTGGTAAGAAACATGTTTCGAACAGCAACCAACGTGTGCACGGGAAGAGAGCAGAGAGAGGAGTCCCGGAACTTGGCGCGGCAAATAGCCATATCTAATGGCTACGAAACTGTAGCTCGGTACAGGTGTAGAGGAAATCCTAGGCCTCTAAACGACAACTCTAGCGATAAAATGATCCCGTTTATCCTACCCTTCATCTCAAATGATGTAAGTGCAGCTATAAAACGCTGCTTAAGAAGGGCGGGTCTAGAGAATTCGGTAAACGTAGTTGAAATGCCACCGAGTAATCTTAGGCGCCAGCTAGTTTGTAACCCCTATATGACCGTCTATGTGCAACGCAAAATTGCATAATGCGGCATATTACGCTTCCACGTGAACTCTGTGCGGTTGTTCTCCACGCGACATACTCAGTGGAAGCCTCATAGAAAGCGGTGAGTGTGCAAAGCTGTGTTCAATGTGATTGAAATTTTGGTTCAGCATTTTCTCTGTTTGGTTATGGAGGTGTTTGGTTGAATAGATTGCTGACAACTTAACCTTTCCAGGCTCTGAGGAAGGCGAAATCCGCCGAAACGTCAGCTTGTTCGTGAATAAAGAATAAAAAATAACACCTCGTGTTTGCTCAACAAGAATACGAAGAATTACTTGATCAATGCCGAGGTTAATAGAAAGTCGGACGTAGGGTGTTATTGAAGCGTTTGGCCTAATAAATTGTATATCAGTATACCCTTCCAGGCTCTGAAGAAGACGATACTGCCGAAACGTCAGCTACTGTTGTATTGCACTTTTTTTTGTTTTGTGCTTTTCTATGGAAGTAAATGTATGCCGTATAACAACCTCGCGATTTCTGAACAAGAAAACGACGCATTCATACTGCAATGATCCTCCTTTGCTTCTAAGTTTCGCCTTCATCAATGACTCGTGTTTGTCGAGAAAGCAGCATCTGGACATTTGTGGAAACAGTTTGTCTTGCCATGTTTATTTTTAATGTATCCTTGCTAAACATTGAAAATACGAGAGACTATAAAAAAATTGAAACGCTAATTGTGTGATTAAGTCTCATCCGCATTCTGCTAACCCAACAATAAAATAATGACTACATAGCGAAATCTATTTGTTATTGCACCTAAGTGCATTATAGCTAAGGGGTGTGCTATCCTTAGAAGCATTTTTGGTGAACAATGGAGGGTCCACTCTCCTGGTACTGTTGCCTCGTGATCCACATTTCCTGGAAGCTGGACAAGGAGGCTAGGACAGATCCACCGATCCAAACAGTGTATTCACGATAAGGAGGGGCAAGGATCCTGATTTCCATCGACATGGAAAAGGAATCTTCATAGGATCTAAGCAGATCTAATAATATGTGACTTATCTCTAGGAACAAACATCAAACCTGGAACTGGAGTAGTCATTTCATTGCGTAGGCGCTCAGCAAGGCCGGGAAACAAAGTAGTTCTTCCTACTAGGATCATGTTCGCACATGGTTCCTTGCGGATGTCGACATTGGACTTCATGATTCAGTTGAAGGCGATCTCATGGACTTCAGCGGATTCCAATCTGAGCAGCGATGGCTAAAAAGAATTCTCCTACTTATTCAAGAACATGCAAGAAGCATATTTTAATGTACACATCTGGAAGAGAGCATCAGGACAACGGAAGCGTTCATCTCGAACGGCAATTAACTCCCCATCAGGATGCGCAAATGTCTTATCGACAGAGGAAGTTGAGGCAGCCCCGGCCATTTCCTCTTCAAAATGGAGAGGGGTGTAACACAACTTTTGCTTAAGGTCGCGTACAATTCCACGATCTGCAGTGGTGGTGGAAGAATAGCCACGTTCAGTAAGAATCTTCATCATGCAATCAGTTAGTTCACGACACGCAAGGTCAAGACGGAAGATTACATCGGTGAGAGAATATCCCTGGAATAAGTTAACCAGTCGAGTGGACAGATAATCGAGCGAATTATCGGCAAGAATGCACCTCGTAAATGGGGACGGCGTGAGCTACTCCGTCTCTGGATTGCAGAACCACAGCAATAGTACACTTAAAAGCGTGTAAAGAGAGCAAAGCCTGAATTGCAATGTACACACCGGGCGTACTAAAATTCTCAAACATGATCTGTGTTATTTTTTCTCGGTTAGCTTAAGGGTTGAACGGTGCCTCGGTTAGAGGCATGCGATGTTCTTCAAGTACGATTCGAAATTCGTTGTAAAACGGTAATGCCAGATCTTCTCCATGCCATTTCAATTCGTCACGTTGCATTTCATTACAGATACGTAGAATTGTACTGCTGTAAACACCAAATCAGCTAAATTAAGTGTTTGTCGACTCGTACTCTTCCAAGACCTTTGGAATGCAATGCTGTGTAAGAAGCGAATAACGACCTTTGCTTTACCTTCCGCTCTAAAATTATCTTACTCACTTCTGAGAAGCAAAATGCTTTTCACCTTATGCCACCACACATAAATCGCCGTCAAGCAGCGTTTAATACCACACGCAATAAGAATTTGAGAGAACTGAGCATACTCTGAGAAAAAATCCGAAAAGGGATACGTCCAGAGTTGTCGTATTCAAAGCGTCGCCTTGCATGACGTATTTACAGGACGATTCGTCCTGTTGCACATTTACGGTTAATATATTCAATGTAAGATTTTTAAGAAAAAAATGGCACCAGAAATTTTTTTCAGTTCAATTGCCCGTTGAACGTTTAACAAAGAGAAACAGTAAGAGAAGCAGGGTCATAATTGTACCAGAGGACATTCGAAGTCTTATAAGAATATTACTGAAGAAAACGGCCAAACAGTAGGAATATTCTTGATCACGGCTTGAACACCTCAGCCGCCACCATTTACATTTAGCAGACGTTCAAGAACTCGCTACTGTAGAAGTGTACGGAAAAAAATGTTACCAAAGTAAAAGCAAATCCACGCCCACTTTACATATTCCGGAACCATTGTCGATTACCAGGGCAGCAGTCTCGTTGTCACATATGATGATGAATTTCGCTGTCGTCCAATGACCTAACTGTTAGTCGTCTCTCTCTTTGCTTTATATAGGATTGCAACACCGCTATCACGCAATTTCGAACGGTTTCCAAGCTGGCATAGGCTACCACGTTTGTAAACACATCACCTGCTGATATGCGGTATCTGGAAGTAAACGTGAAAAATACAAATAAGGCAACTTCTTAACCAATTTTTGGACGTTCACATCAGCAGCCGGTCGTAAAGTATCGCTTGCACTCATAAGTAATAAAAGAATATTACTTTTGTTGTTCAACTACCGCAGGTTTTGCATCGGCAACACGCATTTTCATGCATTGTCCTTTTATTCTGAATTTGTTTAGTTGTACGAAATGACGGTGGATTGTAACATAAACATCTTCATATAAATACCGACAGTTTCCTACCTATCAGTATACGAAACGTTGACGTCAAGGATTTGAATGACGTGTTACTGAACGCGACGTGTGATCAGTGGACGGCCAGAGCATTGACAAACATCACTTAGTTCGTGAACTATTCCCGGAGCCCTATATCCATTCCTTCTCCTATTCATCTAAAGCTGCAAAGGTTTCAACTAACTTATATCACGTTAGCCAAGCAAAACTTCTCTAGTGACCTGGCCTATCAATGGAAAAAAAGTGGAAACTGACCTTCTATTTTTTAACTGTTCCGTCAACCAGGACTCATCATTTAACTAGTCATTGCCTAAAGGTGTTGAATTATTCGAACCCAAGGCGTTCGTAGCTTTTCAACTGATGTCGTGAGCTGCTGTGGACAAGAATGGCATCACCTCTTCCAACAAAATGTTCATTGGAAAGAGCCCAACTCATTACAAGAGCAGTTCATTCGAAGAAACGTGTTAAGCAGAGAAGAGAACTAGAAGCAAAATGTCCTTTTGCAACTCAAATCCAGGTCGATGCTGGATGTCCTTAGAAATACTATAAGCAAACAAGAAAGGCATAGATAATTCTATAGGTCGTTAATGCTCACATTTGCTTTCACTCTCCTATTTTTCTATTACTCAGGGGTGATCCCACACGCAACAGAACTGCTCTGAAGGTGACGAAGCCGTCGATACGTTACCCATCTAACCACAGCAACAACGACTTATAGCAACGTCGCATCAGTTCGACAAAAGCAGTTCGTTAGCATGCGCATATATGTATGCTTTTTTTCGTTTTCCAGCTACCTTAACAATGGCCAAAGAAGTCGTCATCGGAATACATTTGGATAAATGTGTGTGTGTGCGTGCGTGCGTGCGTGCGAGCGTGCGTGCATGTGTATGTGCATGTGAATGCGTGTGTGACTGCGAATCATTTCGTGATATCGCTTCACCTGCTTTGCCTTGGAAAAAATCACGAGGAGATCAGTTAGTGCATCGACGTTACTCTCAACTGACCATTCCAGTACCCCCGCACAAATGTTTTTGTGGTCAACAATTCAAAAACATTCGTGATTCAACATCAACATTATTCGGAACTGTTGAAAACGATCGATACCTAGCAAGTTATTAAGTATTCCGTGCAGAATTCACCGATGCATGTGGAATGCACCAAGTGTGGTTTTCTATTCGTTCGCGTTCTTGTGAAAAAAAAAGTTCATATGAAAGTCATTTTATGACTTGATGTGTTGAATAACGACGCCATTTTACTGCATTAAAAAAATGAATAAAAGGATAAAGGATAAAGCTCTCGGCGTTGATCAATCCCTGAGGGATGCGCCATACATTCGACTTCATTAAACATCGTTGGAGGTCATTGAATGCATATCTGGCCTTTACAATGACTCGCGGTGGTCTATCGATGCATCGAGCCAGTGTTCTTCATACCCAAAGAAGTCTGGTATCAATTTGCCAACCCCAGGTGTGATGGAAGGCATGGTGAGCTTAGGGCACGGGGACCGACTCCACGTGTGTGTTGCAGTGGCGCCTCCAACCACGGCGCCACACGTGCCATTATTTTGTGTTAGTTTCACTAATCAGGTTTTTTTTGTCGGATATCTTTCTTGTTGCAGTATGTTTCTTATTTTGAGGAAAGGACGATTTTGACATTTTGACATAAAACTTACTATCCTGTTACAGGATGCCAAAAACAGCAGCGCGCAAAATCCTCGAGGCTTTTTGGATAAATGCCAAGAACTCTAGAATGAATAGCAGAAAGGAAGCCCAGAGACCACACATAATCTCGCCCCATAGCTTCAGTTTCGGTTTCTAAGGTGGGGTGCTGCAATCGTTGACCATATGCGACTTTGACCAGCTGTTCTTCCTCAACGGAAGGACGTAAAAAAAACCGTGGTTTTGTGAAAAGCTGTTGATCGTGTGATTGCCATGTAGATTTTCATCTTTCTGTCTGTGTTACTGATAAGTTTGTCATGCTAAATTGCATATCAATGCACCCTACCAAGCTTTGAAGAAGGAGGTACTGCCGGAACGTCAACTTTAACTGAACAATGAGTAAAGTGACACCTCGTGTATGCTCAACAAAAATTATTGAGAACAGCATCTTCCTTTCATAGCGTAGCACAGTACAACCATTTATGCTCAATCCTTTACTATTTTTAACCTAACATTTAACAGACAAGTCTGACAGCAATTTGCCGTCCCTGGAGGGATGGAAAGCCTGGTGAGCCACGGGCTCCGAGATCGATCGATACGTGTGTAGCAGATTGCGTTCGTCCACTGCGCCACACGTGCCCTAAAAATTGAATAGGCAGCAAAAAAAAGATGAATCGTTTTCATTTCAGTACATGAGTATTCACTCTTCTCATCATGCTCTTGTCACCTCTTGATTTAAGTTTTACAGGAAAGTAATATCTTATTTCAACAGAATGCCGAGGATGGTCTACATAGACTGGTGTAACTCCTGTTCAATAACCAGATCACTGACAGTGTTTTTTTTCTGTCCTTCTATTCCACCATGTATGTTATTGCTAAGAGTAGTAAAAGTAGTAACGGGAAAGTGATTATGGTTGAAGAACTCGGTAGGCATGGTAACTAAGGGCAACGAGAGAGAGAGGCAGTTGTGCAGCAACGGTCACCGACACATGATTATCATCGATATCGCATAAGTTGATCGCACAGAAGACACTATAGTGGTACGGGCAATTCCAGAACATTCGCAATTCCAGAATATCCATTCAAAGCTTTCACATTTTGCTTCACTTTTTATCCTTCTTTTATAGTTTCTTCTAATGCTGTTTTCGGCTAAACGGAGAAAAAACAGACGTGGTTGTGAGCTGCTACGTCGACTGGTGGAATTCAACACAGTAGTTGATGGTACACATCCACAAACAACAAAGCTGTCCACAGAGTAGCTTCTTGTCAATACACAGAAGCCACTATTCAGTTCAGTAGTACCAGTCGGTATGCGTCTGTAGTTGAAAAAAGTAATGTACCCGAGGCATCGAGTTCGACAAGTCCAAGAAATTCGAATCAGCAAAATGTATCTTTTCAAGTGCTTAATCGCAAATACATAGTTACACTAAACCATATGGTACGCTCGGTGTAATGCTGCACTAAAACTAGAACGCGTAAAATTTTTTTTTATTTACTTGGATGTACACATGTCCAGTCTTCACTGGTAGCACGGACCGTGGCATTATTTCCATTCGTTTTTCTCTCGCTCAATCGTCGTCATTGCTGGTGGTCTGCTTCGAACGTAATTAGATCCCCGAGTGCCCACTTCTCAATCCTAGGATCGTCTCCATGTGCGAATACAGATGATTGACGTTGCAACGAACGCGTCCGCCCATCGTTTGGGTGGCCTTGAGAGACGACGCTTGCGTTACCTTAGATTCCACTTCACTGTTGTTTTCATTCTTCCGTCATCTCTTCTTCTTACTATTTGAGCAGTCCATGTGTTTCTCGATTCGAAGAAGGAATAGGTCCCAAATAACTGAGCTGCACATTCCGGCCAGACGTTGTAAGTTCCGATTGAATTTCAGAATGTACCATTCAAGCGCTCCACGTTTTTGTTGAAAAAGCGCTGGGAGAACTGTTAAATCCGAGACGTGAGAGCGGAGTGTTTGGTCTGTTAGCTGGACGGTGGCATGTTTGAGAGGACCGAATGGAGTTCGTGTTACTCTTCTTGCTCGCTAAACGTCAGTGGTGCACGTCCGAACGTGCGAAGAGTGAAAGTTATCGGAGAACCATTCAGTTCGTTTTGTTCACCTTCGCTAGATTGCTTCTCCACGAACTGGATTTTGTCCTATTTATGTGCAGCCCAGTTATATTCCCAGCTTCGTTGTTCTCACTGAGAATAATCTCAGCTTTCACTAATGCATCACGGAAAGATGACCTCATCCGTGGAATGAAGGTCTGATAGGAATTTCCCATCAACACGTATGTCCTTCTCATCCCAGTCAAGTAACTTCACCATCACCTACAGTGAAGCAGTATACAGCTTTAGTGATAAATTGCCTCCTCATCGAACACCTTTCCTACGGGTATAATAAGTGGTCTGTAAAGATGTATATCTGTGCTATATTTCTCATAAAAGTCTAGTACCCCGCATATAAAAAAGAGCCACTCCTTGGTCGTCGACTACTCGTAGGATATCATTCGTATCGATGCTTTCAAGCAATTTCTTGTGGTACAAGAGGCAATGATGCTCCTGACAGATTTCTATGGCCAGCAATGTGGTTTAGATGTAATCCATGCGGCAGAAACCCTGTCGGAATCTTGTTTGCCTAACTGTTTGTGCCTTATTTAAGGTTTTCAATATGCTCAAAAGAATAATCTTTGTGAATAGCTTGCAGAGTACCATCAATAAGCATCCTGGACAGTAGTTACGAAGATACCTTTGGTCACCGTTCTTGAGTATGATGACCGAGCACGAGTCTCTCTACTGGTCGTAATTTGCAGTGTCAAATTCCATGAAAATTGATGATGATATTACTGAGTCCTGGAGCGGTGCCTCTGTTCCATGTTTTTATTGCAACTCGGACATCAGAGTGTAGAATCTTGGACGCTTTTTCACCAGCGAGTATTTCGTGGTCCGAGAAAAGAGTTGTGGAACGGAAACGATTGGTATAGAAGTTCTCCGTTATCAATCCCGTACTGGGTAGTAGTGATTGTCCCACATTCATTCATCAGCGCTTTTAGTGAAACATTTCAGTTGCAAAGATCTCTACGGCACTTCTTCAGACAAGATCGCTTCTAGGCAGCTTCCAATAAATTTCTCTGCCCATGTCGATGTAAATTTCTTTTAGTTAGTATTCTAAAATCAGGAGTAATCGGCAAGTGTGAACATTGTATTACTTTGTTCATCGATGGATTTCAAGATGTAAAATATGAGGCCTATTCGAAACATTTAGCAACTCTATAATATCGTAAGCATTTAGGATTGAAGATGACAGATGCAGGATGTAAAGTCCAGTTAACTACAACCACAATGGTTGTGAGCAAAACTCAGAACCCCAAGTTAAGCTTTTAACCAGCAACTAACCTTTCCGGAGGGTTAATGTGTTATCCAATGCACTAGAGGTATTATGATTCTGTGTTTTTTTTTTGCTACGCAGTATCTCGTTTACGATTCTTCGATTTCTTCGAAACATTCTTGTGGAAAAAAGTAAAGTGCATCAGTTACCGGCTATGGAACAATCTCCCATTAGGGTTGTACTTGTAGGTAGTATTCGATTTGTCGCATATACAAGCACATTCAAAGTGACTCTTACCTTTATCATTTATAGTGCAACGCTGTTTTCGTACGGTAACCAATTCGCATGATAGTTCGCTTTGTGCTAGCTGACATAGTACCGTCTGATGTAGGGTTGATTTTCCGTTGAAAAAATAAACTATTATCAATGGATAGTAACATCAACCACAACCGCCCTGTGTAAAAGAGCTCCGCCGGATAAGCATGGTTCATTCGCATGTGGTGTTCATCCCGTCTTGGTGAGACAACGAAGACGCCACATCGAGATAACGAACAACTGTGGACCGTCGACTCGGATCGTCGGCTCTGATGAAGGCGAAGAAGTGGAAACGTTAGCCGAAATGAATCTATTTATCAACCCCGCGTAAGCTCAAGAATTTAAATACATAGTAATAAGTGTTATAATGAAAGCAGTAAGTTTCCGTGGGTTTTCGAGGGCAACTACACCAAAAAAATTTTCGAATCAATATCATCCCTTACTTGCATGAGGCTATTTATACATTTTATGTACTGAGGATGAATGCATCATTTGTTGATTAAATGATTTATGATGAAGTTTTATTGCGAAGGATCTCTATTCAACGAAATATAAGTTTATTGTTGCACAACATTTTTTCCAGAAGAGACGGCTAAGCGGCAAGTTATTAAATGGTTAAGAAAGAACGAGAAAGCATCTCATTAAAGAAAACAGAAAAAAAACGAAAGCACGAGCCTGTTATGTCTCGTTAGCGCTTTGAATTCTCACTTAGATGATGTGGTGATTTCTATCATATCAATGCTATTAATAATGCACTGAGTCTTCTCAACAATGTACTTTTCTGCTGGCTTTTCAATCAAAAAAATCGATACTGGGAATTTCTTCCAGCAGGGTTACGTAATCCAGTCGAAGGTGAATGCGTTTCGTAAACGATCCACTTTTCTTTAAAAGTCTTCCTCTTTGGTAGGATCTTTAAACAATCATGGCACGTGCGCTCGAGATCGGACAGTTTTCGTCTCGCCTAGCTAATGCTTGAAATTGTAGAAACAGTATCACCAGAAAAAATGATGCTCGTATACTTTCCGAGTATCGACTTTCACTTTGCTGCTGTTCCACACTAATTTTCACATAATGACGTCGCATAATCCTGGCGAGGTGTTATATTCCCTACCCAGCGACGCAGTGGTTAGCGGTTCCCTGCGATACACATGGGCTCGATACAGCGCCCTGGGCTTACCAAGCCTTTCACTTCTCCGCGGACGGCGACAAATTAATACCAGACCTGCTTGGGAGGATAGCAGCACTAACTTGATGCATCGGTAGGACAGCGCAAGTCATTTTAAAGGCCAGATATGCATTCAACCACTTCTTTCGATGTGTAATAAAGCGAATGTATAGCGCATCCTTCAGGGATTGATCAATGCCAACCGCGTTATCGTTTCTATTCTTTACGTACAATGGATACAAAACGTTGGATAAACGACCGCATAGGAAGAAACAAATTTTACAAACTTGCACTGTGTTAATTTCCAACGTGCAGATCATTCATATTTTGTGAAATTTGAGCCCGAGCACCTCATTGCCTTTTCGAAAGGTGACGACTTTAGATTTGACGCTTGGCTTCTGCTAATTTCAATGTACCTTTGTTTCTTGAATTCGCCGAGAATGGCTGTGAGGATATATATGACCACAACTGGTCGAGGTTGCGAATCTTGCATTTCCACACCCTGGCTTCATTTGCATGCCATTATTCGCTCAGCTAGATCTTATTCTTCACGATGACGCCCTAATGGTTTCTAATCCGCTGACCTCTACGCCAAACAAGAATTTTATTAATTACTAGTAAGATTTCTCCACTCTCTGTTATCGTTTAAGTACTGTTAGTTGTTGTTACGAAAAACAGCTCACAGCTTGTTTTATGGTTTAAATAAAGGTCTAAACAACCGACCGACAATTGCCCACCTGACTAACATGCGCTTTTATCACTAGTACAATAAGATGGATAATTTAGTCATGCTGATTGGTAAGTAGGTGGCTGAAATGGTGGCCAAAGTTGACTCGATCTCCCACTTATTTAAGAAAACTAGTAAGTCGAGTAGAAATATTTTATGTGCAGTTTCGTATTAATATCTTAACCAAACAAAGCTGTCAACAGCAGAGATCACTAGAAACGAAACGTCTTTTCTTCTGCGAAAGACCACATACTAAATTATTAAGGCAATGCGATCACATTTTTTAAGCTTATCCGACCAGTTCAACTGCATTTTAGATTAAGTTAGAAATTTTATTCGGAAAAGTACTGATCTGCTCACTAATTTTATTCCGACTTTGTAGAGTTAACAATGCATTGATTCAAAAAGATTCCGAAAGAATTAAACTCTCTTAAGACTTTCCAAAAAAAGATACTTGAGCAGCATCATCCGTTGAGCACAGGGATAGTATCCGAAAGTGGCAATGACAGCGGAATAGGTGGCAAAGTACGTCGCCGGTTCCATGGTACCCGAAAATATTTCCACTAGGTGAATCGTACGAAAAAACACCTTAAATAGAAATAAATGGTGTCACGATACAAATAGTTGGGTGTTCTGTAGAAAAACTAGAAATAATGGTAATGTCGTCTTTTCAGTCAAGCCATCAACAAGCTACTTTTAGCTTTATATGAGAAGTTGAATAAATCAACGAAATTAGGCGCTCGAAAGAAGTTAGTACTAGCCTAAGAATCTGAGGACTTTCTTGGAAAGACATCTTCATTCGAACTTCTATAAAACGTTTTTAATGAAACTTATAATTTCACGAAGAACAAGGACGAATGTACAGAAGAAGAATAGAACTAAACCGTAGAAGAATTTTAAACATTCTCAATTTCAGAAAACAAAACAGAACAATGTTTTTTTCGCCTACGTTCACGCTTGCGCTTACGATTACGGTTGCACTTAGAGTTAGGTTAACGGTTGGACTTAAGCTCACGTAGATCCGACATACTTCGGTGTGTGAATAACGCAACTATTAAACCTTTACGATTGTATGAAGGTTGTGCCCATAAAAATAACAGGTCGCCTAATATAAATGGATAAAAAACAAAGCATAAAAGCACAACCATGGCGTATAAAACAAACCTACGGAAAGATTCTAATGATCGTATTCCACGACATTAGCATTCGAATTCCGTGGAATACAAATACCACATAAAGAGCACTATGACGGTCTCCGATGCATGAAATTCACTCTGTTGAAGAAGAACGAAAAGTATATCACGAGAAACTGGCACGGTCATCGAGAGGACTATAAATTACACTGCAGATCGTTTTCGGCGTTAATTTCAAAGCATTTGGAACAATGGCGAAAGTTACCTCAGGTTTCTGGCATGCCAAGGGAGCGCTCAGCCTCCAAGCAATGAATTCGTCACGGGTCCTTAAATCAAATGTGCATCCTAACAAGGAACTAGTTTGGAGTACACAAAAAAATCGACTAGATCATAAAGCCTTTCAAACCTTCGCTATCATGCAAGGCAAAACTTAGGCAGGTATTGGGAATCGAAACCAAGAATTCTCCCATGCAAAGCGAGGGCACCCCTTTGAGCTATACCCCCGACGCTGGCTGTCTCATCCAAGATGAAGTAATTGAAGAAACGAGTTTGGGCGTTTCATTGTATCCACTAGATGTTATACCGATTCTGTCACTAACCCAACTCACAAAGTATGTGGAGATGAGAGGGAATTGAACCCCAGACTTCACGCATGCGAAGAGAGCGCTACCCCTGAGCTGTACCTCCGATGATGGGTTTGTCATTCAAGGTAAAGTAGTTAGAGAAATGAGTTAAGGTATTTCCTTCTACAGACTAGATGTTATACCGATACTGTCACTAACACAATTCACAAAATGTGTGTAGAGCCTGTGGAAAGATTGGCCTTCGACTAAATCTCACAAAAACGATGTTCATGGGGAACAGATTGGTTTCGTATGGCCCATTCGCGCTCAACGGAACCAATATCTCCGAACGCTTCAGTTATGGCTATCTAGGTGGGGAAATCAACGGGACGAGCAACATGCTCCGGAGTTGAGCAGAAGGAAAAGAGGAAACGAGCGGCTTGGGAAGCTTTCAAGATTATCGAGGATTTAGTGAAGAGAACAAAGAACGCCCGTGCCCGCCTTTTCGACTCAACGGTACTTCTTCTCCCTAACGAATGCATCAAAAAACCTGGTCGATGCGTAAGCAGGATGAATGATCAGTCAGCGTTGTTGGACGCGCTGCCGAAACGACGATGCTAGGAGTATCCCGTTTAACACAAGCAAGGGAAGGGATCCAAAGTTTCGATTTGCAGCAACGATCAAGAATCAAAGATGACGTTCTGTAAACCAAACAGTCGAAGATAAGGTGGGGTCGGACACGTAATGCGCATGAGTGACAACCGATGGACAGGAGTTGTTAGTGACTGGATTCCTCGGGATGTCAAACGCACTGCAGGAAGGCCACTGACTCGATGGTCGGAGTTCTTCACGAAAAGCTTGGAAGCAAAATATGGTGCTCGACGAGTCCCTAGAGCGAGCAGAACCCACTGGGCTACTCTTACTCTTGCACGCGACAGGCGCTCGAGTCACTCGACGATCAACGGGACTACAGGTGATACAGGTAATTGGATTAGATGAAGCCTCACAAAGTTTGCGTGAGCAGTTCGCATGGGCACCTAAATACTTTTCAGAAGAATTTTCTATTCCTTACTCGTGGAGCAGTAAGCGGGAGGTTTTTCGTAACAACGTCTTCGAGTTACCGTTTCTAAATAACAGTTGTGTCAAAATGTGGATGAGTTCTACCTATTGTTAAAAGTGTTGGAATTCAGATGAACGCTCAATAATGTAGAAGAAACTTTAACCACTGTGATATAGTCAGAAGTGACAGATGACAATAAAGATGCTTATTTGAGATCAAGCCCTGTAAAGCATTGCTTTTGAAGCCTGAGTAGCAACGAGGAGTTCCTTCTTACCAATACGAATCAGTGCGATAATGTTGAAGTTTATTTCGACAAATGTTGAACGAGCCATTGTTTCTAAAGCAGTGAAAGTTGGTGTATGAGCATCTGTTGTGCCAAAAGAATTGGCTTATTGCCAAGACTTTAAAAATCTGAGAAACTTTGCAGTTAACCGCTTCCTTGGAGAGTGAGTGGCGCTGATCTGAGCAGGAAGTGCGATATCACCAGTGTAAAGAAAGTCTTTTAAGGCTACACCATAAATGGTGAAGTTAATACTACTTTGAGTGAAGATCTTCAAAAGTTTGCAACTCCTACAGAAAATGAACGTGCATTTAATTTTTGAAAAAAATTTTTTGCTGTATCGTAATTCAAAGGTTTTGTGTTCTCCAGAAATGTTTTTT
>JADANN010000357.1:0-132065 GCA_018806985.1 Angiostrongylus vasorum | reverse complement strand
GCATACACCTGCGGTCCGGAGTTTTGCAAATATCTCAGCATCATTGAAGTTATATTTCCGATTACACCCCTGCTGTTAGAAAAGAGTAGGCCGTAAATAATAAGTTAAAAAGAATTGTAATTATAACTATAGCCTCAGTTTAACTGGGTTCAATGCTGATTTGGGCTCTCCAGATCAATCCCATTGACGGGTGATTGCTGATGGCGAATGATCGATAGAACTAGCTGAGAGGCAGGCGAAACGAATTACCCGCATGGTGTGGTGGTGAATGCGTTATTCCCCGAAAAGGACAATAGCGCGTTCGTTCCCCCACCGTAGACACCTGCGGTCCGGAGTTTTGAAAATATCTCAGCATCATTAAAGTTATATTTCGCAATATATATCCCTGCCGTTAAAAGGAGCAGGCAGTAAATAATAAGTTGAAATTGTGATTATAACTGCCGCCTCAACTTAACTGGGTTCGTTGCCGATCGTCAGTAAAAACCACGACCCCTTAAGGTTGCACCATCAATGGTAGGGTTTGTAATCCTTTCAGTAAAAACTTTAAACGTTTTGCTTTGACTATAAAACTAAACAAACATAGGATTGAGAAGAAATGTGGCCACTTCGGAATAAAAAAGGTTGTCAGGCCAGGCTTCCAAAAACGTTTTTTGTACTTCTCTTGTTTTCTACTCGCATCTTTATTTTGAGAACAGCGACTTTACATACAAAGGCAAAGATCTCCGAAAACAATCTTTTCCACACAACTCTAGCAGCCGAAGTGCAAGGAGTAATCATGATTCAAAAAACCCTGGTGTCTCTTGCTCTTAACAGCATTCCACAGAACTCAATGGCAACCTTTCAAGAGGCACCACAGTCACACGCTAGGAGTAGCATTTACCCGCGAAAAATCGAATCGAATTCCATCATGGTGGAAATTGATAAAAACGGGTCACACCACATTGAAAAAATCATTGTTTACCGCTGTATTGTTTATTGCTTTAGAGTATTGGCGAAATGTGGTAAAAACTGTGGCTAATGTGATCGCGAAGTGAGATGAAGTGTTCGCAGAAATCTCAATTGTAAACATTGTAATCTAGTGGTTTTTTCACCATCCCCTGAGCTTCGCTTGCAAACGAAAGCAACGCATTCAGAGCAGAACAGCGGTCTGTGGTGAAACCATTTCGTCGATCTGCAATTCAATTAAAACGATTCGAAATGGCTTGTTCAACTTTATTCACCGTTCATAAAAAGTCTCATAAAGAGAACGACGATGATACAGCGCTGGTGGAGCTCCTGATTTGTCATCAGCGCTCTGGAAACATAACGTCTTAAATTTAAGGTTGCAGAGTTGACAATAAAATATTGGTCTTGAGATAAAGCTTCACATTAATCGAATATCACTGGAAAAGTGAGACTTATTAAAACCCTATTACTTTCCAGAATAATTCCTATTTAATAACTCAAAAGACCGACTTTCTATAAACCTCGGCATAGATAGATGATATATTTATTTAAATGATCTTATAAACTGATCTTCTTTAGCTGGTGCGAGGTTGGTATAGGTCTTCGTTGTCATTGTCGTTGTCGTTGTTGTTGGTGTTGTTGGTCGATGGCTGACGTTTCGGCGATTTCGCCTTCCTCAGAGCCTGGACGTATTTTTATATTAGATTACTTTAATTATTCGGTGGAAAAAAAGGCTAAAGTATCAATGAAGATGAAGCTTTTTAAACAGATGGTGAGTTAGGGATGCTACGGTCAAATGTAGTTCTAGCCTATATTGAACAGAAACGCTACTCACCGTGATGTTACGAGTGGGACTGGCCCACGCGTTGTTCACGTGGGGATCGCGAGCAAGACACACACCGGGGTCAAAATATCATTTTGAAATAGGGCGCCATGTCACGTGTGATAGTGAGGCCTTCGTCTTTCCGGTTCATCTTTGGTTTTTGAAATTTATCCAAAACGCCTCAAGAGTTTTGTGCGTTGATGTTTTGGATTCCGGCGCTAAGATACGCACAATCACTTTAAAATCATCGCCGTTGTGCTTTTGTGCCCTATGCGTACCTAGAAGAGTGCTTTGATGATTTTTAGCTTTCACATCTAGACATTGTTCTATTTGGAGTGGTCTACCCGTTTCCCCAATATATTCCTCACCATATGCGTTACATGATATTAAGTACATTGTACGTGAGCTCATGCAATCCCCATCTCTCCGGTTAGGACAGATTATACAGTTTTCTGAGCTGCACAAACGATCATAGAGATTTTTTTTTCGACCGAATAACTAAAGTATTTTATATAAAATACGTCCAGGCTCTGAGGAAGGCAAAACTCGTGGAAACTTCAACCGCCAACCAACAACACCAACAAGAACTACAACAACAAAGAAGACCTATACCAACCTCGCATCAGGAAAAGAAGATCAGTTTATAAGACCATATAAATAAATTCCCATTTATTGGAGGTGGGATCCGTTAGCAGAATGTCTTTCAGAATAAGGACGTTCGAAACGTCGTCTCCTGGATAGCAATTCCGTGATTTCATGAAATGGTTCATTCTACTACTGCCAACTGTGCCACACAGCAATTATTTGAGATGATGGACAAGTTCTGCAGTCATACGATAGCGAAAATACCGAAGTCGCATTGAATTGAGTCTTGTGAAAGTCTTATTCTAGTAAGAATCAGCAATGTCTTCGTAGCGCTCTTTCTGCCAAAAAAAAAAACGGATTGTTTTGAAAACTCAAGATACTGAATAAACTGAATTATCCACATCCTATGAGAAAGCAACACTTCAATCTTTCCATCTTTCTGCAAACATCTGCAAAAGTGAATTAAACCAGTGCTGAGTTTGCAGTTATTACGTAAACGAAATGAGATTCCAATACACGGAGTGAACAACAGCAAGTTTTGTTATGTGTGGAGAAATTGCGAGAAGTTGGCGGCGGCGCTCCACAAACATCCATCTTTATTAAAAAGCTGAAATGTTTGAAAAGTTTACTAAGGAAGCCTCCGCTCAGTGTCACGTCAGGCACTTTCTTCAGAACGTCCCACAATCTTTTCTGATACATCGACAATTCCAACAAAAAACTGGATTCTCGCCCATCACGACAAATTTTGGTGCTATAGTGTAGATAATTTGTCTACCATCATTTTCTGAGGGCTGTTTCTCTTTTTCTTTTTCGCGCTGACATATTTCTGGTGTCATCTTAACCCACTCCCGTTTCCGGAACCTTCAGTGAAATTCTGCAGAAGCCCTTGTTTCAGCTATCACTAAACCTTTCTTGAAATTTTATAGCCGTAGTAGGTGGGGGAGGACACTGAGAAAAATGAGAGGGTTACGAATACGATTTGGGGAGCCAAGAAACATGCCGAAATGAACGTTCGACAAGAAAGTTGCGTGTCGTTTCCGTCAATCGATATGTTCTTTGACGGCTGATTAGCAGAGGTGCACTTATAAAAAGCACCGTCTTTCCGACTATAAATTTCTTTATATTCGTGGGAAATTCAGGATTTTATGCCGCAGCAGGACGAACGAAATGGTGGTAACCCAATTTAATCGCTGCTCCTAAGGAATTGGTCCATTCCTTCATTTTCTAAACTCGATGCTGCTTCGCACCTTGTTCTCGCTTATCATTCGAGGAACATTCTACCTCATTAAGAGATTCTCATGTGCTCCCTGTCACCAGAATTTGTGACAAATGTCGTTTTGAAAGATTTCGCTTAAGATCTAACAGATATGAGGTTCTTAACTCAGTTTCAAAACGTTAGCCGAACAGAGTGGCTCATTAATTACGTGTTAGCTTGCCAGTGAAAGAATGCTTGTCCATTCTTAGCTTTGCTGGAGAAGTCAAACAACTGAAAAACGTTTGCTACGAAAAACACCACCGACGTGAAATGGCTGAATGTAAAATCCATTGTTGCCCTGTGATCAGATCTGTAAAACAGAAAATTCGTCTTCACTCTAATTTAAAGTATTTGATTACATATTTAGAAGCGAAAATGAGTAGTCCTACCAACGTGGCTAAAGCATCTGGTCCTTCTGATTTCGCTGCTAACGAACGTCTCAACGGTGTTGGCTTGTGGGATGGTGCCACCTGGTCAAGGTAATGAAGAGAAAATTATCACGGGTGGGTACACACACTTTTAATCGCTACCGTGAAAGTGAAGAACCTTAAACAGAGAAAATGCAAACTTCTCATTTGCTGCCTACTACAATTTTTCACGGTAATGTCCTATGAGAAATGCTGTTGTGATGAAACTGAGATATTTGCAAAACTCCGGTTTGCGGAGTAAGTGTGTCTAATACTTCATCACGTTTTAGGAGCCGTCTGAAATGCAAAAAAACGTGCGTAGAAATCATTTTCAATTTAAGTAGCAGCAGAAGAAGAAAAAAAGTTTGCTAGAAAAATAATTTAATGGAATTATTGAATTTCTAGCTTTTTCACAACAAATCTGCACAAATTCGAGGTGGAGTGAACTTTGAATTTGTTGCAGCAAGTTCGAGGAGCTTCAGCATCACCGGCTTCTCCTTGCCAGTGGCTATGGTCTACTCCGCCGCAGGCAATGTTCCAGCCCGGCTTCCTAGTGTTTCAACTAGTGAGGGGGGAGCTCAGGCGTTTGTATCACGTATTATAATGCAAGCAGTGAGTTCACAACATTTAAGTTCTAAGTTCTTCTTCTTTAGCAGTTTCTGGAAGACCGAAAAGAGTGAATTTAAACTTCCAGAATCTTTGCAAGCTGTTTTAGTTCCTGCACTGTGTCGTCATAGCTCAGCTCAACATAATTTGATTGAAAAATGGTTCCATATAAACCCTGCCAGCTAACGAAGAAATTTGTTCAACAGGTCATTGATGTTCTCGAGCAGCAAGGTCGCAGCGCTGGCCTTTCAGATGCCATAATCTCCATCATTTTGGGCCAGCTCACCATTGAGGTCATTTATAATCCACTGGAGTGTCAGCAAGTAACCATTGACAAACCAGCAGCAATGGAGTGTAAGTCTTTGTCTCTTAACATCAATTTGGTAGCATGAGCATGTGATGAATGAGGATATTTAGGATTGCCTACAATTCGTTCAATATCTTTAAAAAATATCGTATAAATTTCAGTGGCAAATGTAAGTGCATTAGGTCTGAGAAGAACGGCTTAACATCCTTGTTTGAACTTTTCGGTTTCTTCAAAAAGTAAGTTTCTCCAGAGCAGCGCACACGCCGAATAAATTTGCTAATGAAGTTTCTCTTATTATTGCCATTAATGTTATTTTTTTACTGCGTCTCCACCAGTTCACCGTCGGAGCTTTTTAAATTTGTCATTATTTTCAACGAAGCTGAGATGTTTGCAAAATTCTGGACCACAGGTGCCTATGGTGGGGAACGAACGCGCTATTGTCCATTCCAGGGAGTAGCGCGCTCACCACCACACCATGCGGGGCCTTCGTTTCGCCTGTCTCTCAGCTAGTTCTATTGATCTTTTGCCATCAGCAATCACCCGTCAGCGGGATTGATCTGGGGGGCCCAAATCGGCAACGAACCCAGTTAAGCTGAGGCTGCAGTTATAATCACAATTTTGACTTATTATTTACTGCCCACTCTTTTTTAGCGGCAGGTTATATCGTATAACTTCAACGAAGCTGAGATATTTGCAAAACTCTGGACCACAGATCACAGGACAATCCCGCTGAAGGGTGATTGCTGATGGCAAAAGATCAATAGAACTAGGTGAGAGACAGGCGAAACGAAGGACCCGCATGGTGTGGTGGTGAATGCGTTATTCCCCGGAAAGGAAAATAGCGCGTTCGTTCCCCATCATGGGCACCTGTGGTCCAGAGTTTTGCAAATATCTCAGCTTCGTTGAAGTTATATTTCGCAATATAACCTGCCGCTAAAAAACAGTGGGCAGTAAATAATAGGTCAAAATTTATCATTATTATTAATTGCTAATATGAGCGCGCGAGTGGTGCAACGGTAGTGGTGCTGTACATCGCGAGCACAGCTTAGGTTCTACCCTGCCTCGAGCCCACCGAGCCTCTCATCCGTCTCGTGTGGAGAAACTAGTGCCACACTTGTGTTTGCCCATTTCACTCCTTCAAATCCACTGAAAAATGCTCTAGGGCAGTTATCCAAGGATGCGATGTAGAATCGACTCAGCTCGCATTTAACGACGTTCAGGAAAAGAGGAGCACTAGTCGTCAAGCAGCAAACGAAGATAGAAGAAAATCTGAAGAGCTTCGTCGATAATGGATGCGAAAAAACCAATAGGTTTCGAGAAGTGCTGGGATCTCTACAATGTGTAATGTTTTGCTGTGTGAAAAAAGTCTATTATTGTGCGTTCCAGATTGCCACCGTTATTCCTTGCATTACTATTCGTAGGATTATTCTTCCCTAAGCAAAATGACATGAACCTGGGAAAATCGCATAGGTCTAGAACCAGTTCTTTGAGTAGAGGTTGTGCCGGAGTGAATACTGCCGAAGATATTGAACTTGGAAAGGTAGATGAGGAAGGTGAAGTGTCCTCGAAGAGCCGTGAACACAGTGAAATGTTCAAATTTGGCCGTTTTCATTTTTTATTCTACACAAAATAGTGTATTCTACCAAGTAGGTGTCTACGCTGCTCTTACTTGGATACTTGGGCGGTCCGCCTTCACGAGCTGTGTGGACCACAGTACATATGCACTCGTTCCTTTCTCTCGCAATCGTAGTCCATGGAAGTGGTTTTGTCTTTGCATGGTAGCGCTTGCGAGTCTCGTACCGTGATCTGTAAAACAACTGCAGCTGCGGGTACACCTGATTAACCTTGTTTACGAACACGTCCGCCCAACGTTTAGGTGGTCGTCAAAGGAGACGTTTGAGTCCTCTTGAAGTCCACTCTAATGTTCATTTGGTTCACCTCTTGTCTGTCCATCTCATCATGTGACCGGCCTATGTTTTGCTCTCAATGTGTACTTTCCTGGATCATCGAAGATGTGACAGATTTCAGAGATTAGAGCTTCGCGTTCCGACTAAATATTGAGAGTGCCAGTTACATTTCAGAAGACATCGCTCAAGTGCGAAGCATTCTTGACGTAGTTAAAATATGATTCCACGTCCCTGCAGCATAACGGAGCGCTGGCAGGACTGTTGAATAGAAAAGGTGAGAGCGGATTTTCGGGTCCTTCATTTGGTCGGTGGCTTCTTTGAGAGGCTCGAATGCGGCTCAAGCTGCTCTCCTTCTTCCAACTAGTTCCTCTTTCATGGTGTTTTCCATGTTCATTGATCGCCTAAAGTATACGTACGATGAGGTCTCTGCAGTGAGAGAGCCATCCAATTCAATTTTTTTCGCCTTTACACCATTCGTTTTTTCATGAACTGGGTCTTATTTCGAATTACGCAAAGTCCCGATCTTTTTCCCCCGCTTCGTTGAGCTCGTTGATCATCACCTCTGCTTCGCTAGTACTTTTTGAGGAGATGACAATGTCGTCGACAAAACGAAGGTTTGGTAGGGAATTTTTCCGTCAATACGTGTGCCTTTCTCATCCCAATCGAGTGACTTCACTACCCACTGCAGTGCCGCACTGAATAGCTTCGGCGATATTGTGTCTTCCTGTCAAATCCCTTTTCCTATGGGCTCGGTAAGAGGTCGATGGAAAAGCTGTATTTTTGTAGTGGAGTTCCGATAACAGTCGAACGGAGTTCTTCTGTAGGACGGGCTCCACGGGTCCACTCCTTGGTCGACGAGCACTGATAGGATTGCATTCGTTTGGACACTGTCAAACGCTTTCTCATAGTCGACAAAGGTCAGGACTAGAGGCAGGTGGTATTCCCGACAAAGATCGATAACCATGGACACGGTTTGAACGTGGTCTGCGCAGCAAAATCGTTTTCGAAATCCTGCTTGCTCTACTGGTTGCACCACATCCAATGTCTCTGATATGCGCGAGAAGATAATTTTCGTGAAGAGCTTGTAGAGTACAAATGACAAGCATATGGGACGATAGTTACGAGGACCCCTTCCGTCTCTTTCTTGGACAGGATGACCGCGCGCGACGTCCTCCACTGGTGTGGGAATTTTTTCCTTTTGAATGTAGGCTGCCATGTGATTAGCGAGAAGTACATGTAAATTGTGGCCTCCAGTCCTACGGAAATCGGCGGTGACATTGTCTGGTCCTGGAGCTGTGCCTCTTTTCATGCTTTCTATCGCAACTCAAACCTCCGACGGAAAAATTCGAGGTGTTTTTTCTCCAGAGGGAATATTAGGGTCTGGGACGAGGGACTGTGGAACGGATGGAACGGAAAAGGTTGGTGTAGAACGTTTCCGCTATTAATTCCATATAAAGGCAGAAAGTTTTGACGATCCCATTTTCGCTTATTAGGGTTGACAACGGAACATTATAATCACATAAGTCCCTAGGGCATCTTTTCAGAGTGCCTTTTTTTCTGTGCTGCTTCTAGTAGTTTCTTCTGCTTGTACCGTTGTAGATCCTCCTGCAAAGCTTTCTGCAATTGGCCTTTATTACTAGCTATGTTATATGTGTTGCAGTAGGATCAAGCTTCAGTTTCATTCTTTTTTCGAGCAACTCCTTTGTAGTTATGGAGACGCGATCCGATCTTCTTGCTTGAGGAACTGAGGCGAATTCGGCACAGTTTTTCAGTCCTTCGACACGCAGCTCGTAGTCTTCGGTCGGGTCTTCTTAAATCTGCCAGTCACGTTTGGATAGGACTCCATTCAGAATGTTTACGTCCTATACAGCTAAACTTTTCCTCGTGGTCGATGAAGAGAGTTCTTTTCCAGATTGCGGCTGAATCGAATCTTCGCGCGAAAAAGGCGGTGATCGGAACCGGTACAGAATGACGGGACTACCGATGTGCCAAGTAGGCACCATCTTCTGTTTGTCAGAATACGGTCGATCTCCGCATTAGTCATGCCGTATGAAGAATCTCGTGTCGAGTGGCGGCTTTCTTTCATCTAGAAAAACGAGCTCCCATGGAAGTATGGATACGTGCTGGTGACAGGAGTCCTGCGAGACGGTTTCGATTCTCATTTCTTTCTCCTAATCCAAAATTTCCTATCCTGTATACGCTCTCGTTGGCCCTTCCTATTCTGGCATTGAAGTCTCCGACAACAAATTTATGATATGCTTTATCATTGCGGATGGCTTCCGACAACAAATTTATGATACGCTTTATCATTGCTGATGACTTCCTCCAACTGATAGTAGAACGCATTTAATTCGTGCTCATCAGCTGCGTTGGTCGGTGAGTAGCAGTTGTTGATAGTGATCTTCTTATGATGCGACAATTGAAGACGGAGGACAGCTATGTATCTAGTATGAGTCGACGAGATGGACAATGGACGGGTAAACGACAAAGCCTACGCCACCGACATTTCGTGGCGGGACCTTTTCTTCACGAATCACAATGGTCCCGTTGTATAGTTGGCGTATGTCGGTCTTCTTGATGTTTGTTTCTTCTAATGCGATCACATGAAATTTAATGTGATCTGCGGCTACAAGAAAGGGGTAAAGATCGGCGTCTGTAGAGAGCATTCTGGCATTATACGAGCCTAGTAAGAAACAATCTCCATGGCGTGTCGTGCGTGTGTTCGTCAGATCCGGTTCCAATGACGTCCTGCATAACAAGAGATTTTCTGGCCTCTCAACGGTCGTCTCACCGCCTGACATCACAGACGGGAGCGTCCGGTGTGCGGGGTACTGAGGCTGGCCTATTGCTGGTCGTACAACTCGGTCCTCCCTGGAGACCTGACATAACCTTTTAAGAGCGTATCGTACGCTCCTCTAACAAATAAATTAATTCCCCTTCCAATAAGTAATTCTAAGAGTTCTAGTTAGGAGTGCTCGCTTTTATTACTGCAAAATAGTCGAAAGCTAGAAGAAGAAAAACAGCTGATACAAAATTTTTAATCTTCATTTGAATAAGTATACTTTTTAAAAAGAATTCCTGCTGTCTACAAAGTATAGGAATTTTCGGACACTATGAATGAGACGATTTAAGCGTACAAATCCGGAAAGCACAAAGACCTACTGACGAAAACTAATTGTCGTATCTTTCCGGACTTCTCATGGAAAAAAACAGTGGATTAATGTGGTTGGTTTGCAGTTATGGTCGGCATAATGACGCCACACTGTGTTGTCGTCGGCAACACAGTGACTTCTTTATGCAGTGGAATGATGAATGACAATTGTAAGCTTGAAGATGGCTCGAAGATAGTGGCCATTCCTGCTACGCATTTGTCGATTTCAGGGACTCTATCGGTCAGAATTGCATTCATGTCCCTAAGCTATGACATCTCGAGAAAAATGATAACCCGTCTCTTGTCGTCCAGATGGTCGTCGAGTGACTCAGTGGGCAACAGTAAGGCTTCCATTTTTTTGCCGTCCGTGCAGGAGAAGCCCAGTGGGTTCTGTTCGCTCTAGAGATTCGGTGAACATCATGGCTTTCTTCTAGGGTGCACAAGAACTATTAAGCAAATTAAAAAAAAACTATAGCCTTAGCTTAACTGGGTTCAATGCCGATTTGGGCTCCCCAGATCAATCCCGTTGAAGAGTGATTGCTGATGGCAATGATCGATAGAACTTGGTGAGAGACAGGCGAAACGAAGGACCCGCATGGTGTGGTGGTGAACGCGTTACTCCCCGGAAAGGGCAATAACGCGTTCGTTCGCACCCATAGACACCTGCGGTCCAGAGTTTTGCAAATACCTCAGCAATGTTGTGGTTGTATTTCGCTTAGCACCCTGCCGTGAAAATTGTAGTAGCCAGAAAATAAGAAAGGTAAAGCATTGTGATTTCAACTACAGCTTCAGCTTAATTGGGTTCAATGCCGATGTGGGCTCCGCAGATCAATCCCGTTGAAGGGTGATTGCTGATGGCAATGATCGATAGAACTTGGTGAGAGACAAGCGAAACGAAGGACCCGCATGGTGTGGTGGTGAACGCGTTACTCCCCGGAAAGGAGCAATTGCGCGTTCGTTCCCACACCATTGACACCTGCGGTCCAGAGTTTTGCAAATATATCAGCAACGTTGTGGTTGTATTTCGCTTAGTACCCTGCCTTGATAATTGTAGCAGGCAAAAAAATAAAAGGTTAAACATCATTAACCAAAATTGTTCCTGTTTTCTATATTAGCATATGCTTCCAGCTCACCTGTAACTATCTTTGCATCTTCTCTAAATTGTCTCTTAGAGACCACCTCGTATGGTTGCCTCGCAGCTGGCTGGGATGGCGATTCTGTAACTTCTGAGCATAATTCGCTCTTATTTGCGCGACAGTTTGAGCACTGAATGAGCAGCTGTCAGCTGCATGTACTTTTGAGCACCTGCCGTTCCAACGAACTTGCCGTTCGACCACCTGCACCCTTTCACATGTACTTTCTGTAAGAGCTAATGTACAGTCTTCACGAACTTTCTGTGGATGTATAGTCTTTTCAGGCTGTACTAGTTCAGAAACTTCTAGAACTCTGGGCGCTGTCTCTACATCGCGGCCTTGAGGAAGGCGAAATCGCCGAAACGTTAGCCATTGACCAAGAACACCAACAACAGCGAAAGCAAAGATGGTATAATTGCCGACCATCGATCTTCACTTCCTCGTTGTCTCATACCTCTCGTTGCTCGCATAACATCCTCAACGGTGGTAGTAAATAATTTTTGGGGGAATGTATAGCCTTGTCAAACACTCTTTTGACGTCGATGTTAATAGCGTTGTATAAAGGTGTTGTCTTGGTTTTTAAACGGTCGCACGAATATTAACATACTCAGCAGGCACTCCCTGACTGTTCAGGAATTCCATCATTGGTTTTATCTCATCTGAGTCAAAAGCAGTAACTCCCACAACCGTCTTTCCATTAACCTCGGTATTGATTAAATAATTCTTCATATTTCTGTTCAGCAAACGCGATGTGTTATTTCATTTCTTTATTTACGCACAAGCTGACGTTTCGTCGGATTTCACCTTTCTCAAAGTCAGGACGGGTCAAGTTGACCGCAATCTACCTAGCCAAACACTTCCATAACCAAATAGAGAAAATGCTAAACCAAAATTTCAATCACATTGAACTCAGAGTAGCTCCTTTGCACACTCACCTCTCTCTATGAGTCTTCCACTGAATATGTCACATGGAGACCAGTGGCACAGACATCACATAGAATAGTAGTGTGCCCAACCCCATCAGAATAACCGGAATATATACTGCCCAATATGACGCATGATTGTGAGGCCTTCCTCCCTGCGGTTGATTTCCGGGTTCTTGGAAATGATCTTGAATGCCTCTAGAATTTTGCGCACTTGTGTTTTTGATTCCTGTTCATGGATCGTAACGTTACTTTAAAATCTTCCTCGTTATGTCTCTGTGTCCTACGCTTGCCTCGTAGAGTATTTGGTTTAAGTTTACCGATTAGGAATTCTGTTATATTGACACGGAGTGAACTATCCGTCTCGCCAATATATTCGTCGTCTCCGTACGCTTTATAAAGGTCAGATAAAGAGTTCCCTTAGCTCAAGCAATTACCTTCTCTACCATCAGAGCAAATTGTGCAATTTTGCATTGCACATAAACGGTCATATAGGCGGTCAAGAACTAGCTGGCGTCTTAGATTACTCGGTGGCATTTCGATTATTCGTAAAAAAATTCTCTATACCGGCTATTCTTATGCAGCTTTTATAAGTGAACTTACTTTATTCGAAATGAAGGACAGGATAAACGGCTATTATTGTAGTTAGAGTTATTGTTTTGGCACCTGGGGCTTCCTCTATACCTATACCGAGCTACAGTTTCGTAGCCGTTAAAGTGTAGCCTGTTCGAGACATGTTTCTCACAAGCGCGCTTTATGTGTGAGAGGGATGAGAGGAGAGCTAATGAACCAAATATTTTTTACTACTTAGCTTTCGCTACCACTTCGTAATGGAACCGCATTCTGATAAGTTAATTTGACGTTCAGAAGTGGAAGCCAGTTTTTATTCGGTGTTTCTCGGGTGAAGTTAGTGTACTCCGACTGTTCCTTCAATAACTCTAATCATTTGACAATTTTCTCTTGTGTTGAGCGTTACCGCACTTTATACAAACGTGTCGATTGACTGTGCTGTGCAAGCCATCCGCGAGCTCCTTATACAACACGAGGGAGCGATAAACACGTATGGCTTTCCGATTCAGCTGTTGTAGACACTTTCAAAACAGTGCCTGAACTGCTAATCTCATGCAGAAATACGCAGAAGTTATGTCGCACACCAGCGCAGTAGAAACAGGGAGTCCATTTCCTGGATCCACCTGCCTTTCAGAAACCCATAAGTCGCTTTTGGTCTGCGATTAACCCCCCTATCCGCCACCTTGGGTAGTGCGACGTAGCATCCCTTCATTCGAGATCCTTCATATGAGGGAGGTTGGTGGAGATAATAGCAAAAGCTAAATGTATGAACATAGTTGTTGAAAAGTAATCTAACCCTTGACAGATGTGGCTCCGCGTTTTAGATGCATATCGAACATGTTACAACGATTCTTTACAGTCATGCTCAAATTCCCTTTTTTATTAAAAGGTTTTTCTTCATTACGTAGGAGACTGAGCAGCCTTTAATGAAACGCTTGAAATTACGAATAGATTTCCAGTGTCACTCTCCTGATTTACATTTTCCGTTCCCCATTGTTTGTCTTCAATTTTTAGCTATCAAATTTTCATCGTGCCATCGTATAGCGCCATATTTTCACAGAAACGCTAAATTTAAATGCTTGGATACCTGTTATTAACAAAGCGTGGTAGCACTTAATTTCACGTTTTACTGCTAGCTTTTTTGATGAGCACACTTTTTTCGCTTGAGCATTCTATAGAATTTAGCACAGCTGACTGTCGATTCCACTTCATCATAGCAAGTGTTTACCACCCCGAGCCGGATAAGAACACTCCTAGTTTTTTTTGACGTAGATAGCCGCCGTTGTTTAAAACTTTTAGTAGAGCTTTCATATGGCCGCTGCGAATTTCTCATCTTGACAACAGCCCTGTAGGGGGAATCCCTTGTTGTACGTCGCGATTTACAACCAGTAAAACATCTTGTTGCTTTATGATAGAAGCAATAGAGCTTTCATGATGAACGACAAATCTTCGCTTTAATGCTGGCATCCGAATCACAGCTTTGATGCGTTCCTTTAACTGTTTCGCAATTAGATCAGCATGTTAAGCAAGGAAGCGTACACAGCCACAAATAGCCGCACCCCTAAACAAAGAAGAGGCTAGAGATTTAACTAATTACATGAGGGTATCTACTAAAAAAACCCTTAAACTCGTATTTTAAAACCACAAAAGATGGCTCCCACTTATCTCAACACCACTGAAAGTGTCAAATTGTAGGTTTATCACACCAGCCTGTGAACATTTAACGCCACGAAACACATCGTCACGTCGGAATTAGACAACTGTACCATTTTAAGCCCCACAATTGATCGCAGCAGATGTCGAGACGTTTAGCTGAATAAACTTTCTGTCAACTTAGCGTTGCCTTTTCAAATAAAAAAATACATGTGAAATTTTGTATCGAAGTAACAGATCATACGCGGAAAATACAAGACTTAATGGACATGCCTTGCGTTGCTGATAAGCTTGAACTAGTTTGTTGCAAATATTTATTATTTCTAACATTTTTATGATTTCGCCTCTATCAGGGCAACACTAATTTCTTTTGAGGTTCGAAATCTCTTCCTTCTTATTGCGACGCAGTTCTTGGTATTGAGAAGATAAGTCTAGGAGTGGGGTCATTCCACGAGAGTAAGAAGAAAAGCCTGCATGGAGGAAAACATACCCCCAGAAGATCTGATAGCCATATTTCGTCTGAGCACCCTTTGAGAAAAACTTGCGAGCCCTGCTACCCACGCCCCAGCGCGCGATACCTGACGTCCATCCGCCCCTCCGGCCCCGGCCTTGGCCTCCCGCGACGCGACGGCCGCGTCTGAAAGAACTTTTAAAAAACGAACTTTAGGCGATGTTTTCAGGCGATTTGCTCGTACACGACCTTCCCTCCAATCCCTGCCTAGCTAGGTATAACGGTAATTTATTTTATTTCTTGCTTTTAGTAACGAAAAATCCAATGCTTTTCTTGAAATGGTTCTTGGACTTTGTCACTAATAGATCAACATAATTGGACTTGATTTACACTGGTGGTGATGCCTCGACTATTCAGGTCCGCGATGCTCCACCAAATATGCAGACAACTGTAGACGTACCTCGTATGGAAAGATTACGAAGCACATCAATGGATTGGTGCTGTGTTGTTCACTTTGGTTCAATCCAATATTTAAGTAACCTACACACCACCGTTGACCAGCAGTTGGCAATCAGAATGGAATGGAGAAAAGTTTACTAAGAGGCTCGTTCTTCTCTCCAGTATCCAGTGAATTCCGTTCTGTAAATTTGCATGAACAATACCAAAGCCCGAGTTTTGAATATCTTGGCGTAATCTAAGTAAATATTTAACCGCCGATGTAGGGCTTACAAAGAGGGCACTCATGAAAAAAATGTTTCGAACAGCCAGCTCTGTGTGCACGAAGAGGGAACTAAAGAGGAATCGCGCACTTGGCTCGGCGAATAGCCATCTCCAATGGCTATGAAATAGTAACCCCACGAGATAAGTCTAGAAGGAGAGCGACGTCCCAAAAGGAAATACGTGGCCAAGACAAAGCCCCGTTTATGTTGCTTCATTAGCGATGAAGTAAGTTAAGCTATGAAACGATGCTTAAGAAGGGCAGGTCTGAAGGAATCGGAATCGATAGTTGAAATACCACCCGATTCCCTTCGTCGTCAATTAGTTCGTAACCGCCTGTATGACCGTCTATGTTAAACACAAAGTTGCGCAATTTGCCCTTATGGCAAGGACGGTGACTGCATGAGTTCAGGTACGATATACCTGATCTCTTGCACTACATGTGGAGACGAATATATTGGCGAAACGGAAAGACCTTTAAGTATCCGCATAAAAGAACACCTAGATGGCAAATGAAAATCAAAACAAGGCACGCCACTAGGCACGCATAGGATACAAAAACATAGCGGAGACGATTTTGACATTAAAGTCAATATCCTCGCACAGGAGGCCAAACACCAACGCGCAAACTTCTAGAGGCTTTTTGGATAAACACCAGGAACCCAAGAATGAACAGCAGGGAGGAATGCCCGGAGATCACACGTGATCTGGCCCCGTACTTTCTCATCGACATTTGATGTGGGGTGGTGCATTTATCGACTCTATGCGACTCTGATCAACTGTTCTTCCTCAGTGGAAGGCACGTAATAAACGGTGGGTTTTTTCGAGAAGCTGTTTATCGTGTGGTTGCCACTTAGATTTTCATCTTTCTGTAGGTGTTATCGGAGCGTTTGTCTTAGTAAGTTGCCTATCAATACACCCTTCCAGGCTCTGCAGAAGGCGAATTCCGCCGAAACGTCAGCTTTGATGGAACAAAGAATAAAGCAACACCTCGTGTTTGCACTACAAGAATATCGAGAACTATTTGATCAATGCCGAGGTTAATAGAAAGTCGGTCGTAGGGAATTACAACGCAGATCTTATAAATATCCTGGAAATGCATATGTGTGCACTGCCAAGCTGATCTTAAAAGTTGAAAGGTTGCAGTTCATATCTGGTCGCTTGTTCACACCAAATATAACGTTTGATGTCTGATCTGAACATTGAGCTGATCCGAAATGATTGTGAATACTGCATCTGAGAGGTCTGCGCTACAACCTTTCCGTTCAAGAAGATCAAAGAACTCAAGGACGGAGTTCACGACAAGTTTAAAGAGCTTATTTGAAAGTGTTTTCAGTCGAAATTTGCAAAGCTACAAAATCCATTAGCACCGAAAGACAGACGAAATTTCCAAAAACATAGGTGCGCTCTTCTTATCGATCTAGAAAACGTGAAGAAAATGCATAAAATACGAGAATTGTGGACCTACTGTGCAAACCCGATATAAATGAGTTAGCTCACTACGTAGCCGTATTAATACTAGGAACCTGTGCAAGCACGTTAGCCATGGAAAACATGGCCATGGCCAAAAGGCAAGGCAGTGCCGCTTCCGGTGACATAAACATTAAATAATACTGCTGAATATATTTTCCTAGGACTTCTTTTTTTCCTTTCTACTATTAGGCCAGAAAAACAGGGGTATTTAAAAAAATTTTTGTATCAAAAGACTTGCATAATGGAAGCTTTTCAGTGGTTGTGAAATTCCAGGTACATTTACTCTGACAAAGGTTTATGACTTGTTATTTAAAACTGGGAATGCTTGCACCAACATAACAATGCTCTACTCAATATATCTGTATTTAGGTACTTCCGTACTGCTGTTTCTTTAGTCGACGCGAGGTTAGTGCAGATGTCTCTATAAATCAATTAATTTCGTTGAAGAGTGATTGCTGATGGCACAGGTAGATAGAAAACTACCTGAGAGAAACGCAGACCAAGGGCCACCGCGGCGCCGTTTGTAATGCGCGAGCCCTCGAAAAGGGAAGTTGTGTTTAGATCTGGCTTGGGGTCCACGTTTTGCGATTATTTCAGCATCATTGTCGTTGTCCTTATTATTATTGCTCTCTTCGCTCAACAATGGCCGACGTTTCGGCGACTTCGTCTTCCTCAGAGCATTGCCGTTACACCATCTGTGTGTTGTTCACGAGGGATGATGATCCTCTTCTCATTACCTCATTCTAGTGATATCGTTCCATACTATCTCATTGTCTAGACGGCTGCTAGCAGCGAAAATCGGCGAGACAAAAACCTCGCTGTGTTTATAACACTACTCTTTTTCGGCTTTGAAGAATCTGGAGAAATCCTGTAGTGTCATAAAAAGAAAAAAATTTTTTTCGGCTGATCTTTCACAAGGGAACAGCGACTTTAGTACCAAGCGCTTGTACGCCAGTGATTTTAGCAAGTCGGACGTATTTGGGAATCTGCTGCTTTTCGAAGATATTTAGGAATCCCTAACTCATCATTATTGGGTGCGTGTGGTGCAGTAGTCGGGGGAGCCCTGCAATACACGTGGGGCCGATTCTTGCGCCTATGGTATAGAAAATTCCTCTATCAGATAGAGAATTCTCTATCTATCTAACTAATGCATTCTATGGGTCGATGGCGACCGCGTTGCTGCAACGCCGCGTGCGTACCCTGCGTCCATGTCCCGTTCTAGCCAATGGGCACGCCGCTCGCTGGTACGTAGCCACGCACACTAGCACCCTCATTTGGCCCTGGCGACGCATTGGAGAGCGCCGTCGCCAACTCCATCATTATCTCCCTCCCGCTGGATCTTTCCTTGCGGATTCATTTGCTTAGGTCGCAATGGTATGAAGTGTAATCTTTAGCTCTTGCATTGCTGATACCTTAATGTTATCGTTGATTCTCGTGTAATTACGTTGTGTGTGTTAACATAAGTTAAATACTTTCATTGCTCACAGGTACCTTGCAAACAATTCTCCACTCTTATTCACTCCCGCTAACGCTCTTCATATTCTTGTGCTGTGAACCGTCACATTGGCGCGTTGACTAAGTCGACTCAAACTCAAAGGAACAGGCACCAACCGATGCAATCTCAGAGGAGCAAGAAACGCTCAACGAAACTGGCCGAACCTCAACACGGGAATCTACTTTCAAGTACGTTACATTAACTTTCAAAGGAGGAAAAAAACTGGCAACTATCTTGTCCGCTTGTCAAGGACTATTAACAATGGCAATGAACCGCCTCGTATCCACCTTAAATAGCTGTCAAAACGAAATAGACATGTCACTGAAGTTGCCATCGGAACAAACTAGCAGGATCGAATACATTACTGGACGGCAGAAGAAGATAGAACAAGCCAAATCAGCTATTGAGCATGAGAGAAACACCGTCCAGACCGCGCTAGATGCTTTACGCCATGATAGCAGACCAACTCCAGCAAAACCCCAATACTCAAGCAAAGAGGAGCTGCAAAGCGCTGCCAACAAGAACGTAGAAGAAAGAGTGGAACACCTCGACGAAGCGGAACGCTGTCTCTCTAAGATTCTCGACTTAAGGAAAAACGTTGGAAGGCACCGAGACTATCGTGCTAAAGGACTCAAACGTCTACCCACCTCTGAGTAATCTACCACCCATCTCTACTCCAAAATTCAATGGGGACATAAGAGAGTGGGAAGCATTTTTGGGGAGCATTCAATTATAACGTGCACTCGTGCTGGATGGACGACCTACAAAAAATGACCTATCCGCTGGATGCCTTTCAGAGAGAAGCAAGAGAATGCGTCAAAAGAGTATCAAATATCGCAAAGTACTTCTCTGATAGTAATACGGCATCTGAAAGAAAAGTACGACAACAGACAAGCTCTCGTCCGTCATTTGTTACGTAGACTACGTACAACAGAAGTAGAGACGAAACGACCCAAAGATAAGGAAAAAATTGTGTGAAACCTTTAACTCTTTAGTTGTTCAACTACAACAAAAAAGAGGAATTCATGGATACTCTGCTCTTACAGCTACTACTGTTAGAGAAATTCACAAAAGAGATTCAACGGTATGCTTGGCAAAAACGATGACAGAGATCAGATGACACAAAAAACATGCGAACTGATGAAGGATGTCAAAGACTACATAAGGGAGGAACTCGAACTACGGGACTGAGAGCAAGAGAGGCCCATGTTAAGAACGGAACATATAAATCAGCCAGAAAGGGCGTTCAAAAGTACGCGATATGCATGCTTCTACTGCAACAAAGTAGGACACCTACCAAACGATTGTGCGGAGATAAGAACTTAACCAGAAAGAGTACAAATTATTAAAACTCGTAATCTCTGCTACATTTGCGGTTCATCATTGCATCAGCTTCCCGACTGTAAAGCAGGCCCGTGCCGAAATTGCAATAAGCACGGACACCACACTTCCATTTGTAGGTATCACCACGTACCAACTGAATACAAGCCGAGAAAAGGAGGAAATACTGCAAGCGACAGAACAAACGCACCAACGAAATTACCACATACCATTCCAAACGAAAACAAGACCAGTTCATCAGAAAATTAATACAGTAACTTCTGATGAGACGCGGGCTGGGGATACCGTCGTTCTTCATACGAAAAGGGAACACGTACCCAGCAGTCAAATTTTAGCAGGACAGGCGGAAGTATTCAATCCCGAAAAGGCGAGACAAGAACTAACGGAGGTGATCCTCGATGAAGGTTCTGACCGTTCATTCATTACTAATGCGCTAGCCAATCACCTTCAACTACGAGATGAGTGATTCCATCGAATTAACATCCACACATTCGGTGACCCAAAGCCAATTACTAGGACATGCGGAGTCACTACGTTGAAATTGACGGATGCATTTGAATCAGAGCACGAAATTACGGCAGCTAGAATCGATAAGATTACACAGCCTCTAGAACGCCTTAATCCAAACGGAGAGGACACAGGATTTCTTGACAATCATCAAATTAACCACTCGATCAATTCAGATCTTTAACACCATATGTCCACAAATCCTTCTCGGATGCTCAGACTCACTAACCGTGCTTGATAATGGATTAACTCCAAAAAGAACATTGCCATCAGGATTGAAATTAGTCTCATCCAAACTTGGTATCTCGTGACAGGAACGCTCCACGACTAAATCGATACATCGAGAGAGACTGTGTCTCTCATGACGGATGCCACACATGCATGTCAGCACATAACTGAACAGCAGTCATGGGAATAATACTGGTCACTAGAATCATCAGGAATCCTTAGCACACAGGGACCAAAGCGTACAAGAACGCACAGCAGCAGAAAGAAGATATCTGGGAAGAGTTCCAGAGAACAATAGAAAAATGAGAAGACGGCTACTATGTCCTCCTTTTTTCGCAAAAATGATTCAGACAGACTACTAAATAACAAAAGCATCGCGGCAAAACGATTGCAGGCGACAATAACGAAATTAAAGCATGATCCAATGATGTTTCAAAATTATCACGAAACCATCTAGGAGCAACTGGACCAAAAACATCATCGAAGAAGTTGACGAATAACAACAATACCAACAAAAGGAGCAGTAATACATTACCTTCCACACCAACCGGTCGTCACCTCCGAACAAAGAAACTACAAAGTTGAGAATTGTTTACGATGCATCTGCTCACCCTCAAGAAGGCCCCCCTTCGTTAAACGGTGTACTTCATCAAGGTCTACTATTCCTACCACAAAAAACACGACATTTTACTTCTGTTTCGCTTCGGAAATGTCGCAGTGATTAGCGAAGTCGAAAAAGGCTTTTCTACAAATACGGCTGCACGAAATAGATAGAGAGCGCTACACGATTTCTATGGATCCGAGATATCTCACAATCAATGGTACCAGGAAACATAACCGTGTATTGATTTACACGAGTTACATTTGGATTCAATTGTTCACCATTTCCTTCTAGCAGAAACAATTAAACATCATTTAAATAACAGTGCAAATAACCCTAAATTTGTCAACCACCTCATCAGTAATGTCTATGTGGATAACGTGATTCTAACAGTCGACTCAATACAGGAAGCAGTGTCGGCATACAAAGAAACAAAGCAGATATTCAATGATTTGAACATGAATTTACGTGAATTTCTTTCAAACGACAAGTACTTTCTACAGCAAATTCCTCAAAGGGATCGAGCGTCAAATAGTCTACAAAAAGTCTTAGGGCATACCATGGCGTTCCACGGAAGATAAAATCCTTATCTCATGCAGATATCCAACAAAATCGAAACTAACTAAACGTGCAATTTCCCCGAAACAGGTAGCTGCTATCTACGATCCTATGGGGTGGCTCACGCCACTCACATTAAGAGGAAAGCAATTTCTTCAAAACCTCTGGAACTTCGACTATACGTGAGAAAGTCCTCTGTCAAAGGAACACAAAGATCAGTGGGAAAAAGATAGTTAATGATTTTTAACGGGTTTGACACCTTCATTCCACGACATTTCTAGCCTAGATCGGAGTTTTTATCCAGGCTGATTCTCTTCGCGGATGCTAGCAAACATTGTATGGCCATTTGCGCCTACATTGTTTCCAATGGTGAAATCACAACTATTCGCAGGGAAGTCTAAGTTACCACCAGTCACTGACAACCCCACAATTCCAAAACTTGAATTAAATGCACTAACACTGGCAGCACGGTTAGCATATTCAATATATATATATATATATATCACTATACAACCTCACTTCTATCACAAATATAACTATACTCTCAAACTCAGAAGTCGCGCTCAACTGGATAGGGTCCAACGAGGTGCACAAAACAGCAGGAGTGTTGGTGAAGAACAGCATAAAGAAAATACGCCGAATAGTGGAAAACCTACCAACACCTGACAATTTGGCTACATAACCACTGGGCAAAACGCTGCTGATTGTGCTACGAAGACGACTAAACAAATTCAAATTAAAAGACCACATATGGTAAAAAGGACCGGCATTCATTAAGGAAATACACCCAAACAAAAAGGTCAACACCTTTCTTTACATTACATCAAGGAAGCACACAAAGGGCACAAGTATCCACAGCTGCATCAGTAACAACCAACCTGTCGAAGAATTACTCGACTGGAAGCGATTCAACAGATTCGCAAGAGAAAAAAGAGAACGACCAAATATATTCTCAGATTCATCAGCAAAGACTGCTCTAAGGTACGGAAGGAACTGCGTGACCGTATATACAAGAATATCCCAGAACTCCACGCAATGTCAATAGAAACATGCATCACGGCCATAGAGGAAGAAGCAGCTCTTGCGAGTTGTGATACAGAAACCACAAAGCAGTTCGTTTTCCTTAACGATCAATGAAATATTACAAGCATTTGAAGTTATATCACGATGAATGGGGAATCATTCGGTGCAAAGGCCGATTAAACAAAGCAGACCTGCCATGGGAAGCCCAGCAACCAATTCTAATCCGCTCTAAAACGGCACTAGCAGATTTAATAGTTGTCAAGGCACATCTCCCATTCCACAATGCAATAAGCCATACCATAGCCAAGCACGCGAATGATTCTGGATGGCAAGCGTGAGGCAATTCGCCAAGGAAGTTATAAGACAATGCGTACCCTGTCAAAAGATGAACAATCTTCCCTATGAATATGCGCCGATGGACGATCTTCCAGAAAGAAGAGTGAGAAGATCACTTTCGTTCGAGCATATAGGCGTAGACTATTTCGGACCACTAACAGCGAGAAATAATGATGGAACGACAAAGGTCTACGGCATCATCATCAGGTGTGCGACAACAAGACTACTTCATCTAGAACTCGTACACAACGTGTCAACGAATGATTTCCTGCAAGCTTTAAGACGATTTTTTTGCCAGACGAGGAGTGCTCAAAACTATCACATCTGATAATGCATCCAGTTTCCTAAAGAGCGAACAAATTCTACAAGATGCAATTCTTCCCGTTATTAACGACGCGTCACTAGCAAATACAATGGCAACGAAATGAGCAACATGGAGAACAATTACGCCGTATGCTCCGTGGCAGGAAGCATTTTTACGAGCGTCTCATAAAGTCGGTGAAATACTCTTTTATACAAAGTATTGCAAAAGCACGATCCCAACAACGGAGGGATTGGAAACCCTCTTGGTAGAAATAGAGGGAAATCTGAACAGTCGACCTCTCTCATACCAAGAAGAAGGCTCCGACAACTTCGTAAGTTCGCGACCAATAGACTTTATCCAGCGCGACATGGTAACAACATATCCATTTGAATTTAGCAGAGAAGAAGAAGTCGATAAGGCGTATCTTCCACGCCAAGGTGCAGCATTATTACGCACGCGAAAGGAAGTGCAGGATCCCCTCGCATCAAGCCACAAAATGACAGAACAATATTGGAATATTTGGAGCCAACAATACTTGAAAAGTCTCTGGGAAACTCACAAACTCAATATAAATAATAAACGAGGCACTCTAATAACCTCAACCATAGGTACGGTAGTACTAATTTACGATCCAGTTTTGCCACGAAACACGTGGAAAATGGCGCGCGTCATCGACTTAAAGCAGTCAGAAGGTGGTGCAATCCGAGAACCACAACTCAAATTACCGACCGGGCGTATAATAAGAAGACCAATTAATCTCACTAATTTCGCTTGAGCTGGATGACAGCCCAACGCCGAAACAGTTAGGAAAAATGGAGAGACGTAGTCGCCGACTAAAGTTCAGCAAAGCGCAGTTGAAATTCCAAATCAACGCTATAATCTTCGACCTCGATCACGTGACAACAACGCACCGATGATTTCACATAAAATCCATTTCCCACAAGGCGAGGAAGAACATGAACCGAAAAATCATCCCGAAGTAAACGGTCAAGGACACGAATCATCGAGCTACCACTATAACCTTCGACCACGAAACCCCCACTCACTCTACAACATCAGTCACCGTCTCAGCCCACATCTATAGTGCTGGGGGGACTATAGAGGATTCCTCTATCAAATAGAGAATTCTCTATCTACCTGACTAATACATTCTATGCGTTGATGGAGACAGCGTTGCTGACAACGCCGCGTGCGTACCCTGCATCTATGTCCCGTTCTGGCCAATAGGGCACGCCGCTCGCTGGAACGTAGCCACGCACGCTAGCACCGTTATTTGGCCCGGCGACGCGTTGGAGAGCGCCGTCGCCAACTCCATCATTATCTCCCTACCGCTGGATCTTTCTTTGCGGATTCATTTGCTTAGGTCGTAATGATATTAAGTGTAGTCTTTAGCTCTTGCATTGCTGATACATTAATGTTATCGTTGATTCTCGTGTAATTACGTTGTGTGTGCTAAGATAAGTTAAATACTTTCATTACTCGCAGGTACCTTACAGCAACTCCATCATTATCTCCCTCCCGCTTGGTCTTTCCTTGTGGATTCATTTGCTTAGGTCGCAATGATATGAAGTGTAACCTTTAGCTCTTGCATTGCTGATACATTAATGTTGTCGTTGATTCTCGTATAGTTACGTTGTGTGTGTTAACATAAGTTCAATACTTTCATTGCTCACAAGTACCTCATAAACAGCTCTCCAATCTTACTCACTCCCTCGAACGCTCTTCATATTCTTGTACTGTGAGCCGTTACATTGGTGCATGCACTATTGTCAATGCATTTTGTTAAGTAAAAAAATCACTGAACCACCTCACTTGTAGTTTATTGTACATACATTGCAAATCTCATTGCACTGTTGTGTAAATAGTATGTATATAAGGATAAAGGTTTAATTACCCAAGTTTGATGTTTCTTACAAACAGTTCTCCACTCTTGCTCACTCCCTCGAACGGTCTTCATAATCTTGTGCTGTGAGCTGTTACACAGTGAGTCATTTGGAAGTTGTCTTGCCACACGATCCTTCGTGATTCATACAGACGTCTATATATTTAAGGATGAACGTTTAATTATGTAAATGTGATGCCGCTTGCTACTGATCCCTGTGCAGAAGCCTCAAATGGCTGCACTCATGAGAAACGGCATTGCTACTGTTTGTTGCAATACTTTTTCCATTCCAGCTTTTCCATTTCGCGTATTAGTCCCATATTATGACCGGAAGTGTTGGAAAATTCGTCTTCGCTTAGAACGAGTAATTAAGCAATCCCGCATTCACGAAGCCTTCCTTTTGAATGACTCCTTCTTGTTGTTCTTGCACTTTATTTTCGTCTCTACAAGATCAGCAGAAATGAGCCGCATTACCTATCATATAAGGATGTGGGTTCAGTTTCCTTCTCGATAGGAATCAAGTCCGAGACGGTGAGGATGGTGCAGTCCGAATATTTTCACTGAACTGCTTCATACTGGGCAGTATTCCTGTCTGTATTTGGTCGGTTCCTAATTAGTGCTTGGTCACATTTGTCCTGGACAAAATGAACCTCTTAGCGTTGATTAGTTCCTTTAGGGAAGCGCCATGTATTCGACTTCATTAAGCATCTTTTAGACGTGATTGAATGCATCTTTATATATCTGGCCTTTATAATGACTCGCGATGGCCTACCGATGTATCGAACCATTCTGCTGTCTTCCCAAACAAGCCTGGGATCGATTCCACGTGTGTGTGCAGGGTGCCTCCGAGCACAGCGCCACACGCACCCTTATCTTTCCTGGTGCGCAGCTATTTCATTCAGAATCTCTGAGTAGGACGTGGTGATGTCTGTGAATGTATCATGTACATAAAGATTCCAATCAATTTTCTCGTAACAAACGAAGTTTTTTTGCAAACATATTAAATTTTCATTCCATTTTGTGCCTATTATTTTTTAACGGTGTTGTAAAAAAAAGGGTAAAGCTTTCGGCGTTGATCAATCCTTGAAGGATGCGCCATGCATTAGACTTCATTGCGTATCGTTGGAGCTGAGTGAATGCATATCTCGCCTTTACAATGCGTCGATCCAGTGCTGCTGTCCTCCCAGACAAGCCTGGTACCAATTTTTCGACCCCGAAGGGATGGAAGGTTTGGTGGTTTATGGACGCGAGGATCGCTTCCACGTGTGTGTCGCGGTGGGAGCCTCCAACCACTGCGCCACACGCGCTTTCACGGTATGGTATTACGTGAAATTACAACCACAACGGTGCTGAGGTACAAGCAGAACTCGGAACCTTACTTGGGCTTCAAACCCGTGATTAACCTTTTCGGGCGCTCACATGTTATTCATTACGCCACCGGAGCCCTTGATTTGCCATTCTGTCATCCTACTTTTTACGCAAACAGTGATATCAGCAATGACCCGTCAACAGAATACCCGCGGAATGCACCGGTTCGAAATTCACTTGGGGTTCCGAGCTTTGCTCATCTCTCAGCTTCATTGTGGTAATAGAGGTATAGTTAAACATGTTTGAGAAATCAAAAGCGATGCTATCCAAGCTGAACTACTTTGATTGATTAAAAATTCTCCGCATGAATTTCGCTGTTGTCGTTGCAAAACAAAGTGTTCATGATGTAAACCTCATTTGGCCCATCAAATTAACGTATGTGCTTCAACAAATTTCTACGTTTTTAACTTATTATTTACTGCCTATTCTTTTTTAACGGCAGTGTATGTATTGCGAAATATAACTTTAATGATGCTGAGATATTTGCAAACTTCGAACCGCAGGATTTGGGCTCCCCAGGTCAATCCCGCTGACGAGTGATTACTGATGGCAAAAGGTCAACAGAACTAGCTGAGAGACAGGCGAAACGAAGGACCTGCATGGTGTGGTGGTGAGCGCGCTACTCCCCGGAATGGACAATAGTGCGTTTGTTCTCCACCGTAGACACCTGCGGTCCGGAGTTTTGCAAATATCTCAGCATCATTAAAGTTAAATTTCTAAGTGTTTAAAGATAAGTAGGCTCCATGGAGGATGCCGGCGGAAAACAAAGTGTTGAGACTCTTAATGCTACCCAAATTCAAATTTAATAAAAAAATAATAAAATTTGACATAAACAGATCTATTTGTAGGGTGAAGCTGGAAATACACAGTTGCAGATTAATTGCAGAAATGCATAGTCAATTAATAATCATTTCTACTGAAATATGTAGTAACGAATGGAGCCAATTTTAAGAAGGCAGATCTTACACATAGTTAGGGGTCCCATCAACATATTCTAAGCAATAGGAACTTGAGCGCGTCTTGAATCCTTAGTATTATAGAAACCGCTGATCAAACACCGCATCTGTAACTCCACCTATATGACTGTTTCTTTCTTCGTCTACGTCGGGACAACGCCAATGAGTCGAAGAAGTTGAATCACTTAGCTGGAGTTTGATTCGTCGAGCAGTTTCTGATCGTGCTGTGTTCTATCGCTTCCACACGCTTTACTGTTTGCAGCAGAACAATCCATCCAAGAAATCCATAGCTTATTTCTCCAGAAGGAAACCTGGCACTGTTTTTTTACTGACGAAATTCTTAATCTAACAGAAAAAATTTACTCTATCTCATTGATTTATCTTATGAACATGGAAAAGAAACTATGGCACCAATGTTCACCAACTACACAAATTTCTGTGCTGTTTCGATGAGCTTGTCTCTATGATGATGGTCTTTTTAAATGTAGTCCTAATGTTCCTTCATTTCCATATTCTAGCTCAACTAATGTATAAAGTTTAAGAAGAGTAATAGTACCAAGAATCCATTAATATGACGAAGGAAATAGGAAACCAATTCAGAATTGACCAAAAGAAGAAACAGGTGCGCTGAGGCACCAGGGTTTTGTTCGAAGCAGAACAATCCTTCATTTTTTTGAATGGCCCAACGCATCTAAAGGAGAAAAGTAAGGAGACGTTTCTGAAGGCTGAAGTAGCACTGAGCTGAGACGTCCCTGGTGACTTTTTTTAACCTTTCAAGTTCCTAAGAAATCTGAATGTTTATGAAGCGCCGCCAATTTCTCGCAATTTCTCCATGATGTGCAGACAAAACAAAGTTTGCTTTTGTGCTTTTCGTATATTGAAGTCTCACCACACTCGTGCAACGTTTACAAACTCATCACTGATTTCACTCATTTCTGCTAATGTTTCGGATGGAACCACCTGGAAAGGCCGAAATGTTGCCTTCTTACAGGAAGTGGCCAATTTGACCTGTTCAGTACCATGTGTTTTTGTAGTATTTCCAAATTCTTTAAATATAACAGCGCTCCAAAATAACAATTGCATGGTCTTACTAGATAAAGAACTGCTTAGAGCTGCAATGAATACGATTCAATATTTTCGCTGACTGATGACAGTATGTCTCGATCTTCAGCTGACAAAATTACGGCCACCACAGGATTTCTGCAAATGCAGTGCACTATACAGGCGGTCCAGATTATTTCGAGCCTAAATAGCGTGCGTCAGAAGAAAGGACCATTTCAATCTGGTTTCATCTTTTTTAGAAAAGATTACGACAAAGCAGATTTTGCCGAGAATTATCGAAGCGGAAGTGATGGATGAGGATGGTGAAGTGGCCCGAAAGAATTATAAAAAATGGTGAAATGGTCAGTATCTGCCACGTTCAACCTTCTTCCACATAATGGGAGTATATTATTTGCTGGTTGTCAATGCAACTCTAACAAATGAATTACTTTCACTCCCAATAAAGATTTCTAAGAGTTTTAGCAAGGTCTTCGATCACTTATTACGACAAAGTAGTACATTGCTAGAGGAACAAAACTGGTGTAAAAGGAATTTTAACAGTTTTTCGATTAGAAAAGGTTTTTAAACAAATTTCTTTCTGTGAATGGAGTCCTAAGTATTTTAAAACAATGTAAATCAAATAATATTACAATTAAATGCAGTGTTAACGTTTTTATTTACTGCCTATTCTTTTTAATGGCGGGGTGTGTTACGAAATATTGCTTCTATAATGCTGAGATATTTGCAAAACCAGCACCGCAGGTGTCTGCGCTGGGGGAACGAACGCGTTATTGTCCTTTCTGGGGAGTAACGCGTTCACCACCACATAATGCGGGCCCTTCCTTTCGCCTTTCTCTAAACTAGCTCTATCGATCACTTGCCTTCATAGAACTAGCTGGAAGAAAGGCGAAACGAAGGGCCCGCATTATGTGCTGGTGAACGCGTTACTCTCCAGAAAAGACAATAGCGCCTTCGTTCCCCACCGCAGACTGCTGCGGTCCGGAGTTTTGCAAATATTTCAGCATTACAGAAATTTAATACAGTATTTTCCTACAAGAGCGCGGATAGCACAATGGTAGTGATGTCAATCATCAAGAGCTCGGTACTGGCTCGACTCAGCCCTGGGCCCGCCAAGCCTCTTATCTCTCCCAGGTCCGCAAATTGGTACCGGACTCTTCCGTGAATGAATCAACCTTTGCATTGCAAATAAGAGCGCTCCAGAAAAGCAATTTCAGAACACCAGGCAAAATCGACTCAACCAGCATTCAGGATATCACACGTAGAAGTTAGAGAACCTAAGTGGATGGTGGATGCGAAGAGTAGAATCGAATATGAAGAGTGCTGGGATCCGCACAGTGGATGTGAAGACAGTTCGTATAAAATAAAATGCTAAAACTTCCCTACGACCATATTTCTATCAACCTCGGCTTTGCTCGAATATTTAGTCAACTGATGCATTGATAGAAATAACTTTGCAAAAGTGAAATAAAGATTGGAATAAACGAGGAAAGTTACCGTTGAAAACTAACTATCGGCTTGCGTAAAGATGTTACTTGCTGTTATGGAAGTTGAAGCCATGATGAAGCCACACTGCATCATCGTCGAGAGCACGGTGACTGCTTTATGCAAGGCAATGGCTAATGCAATGTGTCAGCTAGGCAATGCCAAAATGATCGGAAGCATTCCCGATACGCACTTGTCAATTTCCGGAATCTTCACGGTTTGTGTTGCTTACCTTTTGACAAAAATTCATTTTAAAACGAAAAAATTGTGCAGACATGCAGACCACAAACGTCATTACGGCCAACTGGTAGAGAGAGATGTGGTAAGGTGCAGTGAACAAAGTGGTTCGATGCTGGCATCGGGTCCATTCAGTACGAACTTCGCCTCGGCATTTGCGACCGTCAACTGAAACGCTACTCAGCTGTGAACTGTTCCGAATAAAGTCATTTCAGTCAGTCTTGGTTATTAAGTTTACAATATTAGTAAAGTTTTTAACCCAAAAAATGTGCTCAATGGTTAGACTTATGCGAAAAAACCAAACTGACTTTAAAATGTGATAAATCACAAATGCTGTCCTTGCAAGCCTAACCAGCGAGAGCCGATTGAAGAAATTTCCATGCAAAAAAGTGGCCAACAAAAATCTCAAAATTCATACATTTAGAAAACGCACTATCTTCACCTCACGGTGGGTCAAGAAGAAGCCGGTAAAAAAAAGAAATACCCTGAAAAACAGTAAACGACTTGGAATGAATAGTTCTGCTGTGATATGTTGTGATGAAGAAACTCCATTGGCACAACAATTAAAAGTAGTAAAGGGGTGGATATACCGCTACTTCGTTACCGCTCTTCACGCTAGCCTAATCTCCCTCATCTCTCACGAGTCGCCAAGTTTATACTAAACTTTACTTGGAGGACAGAAACGGTGATTTGATTTGTTGGCAAGCAAATGACTGCACAAGCCAAATGTGCAATAAACAATTTTTAAGACGTTTGATGAAATCAAATGGATGGCGCAAAAGAAGGTTGCTGAACCATGAGCGCCCTATTTTTCATAGTTACGGAAAACAAGAGCGCGTGTGGCGCAGTGGCTGGAGGCACCAATGCGACGCACACGTGGAACCGATCCCAGCGCTCATGGCTCACCAAGCCTTCGATCCCTCCGGGGTCGACAAATTGGTACTAGACTTGTCTGGGAGGACAGCAGCACTGGCTCGTTATATAGATAGGCCACTGCGACTAAAATGGGGCTAAACTAAAATGCGAGTTAACTGTGAAGCGTTTGGAATAAATTAACAAATGGCGGCAAAGTTTTAACTCAAAACTGTGTTCAACGGCTGGACTTATGTAAGAAACAAAGTGAACTTTAAAATGCGATGAATCACTAATGCTGATTTTGCAATGCTAACTAGCGAGAGCTGATTGAATCTGTTTGCACGCAAAAAGTGGCCGTGGAAAATGTCTGAGTTCGTATAACCACAATGTTACCGAGAAATTTTTTTAAAAGTCTTGGGCCGCAGGTGTCTGCGATGGGGTTGAAAGCGCTGTTACCCTTTCCGGTGGCTAACGCGTTCACCACCACACCATTCTGGTCCTTCGTTTGGCCTGCCCCTCAGTTCTATCGATCAGGGCTATCTGGAGTTCTACAAATATTCCAGCAACGTTTTGTTTGTATTTCGCTTATTACTCGGCCGTAAAAGCTGTAGTGGACCGAAAATAAAAAGTAAAATATTAAGCTCATATATTTAAAAAGTGCTCCATCCTCAGCTCGCGGTTGTTGAGAAAGAGACTCATGAAAAGCCAAATACTCAAAGAAAGTAAAAGATTAAGAATAAATAGTTTTACTGTCATGTGCTTGGAAAAAAATACTTCTACTGTCATGTGCTTGGAAGAAAAGAGCTCCCGTAGCACAACAATTAGAAGTACTACGGGATGCACATACCGCTACTTCGTTACCGATCCTCTCGTCGGCCTACTGTCCCTCACCTCTCATGGATCGCCAAGTTTGTTCCAAACTTTACCAGGAGGATAGAAAAACAGATTTCACTTCTTGGTGAGCAAACGAGAGTCACAGTGCAAGCAGAATATATAATAGACCCATTTCTAAGATGGCTGGTGGAATCAAATGCATGGCCCAAGGAGGATTACTCAACCATGGGCGCCTTATTTTTCACAGTTGTGGAAATGCTTTACAAATTTAAACAAAAACTCACTCACCGATTTTTGAGAAATGGTCATATTTGTTGGTATAGAGCTGATTGGATTAAGCTAAAAAAAAGACCTTGCCTCTTTGTTTCCTTTTTTTTCCATTTTTTGGGCATTCCATTCGATTTTCCTCCTCTTTAATCTTTGTCATTTATCGAAAAAAAGCTCTCGTTATGGAATGCTTCCTCTAAATAGCGGTGGAACGAATTTTTTCGAGTAAAGTGATGGCGGGAAAGTTGGAGATGGAGAAGAACCAAGTTCGATGACAGGATTTCGTATGAACTAACCTCACAGGAAATAGATGAGTGTCAGATAAAGCTTATCTCTTCCACGTGTGAGAATTTCTCCACTACGAATGACAAGAGTCTCCTTATTAAATTGGCTTGTGTCCATTTTCCTATTTTTTCGCCTTTTTTTGGGCGGCCACAAGGAACTTGGTGCAACCAGCGGAAACTGTAACGGTCGCGTGGAAGCAATGATGGAGAAAAAAGTTAGTCAATGGCAATGACTGTCATCTACATTATCGTGGCTTTGTTACTAACATATTTTTGTAAAATCAGGAACTAACCAAGCACAAACAATGCTGCCTCATCTTCATCTCATCTTACGAATACCCAGATGTTTCTGGGTCGTCTACGTACTGCGCAGCCCAGCAGCGCGTACGTGATGGAGTAATAACCGAATTAGTAATCGCGAGGTTGTTATAAGCATACATTTACTTCTACACACAAATATTTACAACAGAATGTCTTCTTCGGAGCATGGAAGGCTACAATGATAAGCAATTTATTGAGCCAAACGCTTCCATAACACATACAGAAAGATGAAAACCTAAGTGGCCATCACTCGATCAACAGCTTCACGAAAAATCCGTTCTAATCAGCGGTTCTGCACCTGAAGGCGCGTAAAAACGGTAAAAAACGCTCCGGAGAAGGCGGTCGTCAGCTTTAACGGAATAAAGGAAAACTAGAATTGCATATTTAAAAAACGGCGTCGAAAATGAAGATTTGGTCAAAATCCGCAAGGACTTCTATTTCAATCACAGATTTCGCGCTAATGAAATGGCAATCACTTATGGGACTAATGGTTTTACTATAAAAATTTTTTTTCTACTGTTCATACATCTTAACAGCATCCTTTTATGTAATAGTACGGTGGTAGAAGTGGGTCAAAATTACTCCATCTGATGCTAATTCTTACCCTTAGTGGTGAACCATTCTGGTCTTCTACTTCCTGGGCAAACAATAGTTCTCGAAACACAGACTAACTTCTCACCCTCACCAAAGACCCTTCATTTTTTGCTCTCTCTGGGTGTACCAATCTTTTCTTTTTGCTATAATGTAGCCTAGCAGTGATCGAAGACTCTAGTGGTCACGATTCTCAACAAAAAAAAATCATTCATAAAGCTCATACGTATCGTGTCTACAACAGGAAGGCTCCTCACTGCAAAAATATAGTTGAAAAGCTGCCAACACCAGATCTAAATCTGGATCGAATCGTGTTTCATAGGCCAGTTGCATTAAAGCAAAGCTCTTCGTGAAAATTCAGTGCTATGAAAGGGTAGCTTGGAGAGGTCCAACATCTGCTGTATAAAATTCGTGTTATCCCCATTGACTCTGGTATTAGGACCTCTACATCATTTTTACAAAAAAAAATGCCTTTGGTATAAACCGTCAATGCTACTATTGTTCCATGATATATTTATTTATATGATCTTATAAACTGACCTTCTTTAGCTGATGGGAGGTTTGGTATAGGTCTTCGTTGTCGTTGTCGTTGTTGTTGGTGTTGTTTGACGATGGCTGACGTTTTCGGCGATTTCGCCTTCCTCAGAGCCTGGACGTATTTTTATATTAGAATACTTTAATTATTCAGTGTAAAAGGCTAAAGTATTAAGGTGGAAGCTCCAGTTCTCGACCACCGGCCGTTAGGACAAATTAAACAGTTTACACCATAAGAAAAAAGTGGTTTTGAAAATTATGTAGCGATTATTGACATCCCACCCACTACCCCACGCCGACAGTTAGTTCGCAACCGTCTCTATGATCGTTTGTGCAGCTCAAAAAAAACTGTTTGATCTGTCCTAATGGGAGAGACGGGGATTGCATGAGTTCAGGTATAATATACTTGATCTCATTTAACGCATGTGAGAATATATTGGGGAAATGGGTAGACCACTTTGTGTCCGCATAAAAAGAACATCTGGATGGGAAAGCTAAAATTCGTCAAAACACTCATCTAGGTACGCATAGGGCACAAAAGCACAACGGCGATGATTCTGAAGTGACTGTACGGGTCCTAGCGCAGAAGTCGAAAACATCAACGCGAAAAACTCTTGAAGCGTTTTGGATAAATTTAAAAAAATCCAAAGATGAACCGGAAAGACGAATGCCTCACTCAAAATGATATTTTGACCCCGGTATGTGTCGCGCTCGCCACCCCACGTGAACAACGCGTGGGCCAGTCCCACTCGTTGCATCACGGTGAGTAGCCTTTCAGTATGACCGTCAGCATCCTAACCCACCATCTGTTTAAAACTTTGATCTTCATTAATACTTTGGCATTTTACACCGAATAACTAAAGTATTCTAATTTAAAATACGTCCAGGCTCTGAGGAAGGCGAAATCGCCGAAACGTCAGCCACCGACAAACAACACCAATAACAACGACAACGTCAACGAACACCTATACCAACCTCGGATCAGCTAAAGAAGATTAGTTTATAAGATCACATAAATAAATATACCAACTATCCATGCCGTGGTTTATGGAAAGTCGGTCTTTTGAGTTAATACTTGATACTTGAACGGCCCGTCATCACTGGTTATGCGGACGCCAGCATAATCACCATTTTTTTGGAGATTTGTTGGTTAAGCCATTGTCGCTTCCTGGAATCCCGAAGACATCCTGGCCAAAGTCTGGCCCAGGTCGTCACCACGACAGGCAGTCGCAGCCCTTCTGGATCAGAGGGAGATTTACCACCATGCGACTTTGATACCAGGGCGGTGGTGAATCCCGGTATTGGTTTACTCTTAGCTAGGCTTTCTGATGGATACGCCGGACTCCTTCTCATCCTAGGAGACCCTGCTAGGGAGACGAATCCCCCGATGTACATCCCAGACCGCCACCCGGAAACACCTCCCAGCCAAGATGAGGCGGTGAACCCTTGGGAGGTTAATGACAAATATCTTAAATAAATTTCGCCCGTTTCTTGCTTTCGTAATCCAAGGTGCTATTTCTTCGGCGGAGATTCGTAAATCAAGGCGGGACAAGATAAGAATTTAAAACATGAATAACCTTACGCCTTTTCTCATAAATACATCGCACCGACTCTTGAAGGTTAGCTGTCGAATGCCAGATACCTATTTAGTTTAAGACCGACAAGACTATATTATTTTTCATAAAGGGTACCTCTCACGATATCGGCAACTCCTCCCTCAATCTGTGTGCTGTCTGCCGTCTGTAAGTTTTTCACTCGGCCTATCTTAAACAAGATCGCACACTGGATGGCGGATTGCCATGGGAACATGTGTTTCGAATAGTATTTACGGATTTACTGTGACGGATTACATCCACGCGATGACAAGTCCACCGAGGTATCGTGAGAATACAAGAGGCTTCCCTATCTCACTTTTTGAAAAAAGCCTGTTGATTTTGATGAGGTAGGAGCAGTCATGGAAGCCATATAGGCAAGCAGGGCATCCTTACTCAGTTTGCAAGTAAGCTATATAAAAAATTCGCAGCTGAGATATCACCACTGAACAGCGATATTTAAATCGACGTCAAAAGAGATGTTAGGCGATACCATCTCGCCAAAAATTATTTGCCTTTATCTTCGAGAACGTCGAGCGAACAGTGAAACGGGTGAGTAAGGCCGTGAAAATCGATTGTCGATAATTACACTGTCATTGCTTTGCTGATAACTCTTACAGCAGGAAACACTCACCAAGCGCAACGAATGCTTTCCGACTTTGGTAAGGCACGTGGAAGGATTGGTCTTCGACTAAAGTTTAGAATAACGATGCCTATGCGTAACGGATTGGTGTCGACGGCCTCATTCAGGATAATCGGTGCCTATTTCTCTGAATGCTCCAGTTATTTAGAGCTATCTAATTCGGGAGATCAACATGAAGAGGGGCTTAGCTACAGAGCTCAGCGGCAGGAAACGAGGGGCTCGGAGGATTTCAAGAGCATCGAGAATGTGGTGAAGAAAACAAAGAACACTGCACTCCTTGGCCACTTTTCGACTTGATAGTCTTTCCTGCTTTAAGGTATAGTCGGAAACCTGGTCGATCCATAGCAAGACGAAAGCTCACTCTGTTTTCTAAAAGTCGAAAGAAGTAGTAAAGTGATCCAATGAGTACCTTTCGTCACGGAAGTGAGAGGGAGAAACAAAACTCCAACATCCGTAAGCGAAATCGTCAGTGATGTGATAGTCCAAACAAGTAATGCGTACGAACGACCACCGATGGACAACATCCATTAATGATTGGATTTCCCGGGATGTCAAACGCACAGAACGAAGATAAGCGAACCGATGTTCAGAGTTCATCAAGAAAGCGCGAGAAGGAATATTTGATTACTAACGAGTCTCTGGAGCCAAATCCACACGACTTTTCCTGCATTCGCCAAAGGGGAAATCGAAAATTTGCTTGAGCACTGTGAAGACACTCGTCGATCAACCGGACGGCTGGTGGTGAATTGTAAAAAAAAAGTGGGATAAAAACGGTACTTATGTCGAAATTGTACTGATATGGAGCATTCGCACGGTTGCTCACCTAAAAATTTGGAATTTGCGATGTTTTGTCTTTTTTGGCTGAAATTCGCCGAATAATTGCAGTACTGTATTGAAAGCGAAAGAGAGATATCGTGATGAAACTGCTCGTCGCTTGCAAATTCAACTGAAACGACGCAGAACTGCTTCCACATGGAACTGCTTATGCAGCATTGCTCGACGTTCGTAAAAATTTGTAAAAGGGCCGATGATGAATCCCCACTGACGGTGCCTTCGATTTATCACTCATGAGGAGGACAAAACAACATTCAACGCTCCGAGTCGGATAATTCTTGTTAATACAGCAAGCATCAGTATTTTTCTTCACATTCGTTTTGGAGACCTTTTATTGGAACTAATTAGACACCTATAAAACCTAGGTGTATCAGCAACGTTCTCAAACCGAGTGCCTTTTTTCTGTTGGGAGGTAGTCTACTTCAAATCGTATCATAGTGGTCGACTGCTTCTATTTTTACAACAGAGGGGAATCACTGCCCTCCGTATAGCAAACCGGTGAGTGCCCAAACCTTGACTCATCATTTTTTCTCGAATGCTGCATACCAGCACCTGCTATTTTCGCCGTTTTCGAAAGCTTTATTTGTGATTGATGCCTGCATCTGGAGAAGAACAAAATTTGTAATATGGCAAAAATTTTGAGATCAATCCATTAGGGGGATGGGATGATTCCAAACACAACTTGGTGATTCTGTCCAGCAGTGCACACTAAGTAACCCTATGAAACTCCCCCAAATGATCCGCGGCGAAACAGTTTTGTGCACTGCTGGAAAGTCTCCTACTTTTCTTAGAGCTGAGGTACCCTTTTTGCTGTTGATAACCAAAACTGACACTGGAGCACTGCAGTAAGGCACTGTGAAATGCACATATGAGAAATTTGCTGCAGAAAAAGAGGAAACACCTTTCAGAATCGAGAGCGTTGGATGGGACTCATATCAGGACCTGCTATGCCCGAGGTCTTGGTGAACGCTGTGGCTCCTTTTTCGAACCTTAATTGCCTTTGGCAGTCCAACAAATGTCTACTTAATTTTTTACCTCTTTATGTGTAGCACTTTTCAGTGAAGTTTTCTCTTTATTGTAGCTGCAGTAGAAGTCTTTGGTAGGGTTGTTTCCGTTGTCTTGGATTCAGCACTAATCGAAGAAATTTCTACTGAGTACGTCAATCAAAAAGAAAAGTGTTAAAACTCCTACTGGGATTACTATCAACACCGGCATGAATAAGTAGTATAATTTGCGCCGTTTATGCTTCATTGGGAGAGGCTAATTGCGGCATTATTCAGCAATGGCTAAAATTCGCTGACTTTCTACACTATCACATTGGAAATGCAAGAAGAGTGCTGTGGTGAAATGGCTTGCACTTCAGGAAATCAACTAAAGCAACACGGAACTGCTTAGTCATCCTTATTTAACGTTCATAATAAACTCACAACAGTGCCGATAATCCTACAGCGATGACGGTGCCCTTGAGTTGTCGTTCAAGAGAAAAATCAGAATAGAATTCATAAAAATCTGAATCGGAGAATTCTCGTTAACGTCATTTAGTCACCACACCGATCACTACTGTGTGCGATTCAGACAGTGAAAGAAGTGTTTTCCAGAACAACTATTAATCCGCATGAGACGAAGCCTTTAGGTAACAGTTTTTCCAAAATCCGATGCTCTAAAGCATCGTATGCTACAGACCAATTTTGTTAGCCGAGGAACGAGATCTACTCTCATCAGTCAGCGAAAATGTTGCAATCGTATTCATAGCAACTCTGAGCAGTTCTTTTTTAAGTAAGACCATACAATTATTATTTCGGAGCGCTGTTTTATGTAAAGAATTTGGAATTACTTCAAAAAACACTTGGTACTGAACAGATCAAATTGGCCACTTGCCGTACGAAGGCAATATTTCGACTTTTCCAGCTGATCAGTGGTGAGTTTGTAAACGTTACGCCAATGTGTTGAGACTTCAGTATACGAAAAGTACAACAGCAAACTTTGTTTTGTCTGCACATCATGGAGAAATTGCGAGAAATTGGCGGCGCTTCATAAACATTCCGATTTCTTAGGACCTTGGAACGTTTAAAAGGTCACCATGAACGTCTGAGCTCAGTGTAACCTCAGCCTTAAGAGACACCCAATTTTTTTCCTCTTCTATATGCATTTGCATTCCTAACAAAATAAAGGATTCCTCTCCTTTCGGGCAAAACCTGATGCGCTGTTTTTCCTATGGTCAATTCTGAATTAGATTCCTGTTTTCTTCCCACACGCTTTTCTGAATTCCTCAGTAAAATTATGAAATAAGGTTTGTTTCAGCCATCAGTCGGCTTCTCCATCAAGAAAGTTAAGTAGAAGACCATAGCATAGCAAATGACATTTTTGCTTCTTAGAAAATTGTCGCCAGTAACGTTCCACGCTTAAAGTTTCCCTTCATTTTTCTAAATCCGTAAATTCTTTCACAGATTTTTTTAAAAGCAGACTCTCGAAGACGATTATAAATTTCGATATTTATGGGAAAGCTAGGGTTTTATGAGGCAGCAACACAAGCGAGAAGGCGGAGACCCAATTTAAGCCGTGGCACCTGGAAAATTTGTCCATTGTTTGAAATTTTTTGTTAACTGATTGCTTTTAGTTACGTCGTCCTTACTCAATATTTTATCTGCCTCAATGACGTTACTCACACATAAATGCTGAATGCCACAACAGTCACTGCTTCGTGAATGGTCTGATCCAAGAAGAAGAACATTTCTTTTCAACTGCTTGAAGATAAACGTCATCTTGCTTGTGTCTGCTCATCAAATGAAAAAGAATCATTTGTTTTTATTTGCAGTCTACATTATTTGTTACACCTTTTAACGACCAAAAACGATTTGTCTTGCAAACATGACGGGACTTCTGGCCCTTCTGATTCCGCTTCTAGCTACCGTCTCGACAGTGCTGGCGTGTGGGACGATGCCACCAGGTCAAGGTAATAAATATAAAGTTGTCGCGGCAGTACAAACATCTGTAATATAATAAATATGAAGCCCTTAACCGCAAACGGAATGAATGCATCCAACGCTTCACTGCTTTCCAGCAACTGTCTTAACACAAACCTCTTAGTAAGAAGGTTTTTAAATTTAATTGGCAGAACTTGGGACAAATTTTAACTATTAACTACAAAACTACAGAAAATCTTGCAGCAAGAACTAGGACCTTTAGTATCGCCGGCTTCACCTTGCCAGTTGCCATGACCTACTCCACCGCAACAAATGTCCCTGCACAGGTTGCTGGCATTGCAAACAGCGAGGGGGGAGCTCAGGCATTTGTATCACGTCTTGTAATGCAAGCAGTGAGTACATCACTTTTCGATTTGAATTTCTTCCTCCTTCTCGGTTTTTGGATAAGTGTAGAATCAAATTTAAATTTCAACAAACTTCGTCAGCGTTTTAGCTTCAACACATTTTGTCACTACAGCTCAATACAATTTGATTAAAAACGCTGCTATATAAACTTTACTATCTAGTGAAAGAACTTGTTCTTGAGGTTATTGGTGTTCTCGAACAGCAAGGTCGCAACGCTGGCCTCTCTGATGCAATAATCTCAATCATTTTGGGTCAGCTCACTGTGCAAGTCAGTTATAGTCCGCTAAGATGCATGACAGTAGCTGTTAATCAGCCAGCAAATAGTAAGTTTTTGTCTTTTAAAAACACTTCGGCAAGGTTGCACTAATAACGTACAAGGGCGTCAAAAACAGCTACAGTGCGTGTATTGCAGAAAACATCTATAATTAGAAGTAAATATGAAGATGAATTAGCTGTGAGGGGAGACGGTTCAAACTGCTTTGTCTTTGCAGTATTTCCAAACCTTTCAAGGGGTAGTGCTCACTTAGAACATCTTCATAATTATTACTGCAGTTGATATTGCTTGTAACTACCACCAATAGTAATTTAGAGCATCACTATTCTCTGCGGTTGTGCACCGCTTATTTCGCGTCAGGGTCCGGTTTGACCCGGCACGGTCCAACCATGGTCCCCTTTATTTGATCTGTTGAAATTTGCACATGAATTGTCCAGTATGTGCTTGATCACTACAATCTACAAAGGTTGACTACTACCTATCGTCAAGGTGTGGAAATGCGCTGTCACGACGATCCCAGGATTTCTGGAAGGACTTACTGCGGCAATATGGAACAACACACAGAAAGAAAGAAAGAAGAAGAAAAGTCTTAACACACCACTCCAGACAACATATCAATCCGAAGTTTCGGAAATAATGTCTGCAAAAAGAAGAAAGGAATGCTAAAAGCTCTGGAATCTGCTCAGTATATGATGTCACATCGTGATGAAGATTCAGTTGTGGTGAAACAAACAGGCGGTCCAAACTGATTCGAGCCTAAACAGCGGGTCTGAGGAGAAAGAGCCGTTTTAATCTAGTCTCACCTTTTCTTTAAGGAGGTTATGACAAACTAAATTTTACCGAAGTCATGGGGAACAAAAACGATAGATGAGGACGGTGACGTGGCTTGGACGAAATCATTGAAATGGTAAAATGCTCAAATTTCTTCATGTTCAACTATCCTCCGTATAATTAGAGTGTACTATCTGCCGCTGGTCTCGGCTGCTCTAACAAACAAATTATTTCCACTTTCAGTAAATATTTCTAAGAGTTCTAACCAAGTCTTGACTGAACCGTTGGTCAAACAAAAACAAAGTTTTTCCAAAAAATTTTTGCCCCGCTATGGTGTTCTAAGGGCTTTAAAAAATTGTCACTGAAATTGTTTTAGCATTTAACAAAGTATTCTTAAACAAGATAAGGAGGATAGCACAGTGGTATTGATGTCTATCATCGCGAGCGTGGTGCTTGCACGATTATATTACAGGCTCACCAAGCCTCTGATCTCTCCCAGATTGGGAAATTGGTACCGGACTTGTCTGCAAAGGAACAACTCTCTGCAATTCAATTGAGAGCGCTTCAGCCCGGCAATTTCGGGACTCCAGGGAAAAATCGACTCGACCAGCATTATACGGCATTCGAGATAAAATGAAAATCGTCAAAGACCAGCCGAAATCACACGCAGAATTTAAGAAAACCTAAGTGGGACAACGGATGCGAAGAATAGAATCGAATATGAGAAGTTTTGAGATCCACAGAGTGGACGTGAAGAAAAGGCAATTGGTATGAAATGAAACAACAACATTTCCAATGACCGACTTTTTATCAACCTCGGCACTGAAGGAAGGGTTCATCAATTTATGTGTTATTCAAAAAAAAACTTATACAAGTGGAGAAGAAGTTGGGGAAAATGCGTAAAGTTGCCGATAAAAAAGTAATTTTTGGGTCGTCCGCTTTTAACTGAAGCAAAAGTTCGAGTAAAGATTTTACTTGCAGTTAATGGAGTTGCTCCCATGATGAGACCACATTGCATAATCATTGAGAACACGGTGACTGCTTTATGCAATGCAGATAATGGAGAGATGTGTCAACTTGCCGGCGCCATGATGATTGAAACCATTCCTCCCATGCACTTGTCAATTTCTGGAAGCCTCACGACTACAAACGTCATTATGGCGAATTGGTCGAGAGAGATGTGGCAAGGTGTGGTGAACAGAGCAGTTCGAATGCTGTCATCGGGTCCATTTGGTAGGAACTTCGCCTCGGCATTTGCGACCGTCAACTGAAACGCGAGTTTAACTGTGAAGCGTTCGGAATAAGCTATGCCGCCGTTAAGCTCACAATGGCAATAAAGTTTTAACCCAAAAATGTACTCGATGGTTAGACCTATGAAAAAAAACATGTTGAGTTTAAAGTGTGATGAATCACTAATGCTATCCATGTAAGCCGACTGAAGACTTCTGCATACATGACGTGGCCCTGGAAAAACCTCCAAGTTCATACATTTAAAAACTGCTCCATCCTCAGCTTACAGTAAGCCAGAAAAAACTCGCAAGAATTAAAATACTCCAAAAATTCAGTTTAAGATTTAGAAAAAAATAGTTTAGTGTAATATTCCATGAAACAACACCTGCTGTTGCACATTAATTAAGAAAAGCACGGGGTTGATACAGTGCTACTTCCTTGTTCATCCTCTCGCTTGCCTACTACCCGTCATCTCCCACGGGTTGTCAAGTTTGCACCGAATTTCACAGAAACAGAAAAGCTGATTTGATTTGTTGGTGAGCAAGCGAGTGTCACTGTGCGAGCCAAATATATAACAATCAATTTCTAAGATGTTTGATAAAATCAAATGCATGGTGCAAAGAGAAATTGCTCAACTACGAACGTCTTGTTTTTCATTGTTATGGAAATGCCATAGGAATTCAAACAAAAATGCGTTCGTCGCTTTTTTGAGAAAGTCATCATATTTGGTGGTATAGAGCTGATTCGATAACTTTGAGAGAAGAGCTTTTCTTTCCTTCCCTTTTCATCCATCTTTGGGCTTTTCAATTTTTTCATCGTCTTTCATTTTCTTCCCATTTAATCTTTGTTATTTATCTGAAAGCTGTCGTTGCGGATTACTGTTTCTAAATGGCTGTAGAACGTGTCCACCTTTCTCTCAACGGTTGAACAATTTGGCGAGTAACAACGGGCGATGGCGACTTATTCGTGACGGGAAAGTTGGAGATGAAGATGAACCAAGCACAACGATAGGGATTTCCCGTGAACTGACTAGATGAGAAATAGATGAGTGCACGGCAGAGCCGATGCCTTGGATATGTGAGAATTTTTTCTTCAGGGAATAATAGCAGTCCCGTCATTTAAATGACGCACGTCTATCTTTTTGATTTTCGTCTCTTGTTGAGCTATCACAAGGAACTTGGTGCCACCAGCGGAAACTGTAAAGGTCGAGTAGAAAATGTGGTGGAGAAACGGTTAGTCGATACCAACGACTATCATTTATGTTATGATGGATTTGCTACTAACATATTTATTGTTATTTTTGTGTTATTATTGTGTTAAATCTGGAACCAACCAGACACAAAAAACGCTGTTCAATTTCGTAGCCTATGTGGAAAGCTCAGACACGGGTGTACAAGAACGAACACATCTCGTGTAAATCTCACGGAGTGCCCTACTTCGTTTTATTCACTGCCTACATTCTCTCGTAGCATTCTGAAAGGCTCCGCAACATGTAGCCAGGCGTTGCCGTGGAAATGGATTGCTACAGAACATTAACCGTCGTTTCTCTGCTGAAAACTGCATGAAAGTCTGACCAACTGTTGAGGCCGTTAATTTTTAAGCATGCCAATCTATCTGTGTTTTCAATTTGTACTATCTCGCAAATAATTATATCGTTTAACGAACACATCTCCCAGTGGATCTCGATTGAAATAAGATTCTGTGAGAATCCAAAAAATTTTGACGGGGAAAAATTAAAAAAAAGGACACTGATCCAAATAAGAAAGTAATAAACATTAATGATAAAATAATAATAACAGTGATATGTGGAGACATAATGACACAATAATAATATTAAAAAAGCCCTGAAATGAAATCTGAAATCCAAGTTCAAACCCAACAAGGTGCAAAACCCCTTAACAAACTACAGTGTAAACTGGGTGCTTAAGGAGTTTCTAACTTTAAAAAAATGAAATTATAATCGCACTTTGGAAAAGTTATCACTTCCCAGAGTGCAGCAGAGTGGAAGCAAAGTCTCGTTTACAAGTGTGGTTTTGCAAGTTTTTACATGTTATTAACTTTACAACCAACTGCTTGTACTACCTATGGCGAAGTTTCGGAAAAAGTCACCATCACTTTTTCAGGACAAACAAATATCGGCTTCTGGCTAGTGATTCACCGTTTTCCCCTAAATTTCCGGTTGCTATAATAGACCACGACTATCGTATGCGGTCGGTTACAAAAGGCACTTACCCAAGTGCGCTGAAATCTTGAGGAATGTCCGGATCCTGGCGCAAGAATCGAAAACAGCAACGCGAAAGACTCTTGAGGCGTTTTGCATAAATTTTAAAACCCTAGAGATAAGCCGGAAAGAAGAGTACCTCACTATTACACCTGATCTGGCGTCTTATTTCAAAATGATCTTTTTGACTTGGGTGAGTCTCGCTCGCGACCCCATGTGCGCAACGTGCAGGCCAATCCCACTCCTAACAGCAACGTGAGTAGCTTTTGATCAACATGGCCCTTATTTGAAAGTTCGATCCTCGTTAATGCTATAAATAATTTACCAAACACAATGCTGGTGTTACATCATATACGTCCAGGCCCTGAGGAAGGCAGAAATAGCCTAAATGTCAGCTATCGACCAACAACACTAACAACAACGACCATGATGGTAACAATGACAGCAGCGACAGCGAATACTTATGCCAACCCGCATCAGCTCAAAAAGACCGAGCTTATAATATCGTAAAAAGAAATTTCTTTGTTGGTAGCTAATGAATATGGATTTTGTTAAACTGTCATATATATCCGATGAATTAAATAAAAGCAAATATCAAGAATGCAATGAGAACTAAGAGAAGAAAGCCACTTGTTGAGCGGACTAAATGTCCATTTTTTCGAGTGCTCCTTTGACACCTTTTTTCTTATCAAAGCAAACGTTTCTTGATCAAATGAGCTGGTTTTGTTTATATCATATGGTCAAAGGTTGTGATGAAGGTTTCATTGCCCAATGAGGGACAACTGAAAAGAAAATGATAGTTACTCTATAATGTGTTCAAGAATCAACTGGGAAAATGCAGCATAAGTGGCTAGGCGTGGCGGTGACAAGTTAGTGAAGTAATTTGAAGTGATTTCAACTACTGCTTCAGCTTAACTGGGTTCAATGCCGATATGTGCTTCCCCAGACCAATCCCTTTAACGTGTGATTGCTGATGGCCCTGATCGATAGAACTAGCTGAGAGACAGGCGAAACGAAGGACCCGCATGGTGGGGTGAACGCGTTACTACCCGGAAAGGACAATAGCGCGTTCGTTCTCCATCTTAGGCACCAGTGGTCCAGAGTTTTGCAAATATCTCAGCAACAAGTCGGTAGGTTTTTTACATTACTAAGAGTGCTTATTTTCGAGTTAATACCTTTCCTTGTTGGCTTAAAGTGATCGAATTTGGGTAAGAATGGTTGTGGAGGAAAAAGACATGCGGATCCGTTCAAATTCACCGACTTTGAAGATGTTGAACCCATGAGTGAGTGATGACAACAAGTGAGAACATCAGAAATCGAAGTACCACAGTTTTCTTCGAATTGCTGCAATTCAAGATGGTGAGCGGTGTATGGACAGGCCCACGTAGCTTTTAAGCGATTTCATTTTTTACTTTGTTCCTCTACTCTTTTGTCAACAGTAAAGTGGTTGACTGAAACCGCCAATTTAATAAAATACGCAAGAATGTGTATTTCCTTTAACGAACATAAAATTACTTTTCTGCTGATGCAGAATTCTGGAATCGTTGGCAAGAATACCTCCGCAAAGAAGAGTTGAAATTTTGCTGAAACTCTAACCTTTTGGAACGCAGCTTCATTCACGAAAATGTTTAAATGCTTGAGAAGTGGTGACAAAACAAAGGAGTGTTAGAATTAAACACGAAGATGCATAATTTTAGTGAAGAATGTTTAGAAATGTCTACTTATTATTTCTGCTTAAAACACAAAAAGGACGGAGGTAGCTCCGTGGTAGTAACGCTATATGATATCTCTGCGTTGTTTGTCCGACTCTGCAATGTTCCTGCCCGGTTCTCTATGCTCATAGTCGCGGAATTCTTGCTAGAAATAATCGATGCTATTTTGACCCTCCAAAAATTCAGCAAACGCGAGAAGGAGTCAAAACCTTATTGGTAGCCGCGTTCAGAAGTAATTTCTTATAAGCCAGGCAGTACAATTTCTGGCCGTGAATTGCGCAGTGTTATCGGGAGACGGACTTCGGCTCCTGTATCTTTCTTGAGCGGTAAGCCATTTCTTCATTCCTACTTGCGTTTTTCATTTCGCTTTTAATAGTCTGCGAAAATAACTAATACGAAAAACCGAACAAAGGAATCGCTGCCGAAAAGACAGCTCCTAACATCCACTTTGTGGTGAAGACAAGAAAACGCCCTTGCAAGTTTGAGTTAGGACTCCAGAAAAGAGGAAATAGCACAACCAGCAATAGATCAGCCTCAGTAACCTTCACACTGTGTCCCGTGTATGACTTTGCCCTTATACTGAGTTCTCCCTTGTATGGCGTCAGGCATTGAGACGATTCCCTCTTTGGTCTACTGGCAAAATGCCACATAAACTGTAGCTATTACTATTTCGAGATGATACCAAGCACTTGCACGGCTCCTAATTGTAAACATGACAAGCGATACATTTCTCTGCTTTGGTTGAAATTGGTTAACTTAGCACGATATCGCATTGAAAGCGCAAGGAGAATGCTCTGGCGAAACAGCTACTGGCTCAGGAATTCAACTAAAACGACGCGATAACTTCTTATTCAGCTTTATTCAGCGTTCAGAAAAAACTCATAAAAGGACCGATAATTCTACAGCTTTCACGATGGCTTCGGTTTCACTAACAGCGAAACCGACAACTTCATAAATTGAGGGGGATCTCCACTTCTTCACCTAGCACTACGATCAATACCATAGTGCACTGCCCATTGTGAAAGAAATGTATTCCAGTGGAGCAATATTCAACTCGCTTCTCGTGTACAGGTCAGTAAACATTTCTTCGAAATCCGATATCCAAACCACTGTAGGCTAGAGAAAAATTCCGCGAACTGAGCAATGAGTTCTGCTTTCATCTCCTAGTGACGATGCTGGAATCGTGGTGAATGGGGTTCTACGCAGTTCCTTTTCTAATGAGATCGAGCAATATTTCCTTTGACCTGTTGTTTTTAAGTTGGGTTAAGAGGTAAAAGTCTTTCGAATTCTTTCAAAAGCTACGATACTAAATGAATAAAGTTTGAACACTTGCTATACGAAAACAACATCTAGGTTTTCCTTGTGGAGCCTTGGTATGCATCCAAAGAAATAAGTTAATCGTTGAAGAGCTTGCAAACGTTGTAAGAATGGAATAAGACTTCACTATACAAAATGTTAAGCAGTAAACTCCGTCTTGTTTGCACATCTTGGAGAAACTGAGAAAACGATTTCCCTCCGTAATAATCCATATTTAATAGAAACAGAGGACATTCAAAAAGGTGCTGAGGAATGCTGAACTCAACGTCACCTCAGTCGAGTTTTTCACAATGTTCATTTTACCTCCTCATCTATGTGCAGTCTCGAAAATGAAGGATTTTCAACCACAATGATGCTGAGATATTTACAAAACTCTGAACGGCAGGTGCCTGCTTTGGAAATCGCACACGTTATTACCCTTTCCGGAGACTAGCGTGTTCACCACCACACCATGCAGGCCTTTCGTTTCGTCTTTCCGAGGTACTTTCGTTGACAAAACCTAATACCTTAAAAATCCCTTTAAAGGCTTTACTTCCTTTAGTTTTGTACTACCTAGTGTGGCCGTGAGACTTTAGCAGCCTTTCCGTACTACAGCGATCCTGCCGTATCGAAGGTCTTTCGGAGTCAGGGAAAGAATGGCTACCTATTTTGCTGTATTGAGTATTTAATACAAACGGATAGCTTGTTGAGCTCTGAATGTGGTCTTGCTTAAATGCACGCGTTGCTTGGCAATCTCTCAACGATTAGACAACAGGCTCATTGGTGGCAGCCGCCTCCTAGGCGCCCCCCTCCTATTTACAAGTCACTTTACCAACTTACATAAATCAGGACACATCCATTCATGCATGTTAGAAACAGAGGTGTTTTTGTGTTAAATCACCGCAGCAGGAATAGGGAGTCTACGTTCCAGATCCACCTGCATGTCATGAAAGCATAAGGTCACTTGGTGTTATGTGCCATAAGAAAAGTGTACTAAAGCGCATCGGGTAGAGGACCCTTGTAAAACGCGCTGGATATGTCGTTAGTTTTTTCCTTATTTCTCCAGCTAGTTTTTTGACTCTCATGCCTTCACGATAGGCAAATAGGCACAATACTTTCTGGGATGATAGAAGAACTAATACGAGTTATCAACAGACGAAGGCAAGTCACTGCACAACCGAAATATGCACTCATTCCTCCTCTTTTACGTAGAGTGTCACTGACACCTAGCAATCGTAGGAATGTGTGCCATCTTGTAATATTCTTTGTCGAGCGTCTATTTCAATGGATCAAATGTTTCTTCTTTGGAGTGCTCCTGCCGGGAAATACACAGATTGTCGCAGGTCGTAAATCGGCAACCAAAGAAATACCTTCTAGAGTAATGAGACGCGAAAAAAGAATTCAGCACTGATAAGGGAGCGCCCCTCACTATTATGCCGAAATCTAAGCCACACTCTCGATTTCACTCCTTAAACGCTTCGCGTTCAAATGTATAGGTGGAGCAAGGAACTAAAACAGTATTCTGCACCACAATAACCGCATTCCCTAGCACAAAAGGAACTGGATTGATTAATGATTACATGAAAATATCTGCTACGACAATCCAGACATCATCATTCGGAGCTGCAGAACATGGGGGCCCGCTTATCTCAGTGCCAATTCAAAGTCTCATGTAAAAGCACTACGACAAAAATCAACTCTATTAGAATCCTCGCTTCGAAACTGGACAATATTGGCATTAATGCTCTATATTTGTTGGCAACTAAAGGTCGCTGGTTTTAACCGCTACCAGTACTTCATTAGCGCAAAAAAACTCTGTTATTCCACTGAGATATTTTTTCATTCAGAAAACTCTCAGAGATATTGTTTTTTGACAAGGAAATTCCAAAAGTTTTTTTTGATGTAAGGAAATTTCGTCTACGATAGCACTATACTATGGTTGAAAGGCAAAAACAATTCATTATCGCTTTTTCGTTATCCTTTTTTTTCCGATAGCTCTGACAGATAGCGATCAAAAGCTAACAATAAGAAGACACTTTCTTTTATAGCAAATTCATTGAACATTAGATTTTGTTTTAATGATGCTGAGATATTTGCAAAACTCTGGACCGCAGGTGCCTATGGTGGGGGAACGAATTGTGATTATAACTGCAGCCTCAGCTTAACTGGGTTCGTTGCCGATTTGGGCCCCCCAGATCAATCCCGCTGACGGGTGATTGCTGATGGCAAAAGATCAATAGAACTAGCTGAGAGACAGGCGAAACGAAGGACCCGCATGGTGTGGTGGTGAGCGCGCTACTCCCCGGAAAGGACAATAGCGCGTTCGTTCCCCACCATAGGCACATGCGGTCCAGAGTTTTGCAAATATCTCAGCATCATTAAAGTTATATTTCGCAACACATACCCTGCCGCTAAAAAAGAGTAGGCAGTAAATAAGAAGTCAAAATTAGATTTTGTATTGAGGAGACGGACGATACAAGAAAAAACCCAGTAAATCGCGCACATCTCTTGCTTTACTGATGAGCCCAAACGGGTTTGCTATAAACCTCAGCCGTTTGACCTTCATCACACCCATTGTGTTTCTAGTCGGGTGTCCACGTCCGCTGCTCCGTATTACGACGTAATTTTTTCGCTGTCGTGACATCGAAGCTCTTCTGGTTTTGCTCATCACTTTTTTGTCGCATTTATTGTACAATAAATGCGACAAAAAAAGTAGATGTGGTGAACTTAAAAAAATACGCATATGAGAACCTGTGAGCTTAACTTTATTCAGTCTCCTATTTTGTCATAAACGTCAAAATACTCGTTTATATAACGTGAAAGCGGTTCGACTTTATGAACGGGTCATGATTGTAGGACTAAGTTCCCTGACGAAGGGAAATGAGTAAAAGGCGGCTTGAAGCCCTGATTTACTCACCGACGAGCTACTAGCGCAGCAGAGCAGTTTACACTCAGATGCCCAAAACAGATAATTTTTTAACACAATGCGATCAGAGTTCATTGGAAAATGGTGACTCGAATGGAGAATATAATGTAACACACTCTGATCAGTCTACATTCAACAAACGTCTAGTTGGAAAATTGACAGCCAAAAATGTAGATAAAAGGATAAATAATAAAGCTCCCTGCACTGATCAATTTTTTAAGGTATACGCCATGCATTCGACTTCATTAAGCATCATTGGAAGTGTCTACATGCTCACCTGACTTTTACAATGAATGGCAGTAGCCTATCGATTGCTGCTATCCTCCCAGACATATCTGGTACCTATTTGCCGAACCCGGAAGGATTTATGGCTTGGTGGGCCATGAGCGCTGGGATCGATCCCACAAGTGTGTTGCAGGGCGCCTCCGTCCACCGTGCCTCACGCACCACATAGTGAAGATACATCTTCGAAATCAAACGCTGTGAAAGCATTGCTTTTAAAGTTTGTATAGCAGTGAGTTTCCGAGATCGACTTTCTATGAACCTCGGCAGAGGATTATAAACATCTGATTATAAACACTAAACTGCGTAATTTGACCTTACGGTAGACAGCGACTCCGCGAGTCCAGGAACGATATACCCGACTTCTTGTAGTACTTGCGGCGATGAATATAATAGCGAAAATGGCAGACCTTTGTGTATTAGTATAAAAGAACATCTAGATGGTAAACGAAAATCATGACGAAGTACCCCATCAGGCACACATAGGATACAAAATCGTAGCGGAGACGACTTTGATGTAAAAGTCGCTATCCTCGCACAGGAGGCTGAAACACTAACGCGCAAACGTTCCGAAGCTGTTTGGACATATGCCAAGAGTCCGAGAGTGACAGAGAAGAATGCCCTAAGATAACACGTGATCAAGCCCCATATCTCAGAATTAATTTTTTGATGTAGAGTGGTGTAGTCATCAACCACGTGCGACTCTGAGCGGCTGTTTTTCGTTGGTGAAGATCGAGTCAAAATCGATAGGGTTTTTCGAGAAGCCGCTGATCGCGTAATTATTGTTTAGGATATTATCTTTCTCTTCGTGCTGTTGAAGAATTTAACCTGCTAAATTGCTTATCATTAAACCCTTTCCAACCCTGAAAAAGGCGAAACTGCAGATTCATCACCTTTCGTTGCGTTGTATTGTTCTATGTGTACGAAACTAAACGTGTACGACTGCAAAAAAAGAGGACGACAGCAGTGAGTTCTTTATTTTCCATGACGCACCAACGCGATAATGATGAAATTCTTTCCAGCAAAATGCGAGTCACTGTTCCTGAGCAATAAAATAGGTGTATGGTCATTCTAGATATCCATTAAATACATATATATGTGTATGTAAAACCGGTCCAGCGAATGTGTATCTGTTGTTTGCCTCACTGTGATTACAAACTACAGCTTATCAATGTGGGGTCGGTTATTTCAACAGTGAGATGATCCCAAGTGAACAAGGCACCACCAATCCGCTAATGTGCTTTGTAATCCTTCCGTTCGAGCCCGTCGCTCAACAAATGTGAAAAAAAGAGTTTACGTAAGAAGAAAACTTTTTTTTTGATGTCGCTAGTAAACCTTTGTGGAGATATGGAAACGGATAGAAAGCTAGACCGCTGTGGAATTATTATAAATTTAAAGCGGATTCCCCTAGCCTTCTATGACCGTACGAGAAATCTTGGGTTCCAGAAATATAAGGTCATTGAAAGGATTTTAACAAATCTAGAAAAATTTGTGGTAGTCCACTATCTCGGAGGGTGAGTGGCACTGACGTGAGCGAGAGTGTGGTATCGCCAGTGTAAACCACGGCGCTTAAGGTTGCACCATTAAGGGTAAGGTTCGTAATCCTTTCATTAAGAACTTTAAAGGTTTTGCATTGACCATAGAAACTAAACAAACATTCGATTAAGGGAAAATTTTACCACATTGAAATGAAAAGATTTTTTAGACCAGGCTTCCAGAAATGTTTTTTGTACTTTTGTTTTCTACTCGAATTTTCATTTGGAGAACAGCCGTTTTACATACAAAGGCAAAGGTCTCCGAGAGCAAGTTTTTTCACACATCTGTAGCAGCCGAAGTGCAAAGAGCAATCGTGATTCAAAAACGTGGGGTCTCTTGCTATTAACAGCATTCCATAAAACTCAATGACAACCTTTTATGAGACACCACAGTCAGACGCTACACGCAGACCTTACCCGCAAAAAACGAATTGAATTCCGTTATGGTGAAAAATGATGAAAACGAGTCACACCATATTGAAAAAAAAATTCAGCTTACAAACGGAGGCATCGCATTGAAGGCACAACGGCAGTCTCTCGCAAAACTGTTCGTCGATATACAATTCAATTAAAATGATTCGAAATGGCTTATTCATCTTTATTCATTGTTCATAAAAAATCTCGTAAACAGGACGGCGATGAAATAGCACCGGTGGCGCGCCTGCTTTATCATCCGCGCTCTGGAAACATAATGTCTTATATTTGGAGTCGATAATTCACAACAAAGTATTGGCGTTGAGATAAGGCTTTCACATTGTTGGACATTTACCGACAAGCGATTCATATGAAAACGTAAAAATTTTCAGAGCAATTCATTGTGCGTGGATCTGTTAGCAGAATGTCTTTCGGAACAGGGACGATTGAAACGTCGTCTTTTGAAGAGCAATTCCTAATAAAATATTTCAATCTACTAGTGAAAATGGACACACGCGAATGAAATTCAGTGATTAAAGCGAAATTACAGTCGCGGTAACGACGCTGAACGTAAAACTGATGGAGGCAACAAAGTGCAGGCTGCCGATGTTCTTCGTGGCACTTTTTTTAAATAACAGGCCATATATTTTACACTAAAGTATTTCTTAAGAAAGAATCTCTAAATACTTCAACAGCTGGTTTTGCAACCTGCATTCTCAAGCAGGAGCTTTTTTTCCGGACAATGGGTAAATCTTTCGAAGGAGTGCGACAACAGTCGCTTCTGCTGATTTGATTTTTCCTGAACTTTTGGAAATGAGCAGAACTTTCAGCTCCATCCACTGCTTCGATTACTACCGTAGTGTGCACAGATAGTGAACGAAATGTTTTTCTAAACAAGATTCAATTCGCTTGATGTACAGCTGTCAATAAACAATTCGTTAAAAATTCAGTGTCCAAGGCAACTGCGCAAAAAGCAATTTTCTGAGGTGATGAACAAGTTCTGCCATCATCCTATAGTGAAAATGCTGGAGTCGAATTGAATACGGTTTCGTGAAATTCTTATTCTAGTAAGAATCAGCGGTGTCTACGCAACGCTGTTTCTGGCAAAAAAAAATTCCGATTACTTCGGGAACTTAAGACACTGAATAGATTGAGTTTACCACTTACTATAAGAAAGCAATATTTCAATCTTTCCATCTTTTTCCAAACATCTGCAGACGTCAATGTCGTTCTTTGCCTTTTTTTTACAATATTTAAGTAAAATTTTTTTGATTAGCACGCTCATAACAAAGCCCTCATGAAATGTTCTCTTTGCTGCGAAGAAACGTTGATATCACGTGTATCACCGGTAGTCCCGTTGATTTCGAGTGACTCGAGCAGGCGCCAGTAAATCTTCCATTTTTCGCTAACGCGTGCAAGAGTAGCCCAGAATGTTCTGCTCGCTCTAGGGTGCTCGTAGAGCATCATATCATTATTCTAGGCTCTTCGTGAAGAACCGATGGCCTTCCTACAGTACCGTTTGACATCCCGAGGAATCCAGTCACTAACGGCACCTGTCCGTCGGTTGCAATTCATACGCATTACGTGTCCGGATCACCTTATTTTCGACAGTTTGACGTACAGAATACCATCTTCGATTTTTGGTCGTCTACGCAGGTCGGAGCTTCGGATCCCATGCCTTACTTATGTGAAACGTGATACTCCTTGCATCGTCTTTTCGACTGCGCGTTCGATAAAGCTGACTGATCTTTCATCCTGCATACGCAGCGACCAGGTTTCTGACGCATACATTAGGGCAGAATGTATCGTTGAGTCGCAAATTGCGGGCACGGAATCGGGTGTTCTTTGTTCTCTTCACTACATCCTCGGTGCTCTTGAATGCTCCCCTAAGCCGTTCGTTTTCTTCTGCTCAACTCTGGAGGTAAGTCGTTCATCATTTTGATTTCCCGACCTAGATAGACATAACTGGAGCGTTCGGAGATATTCGTTCCGTTGAGCGTCAATGTTGGAGAAAACGGTTGTACTTAGAAAGAAATTACTGAGTACAACTGTCAGTAATACAACACGAAACTGTTATTCACCTTTAATCGACATTGTTAAAAAACCCACAACAGAGGCCATGATACAACAGCACCGACAATGCTTTCGAATATCATCTTCGCTGTGGAAACGTACTGTTTTACATTGAGTATCGGAAAATTCTCAATGATATATTCGATTAGATAAAGCTTTACACAGTTAGCTTACGAGTCTGAGGCTGAGGTAGTTCGCATGAAAACGTGAATGTTATCGCAGAGAATCTTCTATTCCTTCCTTATCGAAATTCAAGCAGAAAGCTTTTTGGAAGTCGATGTTTGAGTCACTGTCTTTTGAACAATCGCTCTGTCAACCGAAGGACGTATCCTAAATAGTGATGAAAAAATTAGAACTCAAATGATACCCTCATTGAAGTAGTGGAAGTTTCAATCCCTTTTATCGTCCTGAGCATCAAATCATCAGAGGCAACATAGAGTGGCCAATTGATGCTTTGCGTAGCACTTCCTTTTAACTATAACAACAAGATATATTCTTTCTTGAAGATCTTACACAAGGTTAACAATTATATTTTTTTTGGGTCAACGTTTCGATGTCTTCGTCTTCATCAAAGCCGATGATCCGAGTTGATGGTCCATCGATGGTTTTCGAAATACAATAGCAGGCTTCAGAAACTGTTTTAATTGTTCTAACGAACTGGTTTAGGAAAACTTCTTTAAGTTCTTCTAAATGTTTTAAGTGTAAAATTCCCAAACAGAGTGCCTCACTCTCTGTCAACTGACAAATCGACAGAGGTCACACAACAGCAGTCGCTCATGCGTTTGTGGTCAGGTGTCACCATTGTGACATCAGTTGATTGGTTAGACACCAAATCTTTTCTATCAAAACGTAAAGTAAAGGTTTAATGCCTCCGAAGGCACTATTCCTAAGCCGTTTTTACTAGCCTGTATAAAATGACGCTTTGAAATTATTGCGGTTCATGAGTTTTCTTTAAACGAATACGTTACGATGAAACTTCGTGAGACGATGCAACCTGACATAATTCTCCCGTGAAGTTTCGCGTTACAAAGTTTTCCTAAATTGACACTTAGTTAAGAAGATAATCATTTATTAAATTAATGCATAAAATACTTTGTTGCAAAAGGAATGAATCCTTTTCAACAACGAGCACTTAGGAAGGCAAGTGCCCTGCTTGTTTTACTTGTGAAGACCTGGCGAGCGTAGTGGTTCCTCCTATAAGTCTTTACATCCCCAGGTGGCGCACAATTTGCTCAAATGTCTGCTAGAGGCAAACGTGGATTTTTATCTTAAGACTTTATGTGCACAATGTCTAAATAAAAGTTTTTTGATTAACACATCCGTATGAAAATCCTGTGAGCCGTTGCCTTTATTGCTAAGAAGCAATGCTCACTCAGCTTTAATCAGCGTTCATTAAAACCAATAACACGGGACGAAAACTCTAAGCGCTGACACCGTTTCCGATTTGTCGTCGACGCAAAAAGACGAACCTGATTTTATTACATTTCCAGTCGGAGAGTTCTCGCTGAAGTATGAAAATGAGCAGAACCTTCACCTTGATCCACTACTTCGACCAGCACCGTAATGTGCATAAGGAGTAGGTCAAATACTTTCCGGAATAATATTCTATTCGCTTGATGTGCGGCTGTCAGTAAACAGCTCTTCAAAGACCGATGTACAAGTCACCTATGCTACTAAGCAACTTTTTGAGAAGATGAACATGTTCGACTGATATACTTTTCCAAAAACGCTGAAATAGCATTGAATGCAGTTCTGTGAAATTGTTATTTTAGTAAAAAATCAGCAGCGTCTTTCAAAGCTATTTGTGACAAAAAAAAGGCTTGGATCACTGTGAAAACTTGGGGCTCTCGATAAGTCGAATAAACCAACTCTTGTTAGAAAACAACATTTCAATCTCTCCTAGAGATCTTATTCCAAACGTCTACAGAAATAATGGTGAGTGTGCAACTATTACATGGGTGAAATTAGACTTCATCACACGGAATGAACAGCAACAAACCTTGTTTTGTTGAGAAACTGTTAGAAATTGTAGGCATTCCATAAACATCCATCTTCGTTGGAAAGCTGAAATGTTTAGGAAGGTTGGTAGAGAAACGTCAGCTCCGTTTCGTGTCAGTCACTTTCTTCCAAATGTCCACATTCCTTTCTGATCACTATGCAGTGGAAATTCCAACAAAATATAGGACTCTCGCCGGTTACAACAAATCCTGATGCCATGACGTAGATATTTTGTCCATGATCATTTCTGGCGCGGTATCGCTTTCCCTTTTTTCGTATGGATAAACTTTTAGTGCCATGTTATCCCAAGCCCGTTTCCGAACCCTTCCGTAAAACTCCACAGAAGCCCTTGTTTCTGTTATCAGTCAACATTTCTCGAAATTTTAAAGACGTAGTAAGTGGGGGGAGCACACTGAGAAAATGAAACCTTAACGATTACGATTTGTGCAGTTGAGTAACTTGCCGCAAGGAACGTTCAGTAGAAAATGTTGCCTTTTGTATTTTTCAATCGATATCTTCATTTTCGGCTGTTTCGCATATGTGCACTTATAGAAGCACCGTCTTCTCGATTGTAAATTTCTTTACATTCGTAGAATATTCTGGATTTTATGCCGCAGCAGGACGTGCGAAATGATGGGAACGCAATTTAAATCGTGACACTTGAGGAACTGCTTCAATTTTTTAAAGTTGTTGCCGTCACGCAATTTGTTCTCACTCAACACTCGATAAATATTGTTAGTCATTAACTGCTTCTCATGTGCTTTCTGGAACCAGAATTTGCGATAAATGTCGCTTCGAAGAATTTAGCTTAAGATCCAACGGATTTGAGATCACTAACTCTGTTTTAAAGCGTTAATCGAATAGAGTGGTTCAACAACTACGTGTTAGCTTTCTAGGGAAAGAATACTTGCCGATTCCTAGCTCTGTTGGAGAAATCAAGGAATTGCAAAATATGTACTTAAGTCGTTGAGCTCGCACGAGGTTGACAAACAGATTTATTTCGGCCAACGTTTCAACTTCTTCGTCTTCATCATCCCTGATGATCAGCGTCGGTGGTTCACAGTTGTTCGGTATCTCGATGTGGCGTCTTCGTTGTGGTACCGAGACAGGGTCCTCTTCAGTGAACACCGCACGAATGAGCCATGGTTACCCAGCAGCGCTATTTTATATAGAGCGGTTGTTGTTGATATGCTTATCCGTTGATAATAATTTGTTTCTCAGCGGATAATCCAGCCTGTAGCAGTTGGTGTTATGTTAGCTATCACAATCGCAAAGCGTTTGCCACGGTAACGTCACCGACGTAAAATTGCCAAATGCAAAATCCATTGTTGCCTAATGATCCGATCCAGTAAACAAAAAGTTTGTTTTCGCTCCAATTTGCATATTTGTCTGGCATTTTAGAAGCCACGAATGAATAGTCTCACAAACGTGGCGAAACTTCTGTCCCTTCTGATTTCTGCGCTAACAAACGCCTCGACAGCGTCGGCTTGTGGGATGATACCGCCAGGTCAAGGTAGTCAATAGAAGATTATCATAGGATTACACACACGCAATCTTGAAGATAAAGTGAGGAGTCTTGAACAGAGCAAATGTAAACTAGTCATTTGCTGCCTACTACAATTTTTCACGTTAGGATATTTTGTGAAATACAACCAAAATGATGCCGAGATACCGGCAAGACTCTAGACCGCAGAGTAAGTGCATTTTACACTTTACCACTTTTCAGGAACCCCCTTAAGACAAGCCGTTTGGTGTAAGGTTTTTTTAATTTTAAATAGCAGATGAAAAAATGCTAAGAAAATACATCGAACAAAAATTATTTAATTCTGAAATCGACCGTTATTTAACCTCGGTGCTATAATAACCAACATTTTTTTATGCTGTTAAGATTACACAAGGTTGATACCAGTGTTTTATTCGGCTGACGTTTCGACGTCTCCGTCTCCATCAGAGCCGATGATCCTTGTCGATGGTCCACAGTTGTTGCTCTTTTCGATGCGGGGTCTTCGTCCAGCATCAAACAAGATGTTCCGCTGTTGATCATCTCGAATGAGCCGAACACACTCAGCGACGCTCTTTTATACAAAGCGGTTGTTGTTAGTATGAATATTAATTGATGATAATTTGTGTTTCAACAGACAATCCACCCAGCAGCATCCGGTATTTTGTTACCAAGAATTATTTAGTTTTTAATTTTTCACAACGGAAGTACGGAATTTCGTTGCAGCAAGTACGAGAACCTTCAGCATAACCGGTTTTACCTTGCCACCGGCCATGGCCTACTCGACAAACCCTACTCTTCCCACGCGGTTTCCTGCCATTGCAACTAGCATGGAGTGAGCTCGGACATTTGTGTCACATATTGTAGTGCAAGCGGTGAGTTCACAGCTCTTGAATTTCTAGTTCTTCTTCCGCGATTTCCGTAAGATTGTAGAAAGTAAATTTAATTTTTCAGACACTTGGTGAGCGTTTTTGTTTCAACAAAGTTTTCCATTATAGCTCAGTGTAATTTGAAAACCATATAAACCCCTACCAGGTAGTGAACAACGTAGCGCTGGCCTCTCTGATGTCATAAACGAAATAATTTTGGGTCAGCTCACTGTTCGGATCGACTATACTCCATTGCAATGCGAGCAAATTACTGCTGATGGAGCAGCAAATATGAATTGTGAGTTCTTCACTTTCATTATCAATTAAGAGTGTTTACAAATGTGGCATAACGGTGTTTAAATAAATTGCAACTTTTTTCAACCTTCACATCCAATGAAAAACGGTCTAGTAAAGCTATCCAACAATGCGAAGTAGAAACGACTCAGCCAGTATTCAGCGACATTCAGATAGAGGAACAGTAGTCGTCAAACAACAATCGAAACTATAAGAAAATTTGAAGAGCTTTGTCGACGATGGATGAGCGAAAACGAAGAAAATTTAGGAAATGGTGCGATCCGTGCAACACGTGATGTCTTATCGTGTAAAAAATTCACCAATAGCGTACGTACGAGACTGTCAAGGTTAACCCTGGCATCACTTGACGTCATGTTATCCTTCCTACGCAAAATGACGTAAACGTGAAAGAACATCGTTAAGATTTAGAACCATTTTTTTTTGAGCAGAAATGGTGAATTCTCCTGAGGGTGCTGAACTTGAAGAGGGAAATGAGGGAGATGAAATGTTCTCCAAGAAATCACGAACACGATGGAATGCTCAAATTTCACCATTTCGATTCTGCAGCCCTCTAACAAATAAATTATTTTCACTTCTAGCGAGAAATCTGAAGAGTTTAGTTAGGACTGTACGCATTTGCTACGGCAATATAGTAAGAAGCTGGAAGAAACCAACGAACTAATAAGAAATTCTAGTCTCTTTTCGAATTGCAATGCTTTTTATTAAAAGAGTTTCTGCTATCGAAGAAGTTCCACATTTCAGATGAGTATCAGAGATTATTTGAATATTTATTGCGGTACTTTTATACAAGTAAAGAAGATCAGAGGATCACTGACGAAAACTAATTCTAGCATTTTTTGAGACATCTCGAGGAAACGAACCGTTGATTGAAAAAATTGCTCACAGTTGAACGCGGCTGGTGCCTCACTGCATCGTCGTCGGCAATACGGTGACCTCCATATGCGGAGGAATGATGGATGCTGATGTGTCGTCTAGGTATGCCCATGAATATCGAAGCTATTCCCCCCTACGCACTTGACAATTTCAGGAACGCTCTTGGTAAGATCTTTATTCTTTTTCATACATTTTCGATACGAAAAAGATTCTGTGTAGACCACAAACATAATCACGGCGAATTGGTCAACAGCGATGTGGCAAGGTGTGGTGAACAGAGCGGCTCGTATGTTGGCATTGAGGCATTTGGAACGAACTTCTCCACCGCACTTTCGACCGTCAACTGAAACGCAGGATAAGATGTGAAGCTGTTGGAGTATATTATGCATTTATGTGAACTTTTTCCGCCTAAACTTTTATAGCATTAATCTCCCAGCTGTTCACTGCCTCATCGTGGCTAGGAGGTGCTCCTGTGTGTGGTACTGCGATGCACAGCGGTGAATTCATTCTCTGGCAACGTCTCCCAAGCTAAGAAGGAGTCTAGCGTTTTCACCACTAAGCTTAGCCAAGAGTAAACCAATACCAAAATCCACCATCGTCCTGGTGTGAAAGTCGCTTGGCGGCAATTCTCTCCCTGATCCAAAACGGCTCCGACTGCCTGTGGTGGTGAAGACCTCAAGCAGACTTTGGCCGGGCTGATCTCGGTATTCAAGGAAACCACAATGGTTTAACCAGCAAATCTCGAAAAAATTTAGATTGTGCAGCGGTCCGCACAACCAATGGAAACGGGCCATTCAAGTCTCAAGTATCATATATACAAACTATTGAACCAGAAATGTGTTCAGTGAATACCTTCATATGAAAAAACATGTGAAACAGAGTTCATAATGTGGTAAAGAGTTAATGTTAGCATTACCCACTGATTAAAAAGTTTTTACGTAAAAAAGTGGCCGCAAAATATTTCCCAGGTCCATAGCTGGAAAAAAAATCCCCACATCTCTCTCAACTGGCCAAAAATAAACTTGTAGAAGATAGAGCATTGGGATGCGTGAGTATTTACTTGGACGGCCAGTAATCAATGCATGTACAGTTCCTAGCGTGATTTCCAGTCTTCGGTTATTTGTTGGTTTAGGCATTGCGGTTCCGTGAAGTTCCGAGGTCAGCCTAGTCGAAGCCTTCCCTAGGTCGTCATCAAAAAGCAGCTGTCGTCCTAGTGGAAGACAAGAAGGTTTGCCACCATGCGACTTGCTTGATACCAGAACGGTAATGGTTACTTGTACTCGTTTACTTTCACCTGAGCTTCATACTCTCGATTTGGTGTCTTTTTTTTCACATAGAGTGGGATCTTGTTCCATGATGCACCGCTTAAAGCAGACCATTCTATCCGGCGATGCTCTTTTTTTTACGAGACGGCTATTGCTGAGATAGTGATGGACCGGTAGTGACAACTTGTCTTGTTCAGACAATCTATGCTTCAGAAATCCTTGTTATCAGTAGGTTAGATGGTGATGACACCAGGGATACTACGAAGATGCGACGGCGAAGACACCACTTCGAGCTTTCGAACTGCTGCATTCATGAACATGGGCCATCTGCCCTGACTAGAACGAGGACATGGAAACGTCAGCCGAATCAAATTGTTCATCAGTCTTGTGTCTGCCTAATAATAAAAAAATAGTTGTTGAGTAGTGACAAGATAAGGCATAAATCTCCCAGCGTTGATCAATCTCTGAGAGATGCGCCATGCATTCGACTTCAATAGGTATCGTTAGAGGTGATTCTATGCAAATTTGCTCTTTACTGTATCGAGAATTCCTCTGTCAGATATAAAATTCTCTACCTACCTAATCAATGCATCCCTATGGGTCGATGGAGATCGCGTTAGTACAACGACGTGTGCGTACCCTGCGTCTATGTCCAGTTCTGGCCAATGGGCAAGCCGCTCACTGGGACGCAGCCATGCCTACCGCCACCGGCATTTGGCCCGGCGACGCCTTGGTGAGTGCCGTCGCCAGCTCCATCATTGCCCCTCTCCCGATTGATCTTTCCTTACAGATCCATTTGCTTAGGTCGTAGTGATAAGAATTGTAATCGGTAGCTCTTGCATTGTTATTACGTTAACGTTATCGTTGATTTTCGCATATGTGTTGACATGAGTTCGATGCTCTCATCGTTCATAGGTACTTTACAAACGGCTCTCCACTATTATTCGCTCCCTCGAGCGCTCTTCGTGCTCTTGTGCTGTGAGCCGTTACATTGGTGCATGCATTATCGTTAAGGCATTTTATTAGAAAGAAAAAGAAACCCACTGAACCACCTTATTTGTAGTTTGTTGTGCATAACCTCATTGCATTGTTGTGTAAATAGTATGTATATGCAAATGAAGGTTTAATTACCCAAGTTTCAGGTACTTTACAAACGGCTCTCCTCTATTATTCGCTCCCTCGAACGCTCTTCATACTCTTGTGCTGTGAACCGTTACATACTGACTTAATAACTCGATGACTCGCGATGGCCTACACATGTATTAAGCCAGTGCTGTTATCCTCTCAGACAAGTATGTATATATGTAAAATCTACTTAGCGAATATGTATCTGTTGTTTGCTTCACTCTGATTACGAACTACAGCCCATCGTTGTTGCATCGGTTATTTAAACAGTGAGGTGATCATTAATGAACAAGGCTCCATTAATCCGCTGATGTGCTTTGTGATCTTTCCGTTAGGGCTCATCGCTCGACAATTATGGAAAAATGAGTCTACGCAAATTGAAGAATTTAGGTTCTTAAGTTAGACAGTTATGGAATCATTATTAATTTAAAGCTCATTCCCTGGCTTTCACTGACAGTTCGAGAAATCTTGTATGCCACAACTATAAACTCATCGGAAGGATTTTAATAAATCTAGAAAAAATTTGTCGTTGCTCACAATCTCGTAGAGTTAGTGGCGCTGAAGTGAGCAGGAGCGTTGTATTGCAAGTTAAAAACTACGGCCCTTAAGGTTTTACCATTAGGGGGTAAGGTTCGTAATCCTTCCATTAAGAGCGTTGAAGATTTTATATTGACTATAAAACTGAACAAAGATTCGATTCAGGGAAAATTTTACTAGATCAATGTGAAAAGGTTTTCAGGCCAGGCCTCCTGAAATGCTTTCCCGTTCCCTCCCTTGTTTTCTACTCGCATTTTAATTTTGAGAACAACGATTTTACATTAAAACGACAAAGATCTCCATGAAACAAGGTGTTTCACAGAATTGTAGCATTTTAGCAAAATGGAAGCAGTAACCCTGATTCAAAAACATGGTGCCTCTTGCTCTTAACGGCATGCCATAAAACTCATTAACAACCTTTCACAATGCATTCACACGCTAGTGGTGGGGTTTGTCCGCAAAAAGAGAATTGGATTCCGTTATGGTTGACCGTGATAAAAAGGGACCACACTACATGAAAAAAATCACCGTTCACCGCCTTGTTGTTTACTGCATTAAAGTACTGGCAAAATGTGATAAAAACTTTGGATTGGAAGTAAGACGAAGTACTCACAAAAATCTCAATTGAAAACTTTGTAATCTAATGGCTTTTTCCTATTCCCTTGATCTTCGGTTGCAAATGAAAGCAACGCATTGAAAGCGAAACAGTAGTCTGTCGTGAAACTGTTCGTCGCTGTGCAATTCAATTAAAACGATTCGAAATGGCTTGTTCAGCTTTGTTCACTGTTCGTAAAAGTCTCATAAACATAACGACGATGATCCAGCGGGGGTGGCGCTTCTGACTTGCCATCCGAGCTCTGGAAACATAACGTCTTAAATTTAGAGTCGTAGAATTGACAATAAAATGTTGGTATTGGAAAAGTGAGTCGTATGGAAAGTCCAAATGCTTTCCAGAATAATTCCTGTTTATTCATGGTGGATCCGTTAGCAGAATGTCTTTCAGAATAAGGACGTTCGAAACGTCTTCTTCTGAATAGTAATTCCGTTCCATGAAATGGTTCAATCTACTACTGTCAACTGTGCCATATAGCAATCATCTGAGGTGAATGATCAAGTTCTGCTGTCATCTGATAGCGAAAATGCCGAAGTCGAACTGAATACGGTTTGGCGAAATTCTTATTCTAGTAAGGATCAACAATGTTTTCGCATTGGTGTTTCTGGCAAGGAAAACTGACTGCTTCACAAAAAAAATTATCCCGAAGTAAACGGTTAAGTACGCGAATCATCGAGCCACTACTGTAACCTTCGACCACGAGGCCCCCTCTCAATCTACAACATCAGTCACCGTTTAGCACACACCTATAGTGGTGGGGGGACTATAGAGAATTCCTCTATCAGATAGAGAAATTCTCTATCTGCCTAACTAATACATTCTATGCGTCGATGGAGACCGCGTTGCTACAACGCCGCGTGCGTACCCTGCGTCTATGTCCCGTTCTGGCCAATAGGGCACTCCGCTCGCTGGTACGTAGCCACGCACTCTAGCACCCTCATTTGGCCCAGCGACGCATTGGAGAGCGCCGTCGCCAACTCCATCATTGTCTCCTTCATGCTGGATCTTTCCTTGCGGATTCATCTTCTTAGGTCGTAATGAAATGAAGTGTAATCTTTAGCTCTTGCATTGCTGATACAACAACGTTATCGTTGATTCTCGTGTAACTGCATTGTGTGTGTTAACATAAGTTAAATATTTTTCATTGCTCACAGGTACCTTACAGACATCTCTATCATTATCTCCCTCTTGCTGCATCTTTCTTTACGGAATCATTTGCTTAGCTCGTAATGAGATTAAGTGTAATCCTTAACTCCTGCGTTGCTGATACGTTATCGCTGATTTTCGTGTAACTACGTTGTGTGTGCTGAGAGAAGTTAAATACTTTCACTACTCACAGGTACCTCACAAACATTCTCCAATCTTACTCACTCCCTCGAACGCTCTTCATATTCTTGCGCTGTGAGCCGTTACATTGGTGCATGCACTATTGTCAATGCATTTCATTAAGTAAAAAACCCACTGAACCACCTCACTTGTAGTTTATTGTACACACATTGCAAATCTCATTGCATTGTCGTGTAAATAGTATGTATATACGGATAAAGGTTTGATTACCCGAGTTTGAAAGTACCTTACAAACAGTTCTCCACTTTTGCTCACTCCCTCGAACGCTCTTCATATTCTTCTGCTGTGAGCCCTTACACCCATTTCACATATTGAATCTGCCAAACGGACCTTAAATGTTCGAAACGCACTCTGAATCGCTGCTGCAAGGTCAACGGGTTAACTTCTACGCCTTTCCTCTCCAGTGGTTGGTTTGACCCAAAATGATTTGGATTATAGGATCGGAGAGGCCAGCGGCGCGACTCTGTCGTTCGAGAACATCAAACACCTGAAGGACAGAGTTCTCACAAAGAGGTAGCATTTAAGTTGAGGTTTCCAATATAAATTGCCCAAAGCCATAGAAATTGCCCAAAAACCACAATCCTAACGAGTCCTTTAAAAAATCCGTTCATTAAACCTACCAAAGATATGAGAACTCACTGCTTGCATTACAATTCTCATCACAAATCCACTGGCTGCCCCCTGCAGTCGGTGCAATACCGGGGACCCGAGCAGCTGCACCAGCTGCCGTTAAGACAACCATCTGTACCGGCAGGGTGAAGCCGGTAATGTTGAAGGTCCTTGAGTTCATTGTAGCTGAATTTCACGGGCTTTCTAGTGAATAAATAAAAACCGAAACAAAACTCCAGTCTTCAAATGGATATGGAAATAGAGGCTGGAATTAAAAAGTTTTGTTAAACCTGTAAATGATATAACTGACAAGCATATAAAGAAATAGCGATAGCTACACCTCGGCATTCAATCCTCATATTACTCGTACTATTTAAAAAGTGTTTCGGCATCTTCTAGGACAAAGTGTTTCTTTTAAAGATATGGCACTAGGGTATTCCGACCCTTCTTGAGTGGGATAGAGTATTGGAGATGCTAACATGGACTTCAGGCTCATAAATTTAGGCTTTAAGATGCATAGGCCTAAAGTTATCATCCACATTATTTGTTATGTTTGTGCCATTACTTTTTATTAATTGCTATTATATTTGTTCTTTAGAAACTGACTTTTATTTAGTCTCGGTATAAATGATTAGTGATATTACGACAATAATATCTAAGGTGATATTACTTCGCTAAGCGCAAGGACCCGTGTGGCGTAATTTGTCCGAGGCCCCCTGCAAACACACATGAGATCAATCCTTGCGTCCATGGCCCTCCAAACACTCCGTCCCCTTCCGGGTCGGCAAATTGGAACCAGACTTTTTGGTAGGATAGCAGTAGTGCCTCGATAGAACGGTAGGCCACTGCGAGTCATTGGAAAGGCCAGATGTGGATTCAATCACCTTCAAACGATGCTTAATGAAGACCAATGCGTGGCGCATTTCTCAGGGATTGATCAACACCGACAGCTTTATCCTTCATCCTTTTTTACGTGCGACCTTATCTAGTACCAACAACAGCAGGATGGATTATCTATTGAAAAGCAAATTATTAGGCACATATATTCAACGACGACGGTCCTCTGTAAAGGAGATCTGCCGGGAGAGGTTATCTCAATCGAATAGTGCTCCTATGAAGAAGGTCCGACTCCATACCACAAACGAAGAGACCATATGGAGAAGAAAGGCGACTGTAGAACATTGACTCTGAGTCACGGGCTCTGAGGAAGACGAAGACGTAGGGAACATTAGCCGAATAAATATTTGGTAGCAATCTAGTATTAGATTGTCAATGAAACGAGATATATTACACTTATCATTGTATTTGTGCTGTCATTCGTTATTACTTATTATATATATATGTTAGTTATTGCGATGCCGTTTACGTTTATATTCAATGTTTACAAACTATATCCTAATTAATACTTGGCCCTCCTGGACCACATCCCAACACTGTGGTGATGGTGAGAAGAGAAAGCAGCAACGTACGTGCTGGAACAGTGGCCATGCTTCCTAAACTGGTTTTTTTTTAAGAATCATCTCCGAAAACATATGAAAAGTAGTTTTTAGTGAAAGCTTCAATTAAGGGTAAAATTTGCCGTTTTCCTTACAGAAATAAGCAATGCGGTATACATTAAGCATTTGTGTGTCGGCGGAGCCGTAGGACAGGCATTTTGGGAGTTTTTTTTCCCAGAGTTTCACGTACTCCAAAACTGCTTGATTTAAAGCAAAAATTCTTCGAATCCTCATTATGCCTACGGTCGGCACTGCTGGCACTGGGGACTCTGCTATTCTGCGGTAAATGGAAATAGGCGAATGTGGTATGAAAGGGAACGATGGACGTGAAGGCGATTGCATAAAAAATAATTCATCGAGTGCGCTGATTTTTGGCTGCTTAGTTTAAATGGGGTTTTGCATATGTTATTTTTATTATGGAGACGTTAAATTTCTACTTCTCAGAAACAAGTAAACGCAGAGTCGACGAAGTAGCGTCGTTAAAGATGCACTTTTAAGGAGGAAATCTAGGTACTGCTGCATCGGTTGACAAGAAAGAAGCACAACATTCGGTATGCAATGTTTTCTTAACAGCAAATTCCTAAACAGTGAAAATCACATTTGTTTAGCTTCTCTCAATCTCCATTTGAAGAAGCAAAGTTACGAGGTCTTTTACTTTGATTGTAAAGCGGCTTGATAGCTGAAGAAAATCATCGTTAAAATTCCACTGATGGATCCAAGTACAGCATAGTGGAAAATAACTTCTGCAGAGCACTAAGTGTTATCGGACCGCGCCAGTATACCGTAGTTTGATGGGACCGAGAGTCGATTAAATTGAGAAAAGTACTGGACGTTCTTTAAGAAGCTTATCGTACGGATACTGAGCTACTTCCTTTTCCACCTTTTTAAATGTTCCGAGTTTCTAAAAAAAAGCTAATGTTTATGGGCCTCGCCTGAGTCTCACATTTCCCTCTCCTTCGCGTGGACGAAAACAAAATTTTCTATTCGTCCACTCTGTATAGCGAAACGATTACTTTATCTGACTTATAATTCTACTTTCTCCACCGTTTTGTTAAATATTAGAATTGTTTTTAATGACGAACAATGAATGTTTACGTATTTTCCAAAATTTTCTCCAGTGATTAACCGTGAACTCACTCAGTGGCTTGCCTAGCTGATAATTACTTGGCTTTTGATGCTTTTTAAAAATATTTCTGGACTGGTCACGAAAAAATGTTTAAAAGAATTCAGTAAGAGATTTTCGCCATCATGCGAGCAGCGTTAGCAGGTGGTGAAGATGAACCTTCCACTTAATTTCGGTATGTAATGAGAAGTCCACGGTACGTACTTCGTGTTTCAGAGTTTTTCTACTTCTGCATTCGAAGTCAAAACGTAGTCGGCGACGTGGAGTCGTCGGCCATTTTATGAATTTTTTTATGAACGATGTAGAATGCTGATTAAACACCTTCGTATTATTTTTAATAAATTGCTGACAATGAGCATTCTCGCCGCAAAGTTTTCCTTGCACTTTCAACACGGCACCGTAATCAGGGAGCTATTCGAGAAAAAAATTCCACGTTTCCAAATTTTCGAGTCTGTCAGAGTAGAGTTGTTCCGTAGCGCACAGACATGGACCTCGATTCGGTCATGTCCCATTGGCTCGGGAGTCCCTCTATTCCTCTATTGTTCGGATATGGTACCTCACGTAATAACGAACGCTCCATCATCCTTTCGGGGGCCAACGCGTTCACCATCCCATCAAGCGGGTCCCTTTGTTCCGCCTGTCTCTCCATTGCCATCTGAAATGCGGTTTTCTCTTTTTGATTTTGCTGGTGACAGCAAACAGGGCGAGAAGAAAAGAATTAGTGACCGTAGGACTAGTTGAAGTGAAAGGACTAAACAGAAAGACATTTCCTACATTCTTTCCTAATGAAGCGGTATCGTAAAAACATAACATCGTTAAGAGTTACTGACACTATTAATGATATATGTAGAAAATACACGACGTGCTTTGCCAGGCAACTCTTAAGTAAATATGCTTGCCTTTGATGTTAAGCGGTCGGTGAGTTTCGCTCGAATTTCATTACAGGACACCAGCAAGTGCGCATTTTAATCACTTGACACCTATCTAACTTCTCCTGCTACACGCTTCTACTTCAAGTTTTACAGCCCAAATGCCACTGTTGTTCTATCCAGAGTTTATTCTTCTTTGCAAGCTATTCAACCGAAACGTCCCAACAACTTGTATGCTAGCCTATCGTACCTAAGTTAAAGTCCACCATATTTTCGTCGCGTCGAAATGAAATTCTTTGTGACGTAGTAACCGCTGTGAAAGAGTGTTGGTTCAATAGCTCTCAGTACAAGCAAAGCCCAGATTTTTCTCCACATTAGTAAATGACCTGTTTGAAAGGATATAAACATTGGCTTTACACATCAATAGGTTCTAGGCATCGTTTTATATGTTACAAATGCTTTCTTTACTATTAGGTGTGTTACGGAGGACTTATGCCATAGTTTCTAATCAACAGAAATGTTTATAAAGTGCTGTATAAGTTTTCCTATTTCTCCTAACTCGCACAGGAGAAAAAAATTTTGTTTTTGTGCCGCTTCAAAGAGTAAGGCAAAATTTTTTTTGATTAATGAACCTATTTTCTTAACTCTTCGTATTCTAGAAGTGTTAAGAGGAGATATGCTCATAAAATATATTACTTTCTACCACTCTTATCTTATAGTTAGTTTCTGTTCGTTTAGCACTTTACTATTTGTTTGAAGAGTTTCTACATTTGCTAAGAGTACTGAAAGTACTTACTGCAAAAAGCCATATTCTTTAGTGGTCTGAACCTTTCCAGTATGAAATTTTCACTGGATACCAACAAAACTCGTTAGATAACGCACTTGGCTGTTTCCAATAAGACGATTTCTTCTCTGGGACGTTTTCTAAAATCGTAAATGGGCGACCTCTAAGGAAGAAAACAGAAAAATTTCGTAGGAGGTTTATTTTCAGGCGATTTCATACCTCAATAATGCTTTGAGGCGTTTCGACTGTGTACGCTCGAGTTTAAATTCACAGAAGTAGATTTCTTGAATTTGCTGTTTTGACATCTGATATTCCATTTCTTGAGAATTGACTCTGCAGCTATGCTACCCTCAACGAGGAGGAAAGTATCCCACAGTACAACAGTGGATTCTAAAGTTTCTGAATAAATTGAGAAAAACGAGATGAAAATTACGTTTTCATCTGAGACAGCGCAGTCCACACTAAAAACAGATATGTTTCAAGCTTCTTCTAGGTAAATGTGCGCAAAATTCGCAGCATTTCATCGATTTCATGGCTAAAACTTTCTGTTTTGAGCACTGGCCTAACACCTGAAATATTTTAGTGCGTAAAAGGGGATTTCCAGGTCGTCTAAAACCATTCTGACGAAAATTCGGCTTCAGATTATCTTTACGATCTTTATCTCGCACTTCTCTTCCCTACGCTTTACCTCCTCATCGTGGTTGAGAGCTGTTCGTGGGCATCGGACTGCGATCTGCAGGGGTGCGTTCATCCCCTCCACCTAGATCCTACGCCTCTAAAGCTGAGAAGGAGTCTGGTGTTTTCATCAGGATGCACAGCGAAGACTAAGACGATCTCAGGATTCACCACCGTCTGATATCAAACCAGCCAAAAGAGTAACGCGGGGAGTAATGCGTTCACCATCACACTACGCGGATCCCTATTCCTATCATTGTTAAAATCCACCAAACCCTTGTATTCGAAAGTGTCAAGGGAGAGATGTGAAAAATCGACTTTGGCTAGCCAGAAAAACAGATGGTAATTCAACAACAACCGTTCTGTAAAAAAGAACGCTGCAGGGTGAGGATCCTTCATCGAGCGGCACCCCACTGAAGAAGATTCCACTTTAAGCGAAGTCGAAGACGAAGCATCGAGAAGACGAAACCGGTGGGCTATTGACTCTGATCACCGGGCTGTGAGAAAGGCAAAAACGTCGAAAACTTAGCCGAATAAATGACAACTTGGTGTTAGCCTATCAATGAAACAAGGTACATTGTATTCATTCCCTCCCTGTTTTTTTGCCACTTTTGACCCAACATTTATGACCTAAGGCACCCTTGTGCAGCGGTGGGTTAACCCCCAATAGGGCTTCCCAAGTCGAAAAAGAGTCTAACATTTCTAGCCTGAAGTCGAGCTATTGAGCAAACCAATACCAAGAGTCATCGCTGTCCTGGGATCAAACTAGTCGTATGGTGGTAAATGTCTCTCTGGTCAATAAAGGCGGTGAATAACTGTGATCGCCATGACCAGAGGAATCTTTCTGTTAGGCATACCTGATGACGCCAGGGAACTACGTTGGATAAGGCAGCAAATATCCGCGGGACTAAAATTATTCTTTGCCGTCTACAATTACTGCACACGAGCCAACTGAATATCCAAGTGTCCAAGTATCCTAACATTCCGTCCTTGACAAGCTTCTTTTAGGCAAATTGTGGAGCCATGGTGTGGAGCGTTTTTTTTACTTCTGCTTTTTGTGTTCGAGTTTTTCAACCAGTCAATAAGGCTTGCACTAGCTATTTATAGCATTACGAAATCCACTTCGTTTTCTTAAAATGAATATGTCCATTTAACACATTTGTCACTTAGTAGTTTAATACCTTTTTGTGAAGTTTAACTGGAAAAAGTTCGCGTAATTATATAGCCCTATATAGATTATTCTAAACACTTCACAGCTAAGCCAGCGTACTAGTTGACGATCGCAAATGTCAAGAAGAAGTTTTCTCCAAATGGACTCTGTGCCAGCATTCGAACCGCTCTGTTCATCACACCTTGCCACATCTCTCTCCACCAATTCGCCGTGATGACGTTCGTGGTCTGCACAACTTTTTTTAATGAAAACCAAGTTGTATGAAGAATGAATGCAGTTCTGACCTAGAGAGTTCCTGAAATCGAAAAGCACGTGGCAGGGAATAGCCACTATCTTAGAGTCATCTTCTAGCGTACAATCGTAATTCATCGTTCCACTGCATAAGGAAGTCACCGTGTTGCCGACGCAAACGGAGTGTGGCGTCAGCGCTCCGACCTTAACTGTAAACGACCACTTTAATCAACAGCTGTTTCTATAAGAATTCGGAAGAATACGAGAATTTAGCGATTTGTACTTCATCGATGTAGAAATGCTTTATTAAATGCTTAAATCACCTCATTCATAGTGCTCTAAAGTAAGTAGAACATTGTCGGCAGCAGAAATTCTTTTAAAAAAGAATATTTATTCGAATGAAGATTAAAGAAATCTTGTCTAAGTTGTTTTTGTTCTTCTAGCTTCCTACCATTTTGCCGTAGCAAAGCGAGCAGACATAAGTAGAACTCTTGAAATTACTTACTGGAACGAGAAATTAATTTTGTTAGAAAACACTATTTTTGTAGAATAAAGGATAAAAAACGGCGAAATTTGAGTATTTCACTATGTTCACGACTCCTCGCTAACACTTCATCTTCCTCATCTACCTTTTCATGTTCAATAGCTTCAGCAGAATTCACTTCGACACAACCTCTACTCAAACAAATGGTTCTATACCTACACGATTTTTTCCAGGTTTACGTCATTTTGCTTGGGAAGAATAATACTCCGGCTAGTAATGCAAGGAATAACGGTGACAGTCTGGAACGTGCAATACTAGTGACTTTTTTTGTTCATGACAAAGACATTACATACTGTGGAGTTCCCAGCATTTCCCGAAATTTACTTGTTTTCTCGCATCCATTATCGACGAAGCTCTTCAGATTTTCTTCTATCTTCGTTTGCTGCTTGACGACTAGTGCTCCTCTTTTCCTGAACGTCGTTAAATGCGACCTGAGTCGATTCTACATCGCATCCTTGGATAACTGCCCTAGAGCATTTTTCAGTGGATGTGAAGGAGTGAAATGGGCACACACATGTCTGGCACTAGTTTCTTCATACCAGAGGGATGACAGGCTCAGTGAGCTCGGGGCGGGGTAGAACCTACGCTGTGCTCGCGATGTACAGCACCACTGCAGTTGCATCACTTGCATGTTCATATTAGCGATTAACAATAATAATAAACTTAGAAAGCGCCGACAGTGAACCAAGAGAAACCTTATGCCAATAATGCCAATAATAACAAAAACTGCTTTAGCAAAATTATTCGGCGTATATGTTATTATTGAAAAACTTTGTAAAAAACCCGAAAAATTCAAACAAATGATATAAAGCCGTTTTTCTCAGAGCTAATTTACATACATTTGTTACTAAATTTAAACCATTTTTTTATATTGAACGTATTGTAGGCAATCCTGAATGTCCTAATGCATTATATATTGACGCTACCCAGTGGATGTCAGAAGTGAAAGAATTACACGTCATTGCTGCTAGTTGGTGAACGGTTACTTGCTGACACTGTAGTCGATTATAAGTGACCTGAATTATGAGGTGACCCAAAATGATTGAGATTATTTTATCAGAAGGGCTAGCGCTGCGACCTTGCTGTTGGAAAACATCAGTGACCTGTGGAACATACTTCTTCGCTACCTGGTAGGGTTTATATGGAGCCATTTTCAATCAAATTTCTGTTGAGTTAAGCTGTTATGAGAAAGCGCTGGAATTAAAACGCTCGCAAAGTTTCTGAAAGTTTAAATTCGCTTTTTTTGTTTCTCCAGAAATTACGAAAGAGGAGTAACTTGGAACCTAAAGTTGTGGACTCACTGCTTGCATTATAATAAGTGATACGCCTGAGCTCATCCGTCACTAGTTGCAATACCAGGAAGCCGAGCAACAGCATTGCCTGCGACGAAGTAGACCATTGCCACTGGCAAGGAAAAGCCGGTGCTGCTGAAGTTCCTCGACCGCGCTGCACCGAATTCAAATTCAGTCCGCCGCGAATTTGTGCAGTTCTGTTGTGAAAAATAATAAATTCAATATTTCCCGATTGATTTATTTTTTCAGCACCCTTTCCTTTCTTCTTCTGCTACGTGCATTGAAAATTTTTTCTACGAACGTTTTTCGTATTCAGTGGGTTCTTGAAAAGTGATAAAGTGTTACACACACAAACTTATTCCGCAGTGCGCAGTTTTGCAAATATCTCAGTGTCATCACAGCCGCATTTCTCACAGTAGACTACTGCGAAAGAAATTGTAGTAGGCAGCAAATGAGAAGTTTGCATTTTCAGTGTTTAAGGCTCTTCACTTCATGGTAGCGATTGCAAGTGTGTGTACTCCCGTGATAATTTTCTCTTCATTACCTTGACCAGGTGGCACCATCCCACAAGCCGACACTGTCGAAGCGTTCGCTAGCAACGAAATCAGAAAGACCAGATGTTTCACATTCAGCCATTTTACGTCAGTAACTTTTCGTAGCAAACGTTTTTACAGTTCTTTGACTTCTCCCAGCAGAACTGAGAATGGGTAAGTATTCTTTCACTGGCAAGCTGACAGGTGATTGATTAACCACTCTGTTCGGCTAACGTTTTGAAACAGAGCTAGGAACCTCATATTTGTCGGATCCTAAGCGAAACCCTTCGAAGCGACATTTATCACAAATTCTGATGTCAAGAAACACATGAGAATCTTTCTTAATGGAGTACAATGTTCCTCGAATGATAAGTGAGAACAGGGTGCTGAGCAGCGATCGAGCTTAAAAAAAATGAAAAAAATTTTAAATTCAATCAATGTGTAGGAGCTGCGATATAAACTGAGTTTCCACAATTTTGATAGTCCTGCTGTGGCATAAAATCCTGAATTTTCCACAAATAAAAAGAAATTTACAGTCGAGAATACGGTGCTTTTACAATGCACCTATGCTGATCATCCGTCAGAGAAGATATCCAATGACGAAAACGAAACGCAACTTTCTCTTTTGAACGTTCACTTCGGCATGTTTCTTAGCTCCACAAATCGTATTAGTTAAGCTTTCATTTTCTGTGTCCTCCCCTCCTACTACGGCTTAAAATCTCTATAAAAGGTTCAGTGATAGCTGAAACAAGGACTTCCGCAGAATTTCACTAAAGTTGCCGGGAACGAGAATGGGTTGTGCTAGTTGGCCAGTGGATCAGGGAGCTGGTCGGATTTGTCTTTTGTCCTCCAACTATAAGTGGAATGCTCGACTTTATATGAATTCGCTACGCGGGCACTATTTTTCCGTAACTGCCGTGGACCTCGAGTTTGGGTTATAACAGTCTATAACAATAACAACGGGACAATAATAATATGTGATACGTGACGATATGTGGTTAGCTACACATATACGAGCGAGATTGAAATTACAACAAGTAGTACAACTGAAGGAAGCTAGGCGGACACTAGAGTTGGAGCACTGAGGAACTAAGGAACTGGATGAAGACCGATCGAACGCTGTGAACACTTCAAGACGAATGCTCACGGGCTGCCTGTATTACTTCTGTAGTGGGTGGTACTTTACCAGAGAGAACTAAAAACAGCGCCTAAAGAAAACTTCTAAAGGTTTTCTCTAGTGACACAATCTGATAGGGCTACACGTGAAAGGGCGTAGGTGCTTGTTCGGAAAACTTTCTTTGCAACGGCAGATGTCATATGCGAGGCAACTGCACGAAATGGTCGTTGAAAGACTGTTTTACAGAATGTGCAAGAATAGACGCATAACGATTGCAAGTAAAACAGTTATTGTAGAAGGCATAAGGCAACATAGAAATAGGAACTATTTAAGGAAAAGTTACTACATGGGTTAAGATGACACCAAAATCTGTAAACGCTAGAAAGAAAAAGAGAAAACAGACTCAGAAATGATTGAGGACAAAGTATCTACATTATGGCATCAAAATTTGTCGTGAGTGGGCGAGACTACTATTTTTGCTGGAATTCCCAATGTATAGAGATGAGAAAATATTGTGGACGTTCTGAAGAAAGTGAATGACACGACACTGAGTTAAGGCTTCCTTAGCAGCCTTTTTATATAGTTAAGATTTTAATAAAGGTGGATGTTTGTGGAGCGCCGTCGCCAACTTCTTGAAATCTCTCCACAAAACAAAATTTGCTGTTGCTCACTTCGTGTAATGGAATCTCATTTCATTTACGTAATGGTTGCAAACTCAGCACTGGTTAATTCACTTTTGCAGATGTTTGCAAAAAGATGGGAAAGATTGAAAGTGTTGCTTTCTCATAGTAGGTGGATAATTCAATTTATTCATTATCTTAAGTTTTGTGAAGCAGTCAGTTTTCTTGCCAGAAACACCAATGCGAAGACATTGTTGATCCTTACTAGAATAAGAATTTCGCCAAACCGTATTCAGTTCGACTTCGGCATTTTCGCTATCAGATGACAGCAGAACTTGATCATTCACCTCAGATGATTGCTATATGGCACAGTTGGCAGTAGTAGATTGAACCATTTCATGAAACAGGGAATTACTATTCAGAAGAAGACGTTTCGAACGTCCTTATTCTGAAAGACATTCTGCTAACGGATCCACCATGAATAAACAGGAATTATTCTGGAAAGCATTTGGACTTCCATACGACTCACTTTCTAGTGATGGTCGAATAATATGAAGCTCTATCTCAACACCAACATTTTATTGTCAATTCTACGACTCTAAATTTAAGACGTTATGTTTCCAGAGCTCGGATGACAAGTCAGAAGCGCCACCCCCGCTGTATCATCGTCGTTATGTTTATGAGACTTTTTACGAACAGTGAATAAAGCTGAACAAGCCATTTCGAATCGTTTTAATTGAATTGCATAGCGACGAACAGTTTCACGACAGACTACTGTTTGCGCTTTCAATGCGTTGCTTTCGTTTGCAGCCGAAGATCAGGGAATAGGAAAAAGCCATTAGATTACAAAGTTTTCAATTGAGATTTTTGTGAGTACTTCGTCTTACTTCCAATCCAAAGTTTTTATCACATTTTTGCCAGTACTATAAATGCAGTAAACAACAAGGCGGTGAACGGTGATTTTTTTCATGTAGTGTGGTCCCTTTTTTATCACGGTCAACCATAACGGAATCCAATTCTCTTTTTGCGGACAAACCCCACCACTAGCGTGTGAATGCATTGTGAAAGGTTGTTACTGAGTTTTATGGCATGCCGTTAAGAGCAAGAGGCACCATGTTTTTTGAATCAGGGTTACTGCTTCCATTTTGCTAAAATGCTACAATTCTGTGAAACACCTTGTTCTTGGAGATCTTTGTCTTTTAATGTAAAATCGTTGTTCTCAAAATTAAAATGCGAGTAGAAAACAAGGGAGGGAACGGGAAAGCATTTCAGGAGGCCTGGCCTGAAAACCTTTTCACATTGATCTAGTAAAATTTTTCCCTGAATCGAATCTTTGTTCAGTTTTATAGTCAATATAAAATCTTCAACGCTCTTAATGGAAGGATTACGAACCTTACCCCCTAATGGTAAAACCTTAAGGGCCGTGGTTTTTAACTTGCAATACAACGCTCCTGCTCACTTCAGCGCCACTAACTCTACAAGATTGTGAGCAACGACAAATTTTTTCTAGATTTATTAAAATCCTTCCGATGAGTTTATAGTTGTGGCATACAAGATTTCTCGAACTGTCAGTGAAAGCCAGGGAATGAGCTTTAAATTAATAATGATTCCATAACTGTCTAACTTAAGAACCTAAATTCTTCAATTTGCGTAGACTCATTTTTTCCACAATTGTCGAGCGATGAGCCCGAACGGAAAGATCACAAAGCACATCAGCGGATTAATGGAGCCTTGTTCATTAATGATCACCTCACTGTTTAAATAACCGATGCAACAACGATGGGCTGTAGTTCGTAATCAGAGTGAAGCAAACAACAGATACATATTCGCTAAGTAGATTTTACATATATACATACTTGTCTGAGAGGATAACAGCACTGGCTTAATACATGTGTAGGCCATCGCGAGTCATCGAGTTATTAAGTCAGTATGTAACGGTTCACAGCACAAGAGTATGAAGAGCGTTCGAGGGAGCGAATAATAGAGGAGAGCCGTTTGTAAAGTACCTGAAACTTTGGTAATTAAACCTTTATTTGCATATACATACTATTTACACAACAATGCAATGAGGTTATGCACAACAAACTACAAATAAGGTGGTTCAGTGGGTTTCTTTTTCTTTCTAATAAAATGCCTTAACGATAATGCATGCACCAATGTAACGGCTCACAGCACAAGAGCACGAAGAGCGCTCGAGGGAGCGAATAATAGTGGAGAGCCGTTTGTAAAGTACCTATGAACGATGAGAGCATCGAACTCATGTCAACACATATGCGAAAATCAACGATAACGTTAACGTAATAACAATGCAAGAGCTACCGATTACAATTCTTATCACTACGACCTAAGCAAATGGATCTGTAAGGAAAGATCAATCGGGAGAGGGGCAATGATGGAGCTGGCGACGGCACTCACCAAGGCGTCGCCGGGCCAAATGCCGGTGGCGGTAGGCATGGCTGCGTCCCAGTGAGCGGCTTGACCCATTGGCCAGAACTGGACATAGACGCAGGGTACGCACACGTCGTTGTACTAACGCGATCTCCATCGACCCATAGGGATGCATTGATTAGGTAGGTAGAGAATTTTATATCTGACAGAGGAATTCTCGATACAGTAAAGAGCAAATTTGCATAGAATCACCTCTAACGATACCTATTGAAGTCGAATGCATGGCGCATCTCTCAGAGATTGATCAATGCCGGGAGATTTATGCTTTATTTTGTCACTACTCAACAACTATTTTTTTTATTAATAGGCAGGCACAAGACTGATAAACAATTTGATTCGGTTGACGTTTCCATGTCCTCGTTGTTGCCAAGGCAGATGACCCATGTTCACGAATGCAGCCGTTCGAACGCTCGATATGGTGTCTTCGCCGTCGCATCTTCGTAGTATCCCTGGTGTCATCACCATCTAACCTACTGATAACAAGGATTTCTGAAGCATAGATTGTCTGAACAAGACAAGTTGTCACTACCAGACCATCACTGTTTCAACATTAGCCGTCTCGTTAAAAAAGAGCATCGCCGGATAGAATGGTCTGCTTTAAGCGGTGCCTCATGGAACAAGATCCCACTCTATGTGAAAAAAAGAAGACACCAAATCGAGAGTATGAAGCTCAGGTGAAAGTAAACGAGTACAAGTAACCATTACCGTTCTGGTATCAAGCAAGTCGCATGGTGGCAAACCTTCTTGTCTTCCACTAGGACGACAGCTGCCTTTTTGATGACGACCTAGGGGAAGGCTTCGACTAGGCTGACCTCGGAACTTCACGGAACCGCAATGCCTAAACCAACAAATAACCGAAGACTGGAAATCACGCTAGGACACCTGTACATGCATTGATTACTGGCCGTCCAAGTAAAGTACTCACGTATCCCAATGCTCTATCTTCTACAAGTTTATTTTGGCCAGTTGAGAGAGATGTGGGGATTTTTTTTCCAGCTATGGACCTGAGAAATATTTTGCGGCCACTTTTTTACGTAAAAAACTTTTTAATCAGTGGGATAATGCTAACACTAACTCTTTACCACATTATGAACTCTGTTTCACATGTTTTTTCATATGAAGGTATTCACTGAACACATTTCTGGTTCAATAGTTTGTATATATGATACTTGAGACTTGAATGGCCCGTTTCCATTGGTTGTGCGGACCGCTGCACAATCTAAATTTTTTTCGAGATTTGCTGGTTAAACCATTGTGGTTTCCTTGAATACCGAGATCAGCCCGGCCAAAGTCTGCTTGAGGTCTTCACCACCACAGGCAGTCGGAGCCGTTTTGGATCAGGGAGAGAATTGCCGCCAAGCGGCTTTCACACCAGGACGATGGTGGATTTTGGTATTGGTTTACTCTTGGCTAAGCTTAGTGGTGAAAACGCTAGACTCCTTCTTAGCTTGGGAGACGTTGCCAGAGAATGAATTCACCGCTGTGCATCGCAGTACCACACCCAGGAGCACCTCCTAGCCACGATGAGGCAGTAAACAGCTGGGAGATTAATGCTATAAAAGTTTAGGCGGAAAAAGTTCACATAAATGCATAATATATTCCAACAGCTTCACATCTTATCCTGCGTTTCAGTTGACGGTCGAAAGTGCGGTGGAGAAGTTCGTTCCAAATGCCTCAATGCCAACATACGAGCCGCTCTGTTCACCACACCTTGCCACATCGCTGTTGACCAATTCGCCATGATTACGTTTGTGGTCTACACAGAATCTTTTTCGTATCGAAAATGTATGAAAAAGAATAAAGATCTTACCAAGAGCGTTCCTGAAATTGTCAAGTGCGTAGGGGGGAATAGCTTCGATATTCATGGGCATACCTAGACGACACATCAGCATCCATCATTCCTCCGCATATGGAGGTCACCGTATTGCCGACGACGATGCAGTGAGGCACCAGCCGCGTTCAACTGTGAGCAATTTTTTTCAATCAACGGTTCGTTTCCTCGAGATGTCTCAAAAAAATGCTAGAATTAGTTTTCGTCAGTGATCCTCTGATCTTCTTTACTTGTATAAAAGTACCGCAATAAATATTCAAATAATCTCTGATACTCATCTGAAATGTGGAACTTCTTCGATAGCAGAAACTCTTTTAATAAAAAGCATTGCAATTCGAAAAGAGACTAGAATTTCTTATTAGTTCGTTGGTTTCTTCCAGCTTCTTACTATATTGCCGTAGCAAATGCGTACAGTCCTAACTAAACTCTTCAGATTTCTCGCTAGAAGTGAAAATAATTTATTTGTTAGAGGGCTGCAGAATCGAAATGGTGAAATTTGAGCATTCCATCGTGTTCGTGATTTCTTGGAGAACATTTCATCTCCCTCATTTCCCTCTTCAAGTTCAGCACCCTCAGGAGAATTCACCATTTCTGCTCAAAAAAAAATGGTTCTAAATCTTAACGATGTTCTTTCACGTTTACGTCATTTTGCGTAGGAAGGATAACATGACGTCAAGTGATGCCAGGGTTAACCTTGACAGTCTCGTACGTACGCTATTGGTGAATTTTTTACACGATAAGACATCACGTGTTGCACGGATCGCACCATTTCCTAAATTTTCTTCGTTTTCGCTCATCCATCGTCGACAAAGCTCTTCAAATTTTCTTATAGTTTCGATTGTTGTTTGACGACTACTGTTCCTCTATCTGAATGTCGCTGAATACTGGCTGAGTCGTTTCTACTTCGCATTGTTGGATAGCTTTACTAGACCGTTTTTCATTGGATGTGAAGGTTGAAAAAAGTTGCAATTTATTTAAACACCGTTATGCCACATTTGTAAACACTCTTAATTGATAATGAAAGTGAAGAACTCACAATTCATATTTGCTGCTCCATCAGCAGTAATTTGCTCGCATTGCAATGGAGAATAGTCGATCCGAACAATGAGCTGACCCAAAATGATTGCGATTATGTCATCAGAGAGGCCAGCGCTACGTTGTTCACTACCTGATAGGGTTTATATGGTTTTCAAATTACACTGAGCTATAATGGAAAACTTTGTTGAAACAAAAAACGCTCACCAAGTGTCTGAAAAAATTAAATTTACTTTCTACAATCTTACGGAAATCGCGGAAGAAGAACTAGAAATTCAAGAGCTGTGAACTCACCGCTTGCACTACAATATGTGACACAAATGTCCGAGCTCACTCCATGCTAGTTGCAATGGCAGGAAACCGCGTGGGAAGAGTAGGGTTTGTCGAGTAGGCCATGGCCGGTGGCAAGGTAAACCCGATGATTCTGAAGCTTCTCGTACTTGCTGCAACGTCATTCCGTAGTTTCGTTGTAAAAAAATTAAAAAACTAAATAATTCTTGGTAACAAAATACCGGATGCTGCTGGGTGGATTGTCTGTTGAAACACAAATTATCATCAATTAATATTCATACTAACAACAACCGCTTTGTATAAAAGAGCGTCGCTGAGTGTGTTCGGCTCATTCGAGATGATCAACAGCGGAAGATCTGGTTTGATGCAGGACGAAGACCCCGCATCGAAAAGAGCAACAACTGTGGACCATCGACAAGGATCATCGGCTCTGATGGAGACGGAGACGTCGAAACGTCAGCCGAATAAAACACTGGTATCAACCTTGTGTAATCTCAACAGCATAAACAAATGTTGGTTATTGTAGCACCGAGGTTAAATAACGGTCGATTTCAGAATTAAATAATTTTTGTTCGATGTATTTTCTTAGCATTTTTTCATCTGCTATTTAAAATTAAAAAAACCTTACACCAAACGGCTTGTCTTAAGGGGGTTCCTGAAAAGTGGTAAAGTGTAAAATGCACTTACTCTGCGGTCTAGAGTCTTGCCGGTATCTCGGCATCATTTTGGTTGTATTTCACAAAATATCCTAACGTGAAAAATTGTAGTAGGCAGCAAATGACTAGTTTACATTTGCTCTGTTCAAGACTCCTCACTTTATCTTCAAGATTGCGTGTGTGTAATCCCTATGATAATCTTCTATTGACTACCTTGACCCTGGCGGTATCATCCCACAAGCCGACGCTGTCGAGGCGTTCGTTAGCGCAGAAATCAGAAGGGACAGAAGTTTCGCCACGTTTGTGAGACTAATCATTCTTGGCTTCTAAAAAAAAGCCAGGCAAATATGCAAATTGGAGCGAAAACAAATCTTCTGTTTACTGGATCGGATCATTAGGCAACAAAGGATTTTGCATTCGGCAAATTTGCGTCTGTGACGTTACCTTAGCAAACGCTTTGCGATTGTGCTAGCTAACATAACACCGCCTGCTGCAGGGTGGATTAGTCGAAAAACAAATTATTATCAACGGATAAGCATATCAACAACAACCGCCCTATATAAAATAGCGCTGCTGGGTAACCATGGCTCATTCGTGCGGTGTTCACTGAAGAGGACCCTGTCTCGGTACGACAACGAAGACGCCACATCGAGATACCGAACAACTGTGAACCACCGACGCGGATCATCGGAGATGATGAAGACGAAGAAGTTGAAACGTTGGCCGAAATAAATCTGTTTGTCAACCTCATGCAAGCTCAACAACTTAAGTGCATGTTTTGCGTTTCCTTGATTTCTCCAACAGAGCTAGGAATCGGCAAGTATTCTTTCCCTAGAAAGCTAACACGTAGTTGTTGAACCACTCTATTCGATTAACGCTTTAAAACAGAGTTAGTGATCTCAAATCCGTTGGATCTTAAGCTAAATTCTTCGAAGCGACATTTATCGCAAATTCTGGTTCCAGAAAGCACATGAGAAGCGGTTAATGACGAACAGTATTTTTAGAGCGTTGAGTGAGAACAATTTGCGCGACGGTAACAACTTTAAAAATTGAAGGGGCAGTCCCTCAAGTGCCACGATTGAAATTGGGTTTCCACCATTTCGTACGTCCTGCTGCGGCATAAAATCCAGAATATTCTACGAATGTAAAGAAATTTACAATCGAGAAGACGGTGCTTCTATAAGTGCACATATGCGAAACAGCCGAAAATCAAGATATCGATTGGAAAATACAAAATGCAACATTTTCTACTGAACGTTCCTTGCGGCAAGTTACTCAACTGCACAAATCGTAATCGTTAAGGTTTCATTTTCTCAGTGTGCTCCCCCACTTACTACGTCTTTAAAATTTTCGAGAAATGTTGACTGATAACAGAAACAAGGGCTTCTGTGGAGTTTTACGGAAGGGTTCGGAAACGGGCTTGGGATAACATGGCACTAAAAGTTTATCCATACGAAAAAGGGAAAGCGATACCGCGCCAGAAATGATCATGGACAAAATATCTACGTCATGGCATCAGGATTTGTTGTAACCGGCGAGAGTCCTATATTTTGTTGGAATTTCCATTGCATAGTGATCAGAAAAAGAATACGGACATTCGGAAGAAAGTGACTGACACGAAACGGAGCTGACGTTTCTCTACTAAGCTTCCTAAACATTTCAGCTTTTCAACAAAGATGGATGTTTATGGAATGCCTACAATTTCTAACAGTTTCTCAACAAAACAAGGTTTGTTGCTGTTCATTCCGTGTGATGAAGTCTAATTTCACCCATGTAATAGTTGCACACTCACCATTATTTCTGTAGACGTTTGGAATAAGATCTCTAGGAGAGATTGAAATGTTGTTTTCTAACAAGAGTTGGTTTATTCGACTTATCGAGAGCCCCAAGTTTTCGCAGTGATCCAAGCCTTTTTTTTGTCACAAATAGCTTTGAAAGACGCTGCTGATTTTTTACTAAAATAACAATTTCACAGAACTGCATTCAATGCTATTTCAGCGTTTTTGGAAAAAGTATATCAGTCGAACATGTTCATCTTCTCAAAAAAGTTGCTTAATGGCACAGGTGACTTGTACATCGGTCTTTGAAGAGCTGTTTACTGACAGCCGCACATCAAGCGAATAGAATATTATTCCGGAAAGTATTTGACCTACTTCTTATGCACATTACGGTGCTGGTCGAAGTAGTGGATCAAGGTGAAGGTTCTGCTCATTTTCATACTTCAGCGAGAACTCTCCGACTGGAAATGTAATAAAATCAGGTTCGTCTTTTTGCGTCGACGACAAATCGAAAACGGCGTCAGCGCTTAGAGTTTTCGTCCGTGTTATTGGTTTTAATGAACGCTGATTAAAGCTGAGTGAGCATTGCTTCTTAGCAATAAAGGCAACGGCTCACAGGATTTTCATACGGATGTGTTAATCAAAAAAACATTTTATTTAGACATTGTGCACATAAAGTCTTAAGATAAAAATCCACGTTTGCCTCTAGCAGACATTTGAGCAAATTGTGCGCCACCTGGGGATGTAAAGACTTATAGGAGGAACCACTACGCTCGCCAGGTCTTCACAAGTAAAACAAGCAGGGCACTTGCCTTCCTAAGTGCTCGTTGTTGAAAAGGATTCATTCCTTTTGCAACAAAGTATTTTATGCATTAATTTAATAAATGATTATCTTCTTAACTAAGTGTCAATTTAGGAAAACTTTGTAACGCGAAACTTCACGGGAGAATTATGTCAGGTTGCATCGTCTCACGAAGTTTCATCGTAACGTATTCGTTTAAAGAAAACTCATGAACCGCAATAATTTCAAAGCGTCATTTTATACAGGCTAGTAAAAACGGCCTAGGAATAGTGCCTTCGGAGGCATTAAACCTTTACTTTACGTTTTGATAGAAAAGATTTGGTGTCTAACCAATCAACTGATGTCACAATGGTGACACCTACGCGATTTAATAAATCTGTATTCGACCACAAACGCAAGAGCGACTGCTGTGGTGTGACCTCTGTCGATTTGTCAGTTGACAGAGAGTGAGGCACTCTGTTTGGGAATTTTACACTTAAAACATTTAGAAGAACTTTAAAGAAGTTTTCCTAAACCAGTTCGTTAGAACAATTAAAACAGTTTCTGAAGCCTGTTATTGTATTTCGAAAACCATCGATGGACCATCAACTCGGATCATCGGCTCTGATGAAGACGAAGACATCGAAACGTTGACCCAAAAAAAATATAATTGTTAACCTTGTGTAAGATCTTCAAGAAAGAATATATCTTGTTGTTATAGTTAAAAGGAAGTGCTACGCAAAGCATCAATTGGCCACTCTATGTTGCCTCTGATGATTTGATGCTCAGGACGATAAAAGGGATTGAAACATCCACTACTTCAATGAGGGTATCATTTGAGTTCTAATTTTTTCACCACTATTTAGGATACGTCCTTCGGTTGACAGAGCGATTGTTCAAAAGACAGTGACTCAAACATCGACTTCCAAAAAGCTTTCTGCTTGAATTTCGATAAGGAAGGAATAGAAGATTCTCTGCGATAACATTCACGTTTTCATGCGAACTACCTCAGCCTCAGACTCGTAAGCTAACTGTGTAAAGCTTTATCTAATCGAATATATCATTGAGAATTTTCCGATACTCAATGTAAAACAGTACGTTTCCACAGCGAAGATGATATTCGAAAAGCATTGTCGGCGCTGTTGTATCATGGCCTCTGTTGTGGGTTTTTTTAACAATGTCGATTAAAGGTGAATAACAGTTTCGTGTTGTATTACTGACAGTTGTACTCAGTAATTTCTTTCTAAGTACAACCGTTTTCTCCAACATTGACGCTCAACGGAACGAATATCTCCGAACGCTCCAGTTATGTCTATCTAGGTCGGGAAATCAAAATGATGAACGACTTACCTCCAGAGTTGAGCAGAAGAAAACGAACGGCTAGGGGAGCATTCAAGAGCACCGAGGATGTAGTGAAGAGAACAAAGAACACCCGATTCCGTGCCCGCAATTTGCGACTCAACGATACATTTCTGCCCTAATGTATGCGTCAGAAACCTGGTCGCTGCGTATGCAGGATGAAAGATCAGTCAGCTTTATCGAACGCGCAGTCGAAAAGACGATGCAAGGAGTATCACGTTTCACATAAGTAAGGGATGGGATCCGAAGCTCCGACCTGCGTAGACGACCAAAAATCGAAGATGGTATTCTGTACGCCAAACTGTCGAAAATAAGGTGATCCGGACACGTAATGCGTATGAATTGCAACCGACGGACAGGTGCCGTTAGTGACTGGATTCCTCGGGATGTCAAACGGTACTGTAGGAAGGCCATCGGTTCTTCACGAAGAGCCTAGAATAATGATATGATGCTCTACGAGCACCCTAGAGCGAGCAGAACATTCTGGGCTACTCTTGCACGCGTTAGCGAAAAATAGAAGATTTACTGGCGCCTGCTCGAGTCACTCGAAATCAACGGGACTACCGGTGATACACGTGATACCAACGTTTCTTCGCAGCAAAGAGAACGTTTCATGAGGGCTTTGTTATGAGCGTGCTAATCAAAAAATTTTACTTAAATATTGTAAAAAAAAGCAAAGAACGACATTGACGTCTGCAGATATTTGGAAAAAAGATGGAAAGATTGAAATGTTGCTTTCTTTGATAGTAAGTGGTAAACTCAATCTATTCAGTGTCTTAAGTTCCCGAAGTAATCGGAATTTTTTTTGCCAGAAACAGCGTTGCGTAGACACCGCTGATTCTTACTAGAATAAGAATTTCACGAAACCGTATTCAATTCGACTCCAGCATTTTCAGTATAGGATGATGGCAGAACTTGTTCATCACCTCAGAAAATTGCTTTTTTGCGCAGTTGCCTTGGACACTGAATTTTTAACGAATTGTTTATTGACAGCTGTACATCAAGCGAATTGAATCTTGTTTAGAGAAAACATTTCGTTCACTATCTGTGCACACTACGGTAGTAATCGAAGCAGTGGATGGAGCTGAAAGTTCTGCTCATTTCCAAAAGTTCAGGAAAAATCAAATCAGCAGAAGCGACTGTTGTCGCACGCCTTCGAAAGATTTACCCATTGTCCGGAAAAAAGCTCCTGCTTGAGAATGCAGGCTGCAAAACCAGCTGTTGAAGTATTTAGAGATTCTTTCTTAAGAAATACTTTAGTGTAAAATATATGGCCTGTTATTTAAAAAAAGTGCCACGAAGAACATCGGCCGCCTGCACTTTGTTGCCTCCATCAGTTTTACGTTCAGCGTCGTTACCGCGACTGTAATTTCGCTTTAATCACTGAATTTCATTCGCGTGTGTCCATTTTCGCTAGTAGATTGAAATATTTTATTAAGAATTGCTCTTCAAAAGACGACGTTTCAATCGTCCCTGTTCCGAAAGACATTCTGCTAACAGATCCACGCACAATGAATTGCTCTGAAAATTTTTACGTTTTCATATGAATCGCTTGTCGATAAAAGTCCAACAATGTGAAAGCCTTATCTCAACGCCAATACTTTGTTGTGATTTATCGACTCCAAATATAAGACATTATGTTTCCAGAGCGCGGATGATAAAGCAGGCGCGCCACCGGTGCTGTTTCATCGCCGTCCTGTTTACGAGATTTTTTATGAACAACGAATAAAGATGAATAAGCCATTTCGAATCATTTTAATTGAATTGTATATCGACGAACAGTTTTGCGAGAGACTGCCGTTGTGCCTTCAATGCGATGCCTCCGTTTGTAAGCGGAATTTTTTTTCAATATGGTGTGACTCGTTTTCATCAATTTTTCACCATAACGGAATCCAATTCGTTTTTTGCGGGTAAGGTCTGCGTGTAGCGTCTGACTGTGGTGTCTCATAAAAGGTTGTCATTGAGTTTTATGGAATGCTGTTAATAGCAAGAGACCCCACGTTTTTGAATCACGATTGCTCTTTGCACTTCGGCTGCTACAGATGTGTGAAAAAACTTGTTCTCGGAGACCTTTGCCTTTGTATGTAAAACGGCTGTTCTCCAAATGAAAATTCGAGTAGAAAACAAAAGTACAAAAAAACATTTCTGGAAGCCTGGCCTAAAAATCTTTTCATTTCGATGTGGTAAAATTTTCCCTTAATCGAATGTTTGTTTAGTTTCGATGGTCAATGCAAAACCTTTAAAGTTCTTAATGAAAGGATTGCGAACCTTACCCTTAATGGTGCAACCTTAAGCGCCGTGGTTTACACTGGCGATACCACACTCTCGCTCACGTCAGTGCCACTCACCCTCCGAGATAGTGGACTACCACAAATTTTTCTAGATTTGTTAAAATCCTTTCAATGACCTTATATTTCTGGAACCCAAGATTTCTCGTACGGTCATAGAAGGCTAGGGGAATCCGCTTTAAATTTATAATAATTCCACAGCGGTCTAGCTTTCTATCCGTTTCCATATCTCCACAAAGGTTTACTAGCGACATCAAGAAAAAAAAGTTTTCTTCTTACGTAAACTCTTCTTTTCACATTTGTTGAGCGACGGGCTCGAACGGAAGGGATTACAAAGCACATTAGCGGATTGGTGGTGCCTTGTTCACTTGGGATTATCTCACTGTTGAAATAACCGACCCCACATTGATAAGCTGTAGTTTGTAATCACAGTGAGGCAAACAACAGATACACAATCGCTGGACCGGTTTTATAAATATATATATATATATGTATTTAATGGATATCTAGAATGACCATACACCTATTTTATTGCTCAGGAACAGTGACTCGCATTTTGCTGGAAAGAATTTCATCATTATCGCGTTGGTGCGTCATGGAAAATAAAGAACTCACTGCTGTCGTCCTCTTTTTTTTGCAGTCGTACACGTTTAGTTTCGTACACATAGAACAATACAACGCAACGAAAGGTGATGAATCTGCAGTTTCGCCTTTTTCAGGGCTGGAAAGGGTTTAATGATAAGCAATTTAGCAGGTTAAATTCTTCAACAGCACGAAGAGAAAGATAATATCCTAAACAATAATTACACGATCAGCGGCTTCTCGAAAAACCCGTCGATTTTTGACTCGATCTTCACCAACGAAAAAACAGCCGCTCAAAGTCGCACGTGGTTGATGACTACACCACTCTACATCAAAAATTAATTCTGAGATATGGGGCTTGATCACATGTTATCTTAGGGCATTCTTCTCTGTCACTCTCGGACTCTTGGCATATGTCCAAACAGCTTCGGAACGTTTGCGCGTTAGTGTTTCAGCCTCCTGCGCGAGGATAGCGACTTTTACATCAAAGTCGTCTCCGTTACGATTTTGTATCCTATGTGTGCCTAATGGGGTACTTCGTCATGATTTTCGTTTACCATCTAGATGTTCTTTTATACTAATACACAAAGGTCTGCCATTTTCGCTATTATATTCATCGCCGCAAGTACTACAAGAAGTCGGGTATATCGTTCCTGGACTCGTGGAGTCGCTGTCTACCGTAAGGACAAATTACGCAGTTTAGTGTTTATAATCAGATGTTTATAATCCTCTGCCGAGGTTCATAGAAAGTCGATCTCGGAAACTCACTGCTATACAAACTTTAAAAGCAATGCTTTCACAGCGTTTGATTTCGAAGATGTATCTTCACTATGTGGTGCGTGAGGCACGGTGGATGGAGGCGCCCTGCAACACACTTGTGGGATCAATCCCAGCGCTCATGGCCCACCAAGCTATAAATCCTTCCGGGTTCGGCAAATAGGTACCAGATATGTCTGGGAGGATAGCAGCAATCGATAGGCTACTGCCATTCATTGTAAAAGTCAGGTGAGCACGTAGACACTTCCAATGATGCTTAATGAAGTCGAATGCATGGCGTATACCTTAAAAAATTGATCAGTGCAGGGAGCTTTATTATTTATCCTTTTATCTACATTTTTGGCTGTCAATTTTCCAACTAGACGTTTGTTGAATGTAGACTGATCAGAGTGTGTTACATTATATTCTCCATTCGAGTAACCATTTTCCAATGAACTCTGATCGCATTGTGTTAAAAAATTATCTGTTTTGGGCATCTGAGTGTAAACTGCTCTGCTGCGCTAGTAGCTCGTCGGTGAGTAAATCAGGGCTTCAAGCCGCCTTTTACTCATTTCCCTTTCGTCAGGGAACTTAGTCCTACAATCATGACCCGTTCATAAAGTCGAACCGCTTTCACGTTATATAAACGAGTATTTTGACGTTTATGACAAAATAGGAGACTGAATAAAGTTAATCTCACGGGTTCTCATATGCGTATTTTTTTAAGTTCACCACATCTACTTTTTTGTCGCATTTATTGTACAATAAATGCGACAAAAAAAGTGATGAGCAAAACCAGAATAGCTTCGATATCACGACAGCGAAAAATTACGTCGTAATACGGAGCAGCGGACGTGGACACCCGACTAGAAACACAATGGGTGTGATGAAGGTCAAACGGCTGAAGTTTATAGCAAACCCGTTTGGGCTCATCAGTAAAGCAAGAGATGTGCGCGATTTACTGGGTTTTTTCTTGTATCGTCCGTCTCCTCAATACAAAATCTAATGTTCAATGAATTTGCTATAAAAGAAAGTGTCTTCTTATTGTTAGCTGTTGATCGCTATCTGTCAGAGCTATCGGGGAAAAAGGATAACGAAAAAAGCGATAATGAATTGTTTTTGCCTTCAACAACAGCATAGTGCTATCGTAGACGAAATTCTTTGCATTAAAAAAAATTTCGGAATTTCTTGCTTAACAACAATATCTCTGAGAGTTTGCTGAAAGGAAAAATATCTCAGTAGCATAACAGAATTTTTGGGCCAATAGCGCACTGTAGCGGTTAAAACCACCCACCTTTAGTTGCCAACAAATATAGAGCACTAATGCCAATATTGTCCAGTTTCGAAGCAAAGATTCTAATAGAGTTGATTTTTGTCGTAGTGCTTTTACATGAGACTTTGAATTGGCACTGAGATATAGCTTTTTCAGCCTATTCTTACTTGTATTTGACACAACACTTTGCCGCGAGAGAAGGTAGGCAGTAAATAAAAAGCTAAGGCAACGTTACTTCAACAAGGGTACTTCGTGAGATTTACACGAGATGTTTTCTTTCTTATGCACCCGTGTCTGAGCTTTCTCCTTGTGCTACGAAATTGAACAGCATTTTTTGTGTGCGGTTAGTTTCTGATTTAATACAATAATAACACAACAATAACAATAAATATGTTAGTAGCAGAGCCACGACAACATAGATGATAGTCAATGCCATCGACTAACCGTTTCTCCACCATAGTTTCCACGCGACATTTACAGTTTCCGCTGGTTGCACTAGGTTCCTTGTAGTCGCTCACCAAGAGACGAAAATTAGAATAAAGGACATAGTCCATTTAAAAGACGAAACTCATGTCATTCATAAAGAGAAATTCTCAAACGTCCGAGACATCGGCTGTGCAGTATACTCTTCTATTTCCTGTCTAAGCATTTCATGCGAAATCATTTCATTGCTCTTCGTTCTTTTTCAACGTGAACTTTCCCGTCACGAAGAAGTCGTCATCACCTGTTGTTGCTCACTAAATTCTGCAACCGGTTAGAGAAAGTTGGATGCGCTCGCTCTACAGCCACTTAGAAACACTAATCCGTAACCAACGGTTCTCATGTAAACAACAGTTATTAAATAGGAAGGAAATGAAAGACGATAAAAAATTGAAAGCCCAAAGATGGATGGAAAGGGGAATGAACAAACATGGTCTTTTCTCAAAGTTATCCAGTCAGCTCTAAACCACCAAATATGATCAATTCTCAAAAAGCGATGAGTGCATTTTTTGTTTGAATTTCTACAGCATTTCCACAACCATGAAAAACAACACGTTCGTAGTTGAGCAGTTTCTCTTTGCGCCATGCATTTGATTCTATCAAACATCTTAGAAATTGATTATTATATATTTGGCTCACAGAGTGACACTCGTTTGCTAACCAACATATTAAATCAGCTTTTCTCTCTCTGTGAAATTTGGTGCAAACTTGCCGACCCGTGAGAGGTCATGGGTAGTAGGCAACCGAGAGGAGGAATAACGAAGTAGCACTCTATCATTCCCGTGCTTCTCTTAATTGTTGTTCTACAGCAGGTCTTTTTCCATGGGATATCACAGCAAAACTAGGTGTTTTGAATCGTTTACCATTTTTGCAGTGTGTTTCAAATTATGGGAGTTTTTTTTAATACACCGCCAGCTGAGGATGGAGCAGTTTTTTAAATGTATGAACTTGGAGGTTTTTCCAGGCCACGTCATGTATGCAGAAGTCTTCAGTCGGCTTACAAGGATAGCATTAGTGATTTGTCACACTTTAAACTCAACTTTGTTTTTTTCATAGGTCTAACCATCGAGCACATTTTTTGGGTTAAAACTTTATTGCTATTGTGAGCTTAACGGCCGCATAGCTTATTCGAACGCTTCACAGTTAAAAACGCGTTTCACCTGACGGTCGCAAATGCCGAGGCGAAGTTCGCACCAAATGGACCCGATGACAGCATTCGAACTGCTCTATTCGCCACACCTTGCCACATCTCTGTCGACCAATTCGCCATAATGACATTTGTGGTCTACATACTTCTTTCTTCTTCAAGTGAATTTGTGTGGAAAGGTAAGTAACACAAACCTTGAGGCTTCCGGAAATTGACAACTTCATTGGAGGAATTTGTCCGATCGTTATGGCTTCGGCAAGCTGACACATCATTCCAGTAGGTGCATTGCACAAAGCTGTCACCGTGTTCCCGACGATGACGCAGTGTAGCATCATCACGGCATCAACTCCAGCAACTTCAAGTAAGATCTTTACTCAGTCGTTTGTTTCAACTCAAAACCGTACGAGCCCGATAACTAGTTTTTTATCGGCAACTTTACGCGTTTTTTTTCCAACTTTTTGTTCCACTTACATCAGTTTCTTTTTGAACAATGCATAAATTAATCAACTATTTCACAGCTGCCGAGGTTGATAGAAAGTCGGTCGTTGGAAATTTTATTATTTGATTTCATACGAACTGTCTTTTTCTTCACGTCCACTGTGCGGATATCAGCACTTCTCATATTCGATTCTATTCTTCACACCCATCGTCCACCTAGGTTTTCCTCATTTTGTGTGCCAACTCAGCTGCTCCTTGGCAATTTTTATTTAACCTCGAATGTCGTAGAATGCTGGTGGAGTCGATTTTTTTTTGGAGTCCCAAATTGCCGGGCTGAAGCGCTCTCATTTAAACTGCAGAGAGTTGTTCCTTTGAGGACGAGTCCGGTACCAATTTGCCAATCTGGGAGAGATCAGAATCTAGATGGGACTGGTGGGACTGCAGTGTGGTGGAGCAACACCATGCTCACGATGATAGACATCAATGCCACTGTGCTATCCGCCTCCTCTTGTACGAAAATACTTTGTTAAATATTAAAACCATTTCAGTGACGAAGTTTTAAAGCCCTTAGAACACCATAGTGAGGCAGGATTTTTTTAAAAACTTTGTTTTTGTTCGACCAAGGGTTTCAATCAAGACTTGACTAGAACTCTTAGAAATACTTACTGAAACTGGAAATAATTCGTTTGTTAGACTAGCCTAGACCAGTGGCAGATAGTACACTCCAATTATTTGGAAGATGGCGAACATGAAGAAATTTGAGCATTTCACCGTTTTAATGATTTCTTCCAAGCCACTCCACCATCCTCATCTATCGTCTTCTTTCCGATAAATTCGGTAAAATTTATTTGGCATAACCGCCATAAAAAAGTGAGACTAGATTTAAATAGCTCTTTCTCTTCAGACCCGCTATTTAGGCTCGAATAGGTCTGGACCGTCTGTACGTTTCACCACATTTAAATCTTTATGACGATACGGCATCATATACTGAACGAATTCCAGCGCATCTAGCATTCTTTACTTCTTTTTGTAGAGATTATTTCCGAGGCTTCGGATTGATATGTTGGCTGGAGTGGTGTGTTAAGACTTTTCTTCTTCTTTCTTTCTTTCTGTGTGTTGTTCCATATTGCCGGAGTAAGTCCTTCCAGAAATCCTAGGATCGTCGTGATAGCGCATTTCCACACCTTCACGACAGGTAGTAGTCAGCCTTTGTGGGTTGTAGTGACCAAGCGCATGCTGGATAATGCATGTGCAAGTTCCAAGAACTCAAATAGAAAGAACCACAGTTGGACCGTGCCGCGTCGAACCGCACCCTGACGTGAATTGAGCGGTGCACCACCGCAGCGAGTAGTGATGCTCTAACTTACTATTCGCACCAATAATTACTAGCAATACCAACTGCAGTGATAATTATCAAGATGTTCTAAATGCGTACTGCCCTGTGAAAGGTTTGGAAAATACTGCAAAGACAAAGGAGTTTGAGCCGTCTCCCTCACAGCTAATTCATCTCCATATTTACTTCTAAGTATAGATGGTTCCTGCAATGTACGCACTGTAGCTGTTCTTGACGCCCTGTACGTTATTAGTACAACCTTCCCGAAGTGTTTTTAAAAGACAAAAAACTTAGTATTCATATTTGCTGGCTGATTAACAGCTACTGTCATGCATCTTAGCGGACTATAACTGACTTGCACAGTGAGCTGACCCAAAATGATTGAGATTATTGCATCAGAGAGGCCAGCGTTGCGACCTTGCTGTTCGAGAACATCAATAACCTCAAGAGCAAGTTCCTTCATTGGATAGTGAGGTTTATATAGAAGCGTTTTTAATCAAATTGTATTGAGCTGTGATGACAAAATGTGTTGAAACTAAAACGCTGACGAAGTTTGTAGAAATTTAAAATTGTCTCTACACCCATCCAAAAACCGAGAAGGAAGAAGGAATTCAAGTCGAAGAGTTATAAATTTACTGCTTGCATTACAAGACGTGATACAAATGCCTGAGCTCCCCCTCGCTGTTTGCGATGCCAGTAACCTGTGCAGGGACATTGGCTGCGGTGGAGTAGACCATGGCCACTGGCAAAGAAAAGCCGGTGATACTGAAGGTCCCAGTTCTTGCTGCAAGAGAATTCTGTACTTTTGTAGTTGACAGCCAAAAAATTATCCTAACTTTTTGCGAAATAAAATTAAAAAATCTTCTCATCAAAAAGTTTGTTTTAAGACAGTTGCTGGATATAAATGAAGCGTTGGATACAAATGTATGCACTGTCATGACAATTTTATATTTATTACCTTGACCTGGTGGAATCGTCCCACACGCCAGCACTGTTGAGGCGATCGTTAGAAGCGGAATCAGAAGGGCCAGAAGTCTCGTCATGGTTGCAAGACAAATTGTTTTTGGTCGCTAAAAAGTGTAACCAATACTGTAGGCTCAGATAAAAGTTGATAATTCTCTGTTTTTCTTGGTGAGCAAACACGAGATTGTTAATTGATTCTTTATTTAGAAGCAATTTATCTTTAAGCAGATGAAAAGAAATGTCATCCTTCTTGGATCAGAGCATTGGCGAAGCACAGCTGATGCGGCATTCAGCATTCATGCGTCAGTAACGCCAGTGAGGCAGAAAAAATATTGAATAAGGGCGACGTAAATAAAAGCGATCAGTCAAAGAAAATTTCAAACAGTGGACAAATTTCCCAGGTACCACGTCTTAAAATGGGTCTCCGCTTTGTCGCTTGTGTTGCTGCGTCATAAAAATCCTAGCTTTCGCATAAATATCGAAATTTACAATAGCTGGTACATCTTGCAGTAACTCCCACGTTCCACTTTCTATTAAACTCGGAATCGATTGAATAATTCTTTCTACTTCTGTTTAGCAAACACGAGGTGTTATTTTATTTCTTTATTTACGTACAAGCTCACGTTTCGGCGGATTTCGCCTTCCTCAGAGCCTGGAAATGTCAAGTTGACTGCAATCTACACGGTCAAATGCCTCCATAACCAAACAGAAGAAATGTTGAGCCAAAATTTCAATCACATTGATCACAGAATCTTTGCACACTCACCGCTTTCTATGAGTCTTCCACTAAATATTTCACGTGGAGACCAGCCGCACAGATTTCACATGGAATCGTAATGTACCCATCTCCTCAGAATAATAGGCTTATATACTGCCCAATATCATGCGTGATGATGAGGCATTCTTCTCTACGGTTCATTTTCGGATTCTTGGAATTGATCCAGAATGCCTCGAGAATTTTGCGCGCTTGTGTTCTCGTTTCCTGCTCTAGGATCGTAACACGTACTTCAAAATCTCCTCCATTATGTCTCTGCGTCCTATGGGTGGCTAGTGGAGTATTTGGTTTACGTATGCCGACTAGGTGTTCTTTTATATATACGAACGCAGAGCGGTCTGCCCGTTTCGCCAACGTATTCGTCCCCGCACGCTTTACAAGAGATCAGATAAACTGTACCCGAACTCATACAATCACCGTCTCTACCATTGGGGCAAAATATACAATTTTGCGTTGCACACAGACGGTCGTATAGGCGGCTACAAACTAGTTGGCGTCTTAGATTACTCGGTGGCATTTCAGTTATCGTTGCCGAATTCTTTAGACCGGCCCTTCTTAAACAGCGTTTTATAGCTGCACTTACACCACTTATAGTTAGAGTTATCGTTTGGGGGGCCCGTGGTTTCCTCTACACCTATCCCGAGCTACAGTATCGTAGCCATTAAAAATGGCTATTTGCTGGGCCAACATCCGGGATTCCTCCCTCTGCTCCGTCTCCTGAGGAAGGCGAAATCCGCCGTAACGTCAGCTTGTACGTTAACAAAGAAATAAAATAACATCTCGTGCTTGCTAAACAGAAGTAGAAAGAATTTACAATAGCCTTCGGAAGTCTCCTTTTAAAAAAATCTTTGGAAGAAGATATCGATTTACAAGAACGATGAAAAGCTTTTAGTGTGGAACATTCCTGACAACAATTTTTTAAGGAGCAGAAATGTCATTTGTTAAGCTATGGTCTTCTGCTTAACTTTCTTGATGGAGAAGCTGAGTGATGGCCAGAACAAAGTCTGTTTCATAATTTTACTGAAGTGTTCAGAAACGCTTGTGGAACAAGGTGACACCAAGAATTTATCAATATGAGGAAGAAAATAAGAAACCAATCAGAATTGACCATAGAAAAAATGCTGCGCTAAGGTAGCAGGTTTTTGTCCCAAAGGAGAGGAATCCTTTATTTTGTTAGGAATGCAAATGCATATAGAAGAGGAAAAAAATTGGGTGTCTCTTAAGGCTGAGGTTACACTGAGCTCAGACGTTCGTGGTGACCTTTTAAACGTTCCAAGGTCCTAAGAAATCGGAATGTTTATGAAGCGCCGCCAATTTCTCGCAATTTCTCCATGATGTGCAGACAAAACAAAGTTTGCTATTGTACTTTTCGTATACTGAAGTCTCAACACATTGGCGTAACGTTTACAAACTCATCGCTGATCAGCTGGAAAAGTCGAAATATTGCCTTCGTACGGTAAGTGGCCAATTTGATCTATTTAGTACTAGTGTTTTTGAAGTAATTCCAAATTCTTTACATAAAACGCACTCCGAAATAATAATTGTATGGTCTTACTTAAAAAAGAACTGCTCAGAGTTGCAATGAATATGATTGCAACATTTTCGCTGACTGATGACAGTAAATCTCGTCCTTCAGTTAGCAAAATTGCTGTGTACCATACGATGCTTTGGGGGCATCGGATTTTGAAAAGCTGTTTACTGAAGGCTTCATTTCAAGAGAATTGAGAATTGTTCTGGAAAACAATTCTTTCAATGTCTGAATCGCACACAGTAGTGATCGATGTGGTGACTAAATGACGTTAACGAGAATTCTCCGATTCAGATTTTTATGAATTCTATTCCGTTTTTTCTCTTGAACGAAAACTCAAGGGCACCGTCAGCGCTGTAGGATTATCGGCACTGTTGTGAGTTTATTATGAACGTTAAATAAGGATGACTAAGCAGTTCCGTGTTGCTTTAGTTGATTTCGTGAAGTGCAAGCCATTTCACCACAGCATTCTTCTTGCGTTTCTAATGTGATAGCGTAGAAAGTCAGCGAATTTTAGCCATTGCCGAATAATGCCGCATTTAGCCTCTCCCAATAAAGCATAAACGGCGCAGATTATACTACTTATTCGTGCCGGTGTTGATAGTAACCCAATAGGAGTTTTAACACTTTTCCTGTTGATTGACGTACTCAGTAGAAATTTCTTCGATTAGTGCTGAATTCAAGACAACGGAAACAACCCTACCAAAGACCTCTACTGCAGCTACAATAAAGAGAAAACTTCACTGAAATGTGCTACACGTAAAGTGGTAAAAAAATCCACATTTGGTTTAAGTAGACATTTGTTGGACCGCCAAAGGCAATTAAGGTTCGAAAAAGGAGCCACAGCGTTCACCAAGACCTCGGGCATAGAAGGTCTTGATATAAGTCCCATCCAACGCTCTCGATTCTGAAAGGTGTTTCCTCTTTTTCTGCAGCAAATTTCTCATATGTGCATTTCACAGTGCCTTACTGCAGTGCTTCAGTGTCAGTTTTGGTTATCAACAGCAAAAGGGTACCTCAGCTCTAAGAAAAGTAGCAGACTTTCCAGCAGTGCACAAAACTGTTTCGCCGCCGATCATTTGGGGGAGTTTCATAGGGTTACTTAGTGTGCACTGCTGGACAGAATCACCAAGTTGTGTTTGGAATCATCCCATCCCCCCTAATGGTTTGATCTCAAAATTTTTGCCATATTACAAATTTTGTTCTTCTCCAGATGCAGGCATCAATCCCAAATAAAGCTTTCGAAAACGGCGAAAATAGCAGGTGCTGGTATGCAGCATTAGAGAAAAATGATGAGTCAAGGTTTGGGAACTCACCGGTTTGCTAAACGGAGGGCAGTGATTCCCCTCTCTTGTAAAATAGAAGCAGTCGACCACTATGATACGATTTGAAGTAGACTACCTCCCAGCAGAAAAAAGGCAGTCGGTTTGAGAACGTTGCTGATACACCTAGGTTTTATAGGTGTTTAATTAGTTCCAATAAAAGGTCTCCAAAACGAATGTGAAGAAAAATACTGATGCTTGCTGTATTAACAAGAATTGTCCGACTCGGAGCGTAAAATGTTGTTTTTGTCCTGCTCATGAGTGATAAATCGAAGGCACCGTCAGTGAGGGATTCATCATCGGCCCTTTTACAAATTTTTACGAACGTCGAGCAATGCTGCATAAGCAGTTCCGTGTAGAAGCAGTTCTGCGTCGTTTCAGTTGAATTTGCAAGCGACGAGCAGTTTCATCACGATATCTCTCTTTCGCTTTCAATACAGTACTGCAATTATTCGGCGAATTTCGGCCAAAAAAAGACAAAACATCGCAATTTCCAAATTTTTAGGTGAGCAACCGTGCGAATGCTCCATGTCAATACAATTTCGACATATGTACCGTTTTATCCCACTTTTTTTTACAATTCACCACCAGCCGTCCGGTTGATCGACGAGTGTCTTCACAGTGCTCAAGCAAATTTTCCATTTCCCCTTTGGCGAATGCAGGAAAAGTCTTGTGGATTTGGCTCCAGAGACTCGTGAGTAATCAAATATTCCTTCTCGCGCTTTCTTGATGAACTCTGAACATCGGTTCGCTTATCTTCGTTCTGTGCTTTTTGACATCCCGGGAAATCCAGTCATTAATGGATGTTGTCCATCGGTGGTCGTTCGTACGCATTACTTGTTTGGACTATCACATCACTGACGATTTCGCTTACGGATGTTGGAGTTTTGTTTACTTCTATCTCACTTCCGTGACGAAAGGTACTCATTGGATCACTTTACTGCTTCTTTCGACTTTTAGAAAACAGAGTGAGCTTTCGTCTTGCTATGGATCGACCAGGTTTCCGACTATACCTTAAAGCAGGAAAGACTATCAAGTCGAAAAGGTGGCCAAGGAGTGCAGTGTTCTTTGTTTTCTTCACCACATTCTCGATGCTCCTCCGAGCCCGTCGTTTCCTGCCGCTGAGCTCTGTAGCTAAGCCCCTCTTCATGTTGATCTCCCGAATTAGATAGCTCTAGATAACTGGAGCATTCAGAGAAATAGGCACCGATTATTCTGAATGAGGCCGTCGACACCAATCCGTTACGCATAGGCATCGTTATTCTAAACTTTAGTCGAAGAGCAATCCTTCCACGTGCCTTACCAAAGTCGGAAAGCATTCGTTGCACTTGGTGAATGTTTCCTGCTGTAAGAGTTATCAGCAAAGCAATGACAGTGCAATTATCGACAATCGATTTTCACGGCCTTACTCACCCGTTTCACTGTTCGCTCGACGTTCTCGAAGATAAAGGCAAATAATTTTGGCGAGATGGTATCGCCTAACATCTCTTTTGACGTCGATTTAAATATCGTTGTTTAGTGGTGATATCTCAGCTGCGAATTTTTTATATAGCTTACTTGCATACTGAGTAAGGATGCCCTGCTTGCCTATATGGCTTCCATGGCTGCTCCTACCTCATCAAAGTCAACAGGCTTTTTTCAAAAAAGTGAGATAGGGCAGCCTCTTGTATTCTCACGATACATCGGTGGACTTGTCATCGCGTGGATGTAATCCGTCACAGTAAATCCGTAAATACTATTCGAAACACATGTTCCCATGGCAATCCGCCATCCAGTGTGCGATCTTGTTTAAGATAGGCCGAGTGAAAAACTTACAGACGGCAGACAGCACATAGATTGAGGAGGAGTTGCCGATATCGTGAGAGGTACCCTTTGTGAAAAAATATTATAGTCTTGTCGTTCTTAAACTAAATAGGTATCTGGCATTCGACAGCTAACCTTCAAGAGTCGGTGCGATGTATTTATGAGAAAAGGCGTAAGGTTATTCATGTTTTAAATTCTTATCTTGTCCCGCCGTGATTTACGAATCTCCGCCGAAGAAATACCACCTTGGATTACGAAAGCAAGAAACGGGCGAAATTTATTTAAGATATTTGTCACTAACCTCCCAAGGGTTCACCGCCTCATCTTGGCTGGGAGGTGTTTCCGCGTGTCGGTCTGGGATGTACAGCGGGGAAATTCGTCTCCCTAGCAGGGTCTCCTAGGATGAGAAGGAGTCCGGCGTATCCATCAGAAAGGCCTAGCTAAGAGTAAACCAATACCGGGATTAACCACCGCCCTGGTATCAAAGTCACATGGTGGTAAATCTCCCTCTGATCCAGAAGGGCTGCGACTGCCTGTCGTGGTGACGACCTGGGCCAGACTTTGGCCAGGATGTCTTCGGGATTCCAGGATGCGACAATGGCTTAACCAACAAATCTCCAAAAAAATGGTGATTATGCTGGCGTCCGCATAACCAGTGATGACGGGCCGTTCAAGTATCAAGTATTAACTCAAAAGACCGACTTTCCATAAACCACGGCATAGATAGTTGATATATTTATTTATGTGATCTTATAAACTAATCTTCTTTAGCTGATCCGAGGTTGGTATAGGTGTTCGTTGACGTTGTCGTTGTTATTGGTGTTGTTTGTCGATGGCTGACGTTTCGGCGATTTCGCCTTCCTCAGAGCCTGGACGTATTTTAAATTAGAATACTTTAGTTATTCGGTGTAAAATGCCAAAGTATTAATGAAGATCAAAGTTTTAAACAGATGGTGGGTTAGGATGCTGCGGTCATACTGAAAGGCTACTCACCGTGATGTAACGAGTGGGACTGGCCCACGCGTTGTTCACGTGGGGTGGCGAGCGCGACACATACCGGGGGTCAAAATATCATTTTGAGTGAGGCATTCGTCTTTCCGGTTCATCTTTGGATTTTTTAAATTTATCCAAAACGCTTCAAGAGTTTTTGCGCGTTGATGTTTTCGACTCCTGCGCTAGGACCCGTACAGTCACTTCAAAATCATCGCCGTTGTGCTTTTGTGCCCTATGCGTACCTAGAGGAGTGTTTTGACGAATTTTAGCTTCCCCATCTAGATGTTCTTTTTATGCGGACACAAAGTGGTCTACCCATTTCCCCAATATATTCCTCACCGCATGCGTTAAATGAGATCAAAGTATATTATACCTGAACTCATGCAATCTCCGTCTCTCCCATTAGGACAGATCAAACAGTTCTTTTGAGCTGCACAAACGATCATAGAGACGGTTGCGAACTAACTGTCGGCGTAGGGTAGTGGGTGGGATGTCAATAATCGCTACATAATTTTCAAAACCACTTTTTTCTTATTGTATAAACTGTTTAATTTGTCCTAACGGCCGGTGGTCGAGAACTGGAGCTTCCACCTTAATACTTTAGCCTTTTACACTGAATAGTTAAAGTATTCTAATATAAAAATACGTCCAGGCTCTGAGGAAGGCGAAATCGCCGAAACGTCAGCAATCGTCAAACAACACCAACAACTACGACAACGACAACGAAGACCTATACCAACCTCCCATCAGCTAAAGAAGGTCAGTTTATAAGATCATATAAATAAATATATCATAGAACAATAGTAGCATTGACGGTTTATACCAAAGGCATTTTTTTTGTAAAAATGATGTAGAGGTCCTAATACCAGAGTCAATGGGATAACATGAATTTTATACAGCAGATGTTGGACCTCTCCAAGCTACCCTTTCATAGCACTGAATTTTCACGAAGAGCATTTGCTTTAATGCAACTGGCCTATGAAACACGATTCGATCTAGATTTAGATCTGGTGTTTGGCAGCTTTTCAACGATATTTTTTGCAGTGAGGAGCCTTCCTGTTGTAGACACGATACGTATGAGTTTTATGAATGGTTTCTTTCTGTTGAGAATCGTGACCACTAGAGTCTTCGATCACTGCTAGGCTACATTATAGCAAAAAGACAAGATTGGTACGCCCAGAACGAGCAAAAATGAAGGGTCTATGGTGAGGGTGAGAAGTTAGTCTGTGTTTCGAGAACTATTGTTTGCCCAGGAAGTAGAAGACCAGAATGCTTCACCACTAAGGGTAAGAATTAGCATCAGATGGAGTAATTTTGACTCACTTCTACCACCGTACTATTACATAAAAGGATGCTGTTAAGATGTATGAACAGTAGAAAAAAAAATTTTTATAGTAAAACCATTAGTCCCATAAGTGATTGCCATTTCATTAGCGCGAAATCTGTGATTGAAATAGAAGTCCTTGCCGATTTTGACCAAATCTTCATTTTCGACGCAGTTTTTTAAATATGCAATTCTAGTTTTCCTTTATTCCGTTAAAGCTGACGACCGCCTTCTCCGGAGCGTTTTTTACCGTTTTTACGCGCCTTCAGGTGCAGAACCGCTGATTAGAACGGATTTTTCGTGAAGCTGTTGATCGTGTGATGGCCACTTAGGTTTTCATCTTTCTGTATGTGTTATGGAAGCGTTTGGCTCAATAAATTGCTTATCATTGTAGCCTTCCATGCTCCGAAGAAGGCATTCTGTTGTAAATATTTGTGTGTAGAAGTAAATGTATGCTTATAACAACCTCGCGATTACTAATTCGATTATTACTCCATCACGTACGCGCTGCTGGGCTGCGCAGTACGTAGACGATCCCAGAAACATCTGGGTATTCGTAAGATGAGATGAAGATGAGGCAGCATTGTTTGTGCTTGGTTAGTTCCTGATTTTACAAAAATATGTTAGTAACAAAGCCACGATAATGTAGATGACAGTCATTGCCATTGACTAACTTTTTTCTCCATCATTGCTTCCACGCGACCGTTACAGTTTCCGCTGGTTGCACCAAGTTCCTTGTGGCCGCCCAAAAAAAGGCGAAAAAATAGGAAAAATGGACACAAGCCAATTTAATAAGGAGACTCTTGTCATTTGTAGTGGAGAAATTCTCACACGTGGAAGAGATAAGCTTTATCTGACACTCATCTATTTCCTGTGAGGTTAGTTCATACGAAATCCTGTCATCGAACTTGGTTCTTCTCCATCTCCAACTTTCCCGCCATCACTTTACTCGAAAAATTCGTTCCAACGCTATTTAGAGAAAGCATTCCAAAACGAGAGTTTTTCGATAAATGACAAAGATTAAAGAGGAGGAAAATCGAATGGAATGCCCAAAAAATGGAAAAAAAAGGGAACAAAGAGGCAAGGTCTTTTTTTTAGCTTAATCCAATCAGCTCTATACCAACAAATATGACCATTTCTCAAAAATCGGTGAGTGGGTTTTTGTTTAAATTTGTAAAGCATTTCCACAACTGTGAAAAAATAAGGCGCCCATGGTTGAGTAATCCTCCTTGGGCCATGCATTTGATTCCACCAGCCATCTTAGAAATGGGTCATTATATATTCTGCTTGCACTGTGACTCTCGTTTGCTCACCAACAAGTCAAATTTGTTTTTCTATCCTCCTGGTAAAGTTTGGAACAAACTTGGCGATCCATGAGAGATGAGGGACAGTAGGCCGACGAGAGGATCGGTAACGAAGTAGCGGTATATGCATCCCGTAGTACTTTTAATTGTTGTGCTACGGGAGCTCTTTCTTCCAAGCACATGACAGTAGAAGTATTTTTTCCAAGCACATGACAGTGAAACTATTTATTCTTAATCTTTTACTTTTTTTTGAATATTTCGTTCTTCATGAGTCTCTTTCTCAACAACCGCGAGCTGAGGATGGAGCACTTTTTAAATATATGAGCTTAATATTTTACTTTTTTATTTTCGGTCCACTATAGCTTTTACGGCCGAGTAATAAGCGAAATACAAACAAAACGTTGCTGGAATATTTGTAGAACTCCAGATAGCACTGATCGATAGAACTGAGGGGACAGGCCAAACGAAGGACCAGAATGGTGTGGTGGTGAACGCGTTAGCCACCGGAAAGGGTAACAGCGCTTTCAATCCCATCGCAGACACCTGCGGCCCAGACTTTTAAAAAATTTCTCGGTAACTTTGTGGTTATAGGAACTCAGACATTTTCCGAGGCCACTTTTTGCGTGCAAACAGATTCAATCAGCTCTCGCTAGTTAGCCTTGCAAAATCAGCATTAGTGATTCATCGCATTTTAAAGTTCACTTTGTTTCTTTACATAAGTCCCAGCCGTTGAACACAGTTTTGGGTTAAAACTTTGCCGCCATTTGTCGGATTAATTTATTCCAAACGCTTCACAGTTAACTCGCATTTTAGTTTAGTCCCCATTTTAGTCGCAGTGGCCTATCTATACTAACGAGCCAGTGCTGCTGTCCTCCCAGACAAGTCTAGTACCAATTTGTCGACCCCGGAGGGATCGAAGGCTTGGTGAGCCATGAGCGCTGGGATCGGTTCCACGTGTGCGTCGCATTGGTGCCTCCAGCCACTGCGCCACACGCGCTCTTGTTTTCCGTAACGATGAAAAATAGGGCGCTCATGGTTCAGCAACCTTCTTTTGCGCCATCCATTTGATTTCATCAAACGTCTTAAAAATTTGTTTATTGCACATTTGGCTTGTGCAGTCATTTGCTTACCAACAAATCAAATCAGCGTTTCTGTCCTCCGAGTAAAGTTTAGTATAAACTTGGCGACTCGTGAGAGATGAGGGAGATTAGGCTAGCGTGAAGAGCGGTAACGAAGTAGCGGTATATCCATCCCTTTACTACTTTTAATTGTTGTGCCAATGGAGTTTCTTCATCACAACATATCACAGCAGAACTATTCATTCCAAGTCGTTTACTGTTTTTCAGGGTATTTCTTTTTCTTACCGGGCTTCTTCTTGACCCACCGTGAGGTGAAGATAGTGCGTTTTCTAAATGTATGAATTTTGAGATTTTTGTTGGTCACTTTTTGCATGGAAATTTCTTCAACTGGCTCTCGCTGGTTAGGCTTGCAAGGACAGCACTTGTGATTTATCACATTTTAAAGTCAGTTTGGTTTTTTCACATAAGTCTAACCATTGAGCACATTTTTGGGTTAAAACTTTACTAACATTGTAAACTTAATAACCAAGACTGACTGAAATGACTTTATTCGGAACAGTTCACAGCTGAGTAGCGTTTCAGTTGACGGTCGCAAATGCCGAGGCGAAGTTCGTATTGAATGGACCCGATGCCAGCATTCGAACCACTTTGTTCACTGCACCTTGCCACATCTCTCTCTACCAGTTGGCCATAATGACGTTTGTGGTCTGCATGTCTGCACAATTTTTTCTTTTTAAAATGAATTTTTGTCAAAAGGTAAGCAACACAAACCGTGAAGCTTCCGGAAATTGACAAGTGCGTATCGGGAATGCTTCCGATCATTTTGGCATTGCCTAGCTGACACATTGCATTAGCCATTGCCTTGCATGAAAGCAGTCACCGTGCTCCCGACGATGATGCAGTGTGGCTTCATCATGGCTTCAACTCCCATAACTGCGAGTAACATCTTTACACAAACCGATAGTTAGTTTTCAACGGTAACTTCCCTCGTTTGTTCCAATCTTTATTTCACTTTTGCAAAGTTATTTCTATCAATGCATCAGTTGACTAAATATTCGAGCAAAGCCGAGGTTGATAGAAATATGGTCGTGGGAAGTTTTAGTATTTTATTTTATACGAACTGTCTTCACATCCACTGTGCGGATGCCACCACTCTTCATATTCGATTCTACTCTTCGCATCCACCATCCACTTAGGTTCTCTAACGCTTACGTGTGATAACCTGAATGCTGGTTGAGTCGATTTTGCCTGGTGTTCTGAAATTGCTTTTCTGGAGCGCTCTTATTTGCAATGCAAAGGTTGATTCATTCCCGGAAGAGTCCGGTACCAATTTGCGGACCTGGGAGAGATAAGAGGCTTGGCGGGCCTAGGGCTGAGTCGAGCCAGTACCGAGCTCTTGATGATTGACATCACTACCATTGTGCTATCCGCGCTCTTGTAGGAAAAATACTGTATTAAATTTCTGTAATGCTGAAATATTTGCAAAACTCCGGACCGCAGCAGTCTGCGGTGGGGAACGAAGGTGTTATTGTCTTTTTCTGGAGAGTAACGCGTTCACCAGCACATAATGCGGGCCCTTCGTTTCGGCCTTTCTTTCAGCTAGTTCTATGAAGGCAAGTGATCGATAGAGCTAGTTTAGAGAAAGGCGAAAGGAAGGGCCCGCATTATGTGGTGGTGAACGCGTTACTCCCAGAAAGGACAATAACGCGTTCGTTCCCCAGCGCAGACACCTGCGGTGCTGGTTTTGCAAATATCTCAGCATTATAGAAGCAATATTTCGTAACACACCCCTGCCATTCAAAAAGAATAGGCAGTAAATAAAAACGTTAAGACTGCATTTAATTGTAATATTATTTGATTTACATTGTTTTAAAATAGTTAGGACTCCATTCACAGAAAGAAATTTGTTTAAAAAACCTTTCTATTCGAAAAACTGTTAAAATTCCTTTTCAGCAGTTTTGTTCTTCTAGCAATGTACTACTTTGTCGTAATAAGTGATCGAAGACCTGGCTAAAACTCTTAAAAATCTTTATTGGGAGTGAAAGTAATTCATTTGTTAAAGCTGCCTTGACAACCAGCAAATAATATACTCCAACTATGTGGAAGAAGGTTGAACGTGGCAGATACTGACCATTTCACCATTTTTCATAATTCTTTCAGGCCACTTCACCATCCTCGTCTATCACTTCCGCTTCGATAATTTCGGCAAAATCGGCTTTGTCGTAATCTTTTCTAAAAAAGATGAAACCAGATTGAAATGGTCCTATCTTCTGACGCACGCTATTTAGGCTCGAAATAATCTGGACCGCCTGTATGGTGCACTGCATTTGCAGAAATCCTGTGGTGGCCGTGATAGGGCAATTCCACACTTTCGTCATAGATAGTCGTCAACCTTTTGTGGGGTGCAGTGAACAAGCAGATACTGGATAAGGCCGTTGCCAACTTCAAGAGCTCAAACAGCTGGGTTTTTTGGTTGGCGCAAGTGGGCTCGAAGAAGAGCCTTGCGCGTATTGAGTGGTGCACCACCACACCCTAAAGTGACGCTTTAAATTACTGTCAATGTTAATTTCTTGCAGTTCTACTTGCAGTGAAGATAATCACATATTCTATCCACGTAGAATACTATGAAAAACTTTCGAAAATATTGCAAAAACAAATGATTTCGAATCGTCTTCCTCACAGCTAATTCAACTCCACATTTATCTGTGAAATATAGACGGTTTTGTAATGAACACACTATAGTTCTTGTTAATGCCCTTACGCTTTGTCAGCTTAACCTCCTCTAAATGACCTTAAAAGTTAAAAACCTACACCCTACATTTGCAGCTGGGTTAAGTGTTACTTTTATGCGTTGCAGTGGAGTATAACTGACTTGAACAGTGAGCTGACCCAAAATGACTGAGATTATGGCGTCAGAAAGGCCAGCGCTGCGACCTTGCCGTTCGAGAACGTCAATAACCCAAGTTTCTTTACAATGTGGTAAAGGTTTATATGGAAAAGTTTTTTAACAAATTATATTGCGTTATGATGATAAAATCTGTTCGGTGTAAAACGCTGACCAATTTTCTAGAAATTTAAATTTATTTTCTACACCCATCTGGACTCACCGTGTTTCCGATGATTATGCAGTGTAGCATTATTATGGCATCAACTCCATTAACTGCAAGTAAGATCATGACTCAAACGTTTGCTTCAATTCAAATGCGGACGAGCCCGATAATTAGTTTTTATCGGCAAGTTTTCGCGTCTTTCCCAGTCTTTGTTCTACCGTTAAAGATCTTTTTTTGAACAATGCATCAGTTGATGAACTGTTTTAGCAATGCAGAGATTTACAAAAAGTTGATCGTGAGAAATTTTGTTATTTCATTTTGTACGAGCTGCCTTCACGTCCACTGTACTGATACCTGCACTTCTCGCATGTGATTCTAGTCTTCGCGTTCATCATCCACTTAGGTTTCCAAAGTTTTACGTGTGACTTCGACTGATGGTTGAGAAATTCCATTTTTGTCTCGAATGTCGTAGAACGCTGGTCCAGTCGATTTTTTAGAGTCCTGAATTAGCCAGGCTGAAACTTTCTCATTTGGATTGCACAAAGTGAACCCCTCTCGGGCAAGCCTAGTACAGATTTTGCGATCTGGGAGTGATGAGATTGTTGGTGGCCCTGGAGCGGAACCGAACCAGCACCATGCTCGCAATCCCACAGACGCCAATGCCACTGTGCTATAATCCTCCTGTTGTATAAAAATACTGTGTGTAAGAAAATTGAACCTGGAAAAAATTTGGGCATTGCACGGTTTTAATGATTTCTTCAGAACACTTCCCTATCCTCACCTAACGCTTTCGCTTCGATAATATCGGCAAAATTTTCTTTGTGATAACCTGTTTAAAATAGTTGAAACTAGATCTAAATGCTTGTTGTTCTCTCTTTAGGTTCGAATTGATTTAGACCGTCTGGATGGTCCCACAACAATTTAATTTCTAGACACGATATGACTTCATATACTGAGTGGATCCCCAGCGCTTCTTGCATTCGTTTCTTTTCTTCGCAGACACCACTTCCGAAGTTTCGGGTTAACATATTCTTTGGAGCGATGTTTTTAAGATATTCATTCCACTTTCTTTCTTCTGTATGTTGTTCCATACTGCGGGAGTAAGTCTTTGCAGAAATCCTGGGATTGCCGTGAAATGGCATTTCAACACCTTCACGACAGCTAGCCGTCATCCTTTGTGGATTGCAGTGAGCAATCACACACGAAGCAGTTCTTGTGCAAATTTCAGGAGCTATAAACAGTTTTTGCAGTGAACACACTGTAGTTCTTCTTAATGCGCTTACGCGTTGTCAGCTCAACCTCCTCGAAATAACCTTAAGAGTTAAAAACCTACACCCTACATTTGCAGCTGGGTTAAGTGTTACTTCTATGCATTGCAGTGGAGTATAACTGACTTGAACGAGTGAGCTGACCCAAAATGATTGAGATTATGCCATCAGAAAGGTCAACGCTGCCACCTTGCCGTTCGAGAATATCAATAACCTCAAGAACAAGTTCCTTTACAATATGATGAAGTTTATATGGAAAAGTTTTTATCAAATTATATTGAGTTGTTATGATAAAATCTGATCGAATTAATACGCTGACCAGTTTTCTAGAAATTTAAATTTTTTCTACATTCATCAGAAATCGGGAAAAAAGGAAGAAGTTGAAATCAGGAAATTGTGAACTCACTGCTTGCATAACAAAACGTGATTCAAATGCCTGAGCTACCTGCACGCTAGTTCCAATGCCAGGAACTTGTGCAGGCGCAGTGGCATCGGCTGAAGAGACCAGGGCCACTGGCAAGGTGAAGCCGGTGATAGTGAAGCCCCTACTTCTGCTGCAAGGCGATTTCGCAATTTTTAAGTCAATAATTGAAAATCATCCTAACTTCTGCTATTTAGAATTAAAAAATCATGTCACGAAAAGTTTGTGCTAAAAGAATTTCTCAATAGCGATGAAATATTTGATATATTCACTCCATTTGCAGTTAAGGGCTTCATATTCAAAATACAAATGTATGCACTGCCATGACAGTTTTCTACTTATTACCTTGACCTGGTAGCATCACCCCACACCCCAACACTGACGGGGCGGTCGCTAGCAGCGGAATCAGAAGAGCCAGAAGTCTCGTCATGTTTGTAAAACAAATCGTTTTTGGTCGCTGAAAAGTGTAACAAACACTGCAGACTACAAATAGGAACAAGCAGTTCTCCTTTTCCTTTGATGAGCAAACACGAGGTTGCTAGTTGAATTTTTATTGCGTCATAAAATCCTAGCTTTCCCATAAATATCGAAGTTTACAGTCTTCTTCGGAAGTCTACTTTTAAAAAAATCTGTGAAAAAGTTACCGATTTACGTGAACGAAGGGAAAACTTTCAATGTGGAACATTACTGGCAACAATTTTCTAGGAGGCGAAAATGTCATTTGCTAAGCCATGGTCTTCTACCTAACTTTCTCTGATGGAGAAGACAACTGATGGCCAAAACAGAGCTTATTTCATAAATTTTTTTTCCCTATGCGAAAGTCAGCGAATTTTAGTGATTGCCGGAAAAATGAGACACTTAGTTTCTCCCAATGAATCATAAACGGCGCAGATTATATTACTTATTCATGCCAATGTTGGAAGTGACCCAATAGGAGTTTTTAACACTTTTCCTGTTGATTGACTTACTCAGTAGAAATTTCTTCGATTAGTGCCGATTCCAATACAACGGAAACAACACTATCTAAGACTTCTACTGCCACCACAATAACGAGGAGACTTCACTGAAAAGTGCTACACACAAAAGTGGTAAAAAAACATCCACATTTGTTCTCAGTAGACATTTGTAGGATTGTCTAAAGCCATTAGCGTTTGAAAGAATAACCACTGCACTCACCAATACTTCGGGCATAACGGGACCTGATATGAGCACCTTCCAACGCTCTCGATGCTCAAACGCGTTTCCTCTTTTTCTACAAGAATTTTTCACATATGCATTTCACAGTGCCTTACTGCAGTGGTTTAGTGCCAGTTTTGGTGATCAACAGCAAAAGGGTACCTCAGCACAAAGAAAAGACTTTCCAGCACTCCACAAATCTGTTTCGGCGCAGATCATTTAGGGGGAGCTTCATAGCGTTACTTAGTGTAGACTCCTGCTCAGAATCACCAAGCTGTTTTTGGAATGATCCCATTCCGCTAATGCTTATAATACGAGGTTAACAGATATGTCGGTCTGGGAAACTCTTCACAGTAGTTTCGTGATCATTGCAAGAAATATGCGTATTAAAGAATGGTCCTCAAACTCTCAAACTTTCTCTGTGTTCATGGCACATGGTTTATCCCAAAAGACTTTAAGATCGTCATTCTCGGGCACCCATATTTGGCGTGATGAAAAGAAACACATGGTTTCTGAAAGGTTAACGTCCAAACTCACCTTACAAAAAGTTTACGAACTACAAAGCATCATCACAGCCATGAGAGTGCTGGCATCACTCTGCAACTCGAATGTCGCTGAGTTGAAGAGAGTGGACTGTATAACTTGCACCTTTTTCATCAGAACCGCAAACATAATACAAAAAATAGTGACGGAGCTAATATGTATCATTGGTTCATTCTATCATGGCTTGCTAATATTGTTATTCTTATAGAAGCAAGGGTTCACTGTTCACAGCCATTGCCGTGCAATTTTCTGTCTTATGTGGAAAGATCAGACATCTTTACCCAACGCTTTACGGCCACATTTTGCCTAGAAGGTGTTCCTGGGTGTCGGGCTGCGAAGTGCAGTTCGGGATTCCGCATTTCTTGCGACGGAAAAGTAAAGAGGTGGATCCGATTTGCTTCGATGTGACGACAGCGAAAAATTTGCTCGCAGTACGTCGCACGGATGTGGGCAGTGGACTAGAATCACAGTGGGGGTGATGAAGATGGAACCGTCGAAACGTTGGCTGAAATAGCGATTTGTAACAAACCCATTTAGACTCTTCAGTAAGACAAGAGATTTGCACGATGCATCGTACTTTTTCGTGTAGCCCTATCACCTCAAAATAAAGTCTAGTAATCAAATTAATAGACAAACTGTATACGACTGTATTCACTAGAGAAAAAGAAGTCTTTTTGTCGTTAGCTGATCATTGTCTTCAGTGTCGTCAGTGGAAGAAAAAAAAGAAACGAAAAAAAGTGATGATGGATTGTTTCTGCCTTTAACTAACTGCACCATAGTGCTATCATAAATAAAATTCTTCGTTGACTTTTTATTCACTGCCTTTTACTAGTTTTCACGGCAGGGCATTATGTGTGATGCAGCCACATTTAATGATGAGATATTTGCAAAACTTTCTTTTTTTCTTTTTTTCTTTCCGGGGACCTAGAACTAGCTGATAGACAGGCGAAACAAAGGACCCGCATGGTGTGGTGGTGAGCGCGTTACTCCGCCAAAACGGGACAACGGCGCGTTGGTTTCCCACCGTAGACACCAGCGGTAGGGAGTTTTGCAATTATCTCAGCATTAATTTGGTTGCATCACACATAATACTCGGCCGCGGAAACTAGTAAAAGGCAGTAAATGAAAAATTCAATCAAGAGGTGGCGAGATTAACGCCGTCTCTTTTCCCTAGAGCGTTCTGTAGGCAGCAGAACCCTAACTTTGAAATCGCTACAAAATTTCGCATGTCAACGGACGATGTTCTCAAAGCCCTTAATCACTATCGCGGCAGAAAATTCATCTCTAACCTCACAGCCTCACAAAAAATGTGGCATGCGAGAAATTAGAGAATTAATAGATCCAAAGATCATTAGGCTATCAGTTAGCGATAAAGGGGGAGAGTTCGTAGTTATTCCTCGCCGGTTAGATGTTAAGATAACGGAGCAACATCTTAGTGATGTTACTCTTTATCGCCCATTCTCTGAAAAAGGAATACAAATGTCACTACCGAAAACTAAATAATCTCAATGTGGCAAGGGCTGCAGGCATAAAACCATCAGTTATCTCGCACTTTGAAATCAATAGACCAACATGTCCCATCTTATACCTACTTATTAAAACACATAAATTGGTATCAGCTGATGATCTTGCGTCAAGCTACCCAACATCCTTCAAGGTTAGACCCATCATCAGTTGTGTAGACGGGCCAACGGATAGAATAACCTGGTTTTTAAGCCTAATAGCTTTCCCAGTACTCAAACATATTCCAGCTCACCTTACGAACACCCAAATGTTCCTAGAACGTCTAGCTAACGCGTCTCCTAATAACGCGTACGTGATGGAGTCCTTTGACGTTACCGCTCTGTACACCAACGTGTCGAGTGACTCCGCAATGCAAGCCATATTCTAACTTCTTGTTGAACATGAAGGAGGAATACATATGCATGGCTTGTCTATTCAGCAGCTCATGGTTCTCCTAAAGGAGTGCCTAAACTGCTCGATTTTCAGATGATCTGGGAAATATTTCGCGCAAATTAGAGAGCTGGGAATGGGACAGCGACTGGCGCCAAGTCTTGCCATTGCATTTATGTCTAAAACAGAAGCCCCCCGTTATTGATCTCCGGCCGGTACTCTACTGTAGATATATAGATGACTGTTCTATAATCTTCTCAACTCAGGTGGAGATGGACAAGTGCTTTGAATTGTTCAATGAACAGTCTGAGCACATCAAATTTACCCGTGAGGAAACCAAAAGAAGATTGGCTTCCATTTCTTAATGTTCAGATCAACTTATCGGATAACGGTTACATGACAAAATGGTAAACCAAGTAACAAGAACATCCTCGTTCATTTCCACTCCTCTTACCCTTCACGGACAAAGACGGCACTCATAAGAAACATGTTTCGAACAGCCTCCTCTGTGTGCACGAGGAGGGAACTAAAAGAGGAATCGCGCAACTTGGCTTCGGCAAACAGCCATCTCCAATGGCTATGAAATAGTAACCCCACGAGATAAGTCTAGAAGGAGAGCGACGCCCCAAAAGGAAATACGTGGCCAAGACAAAGCCCCGTTTATGTTGCCCATCATTAGCGATGAAAGTAAGTTTTAGCTATAAAACGATGCTTAAGAAAGTGCAGGTCTAGGGGAATCGGTAGCGATAGTTGAAATACCATCCGATTCCCTTCGTCGTCAATCAGTTCGTAACCGCCTGTATGACCGTCTATGTTAAACACAAAGTTGCACAATTTGCCCTTATGGCAAGGACGGTGACTGCATGAGTTCAGGTACGATATACCTGATCTCTTGTACTTCATGTGGAGACGAATATATTGGCGAAACGGAAAGACCTTCTAAGTATCCGCATAAAAAGAACACCTAGATGGCAAATGAAAATCAAAACAAGGCACGCCACTAGGCACGCATAGGATACAAAAAACATAGCGGAGACGATTTTGACATTAAAGTCAATATCCTCGCACAGGAGGCCAAAACACCAACGCGCAAACTTCTAGGGGCTTTTTGGATAAACACCAGGAACCCTAGAATGAAGAGCAGGGAGGAATGCCCGGAGATCACACGTGATCTGGCCCCCGTACCTACGCATCGACTTTTGATGTGGGGTGGTGCATTTATCGACCCTATGCGACTCTGATCAGCTGTTCTTCCTCAGTGGAAGGCACGTAATAAACGGTGGGCTTTTTTCGAGAAGCTGTTGATCGTGTGGTTGCCATTTAGATTTTCATCTTTCTGTAGGTGTTATCGGAGCGTTTGTCTTAGTAAAGTTGCCTATCAACATACCCTTCCAGGCTCTGCAGAAGGCGAAATCCGCCGAAACGTCAGCTTTGATGGAATAAAGAATAAAAGCAACACCTCGTGTTGGCTCTACAAGAATATCGAGAACTATTTGATCAATGCCGAGGTTAAAAGAAAGTCGGTCGCGGGAATTACAACGCAGATCTTATAAATATCCTGGAAATGCATATGTGTGCACTGCCAAGCTGATCTTAAAAGTTGAAAGGTTGCAGTTCATATCTGGTCGCTTGTTCACACCAAATATAACGTTTGATCTCTGATCTGAACATTGAGCTGATCCGAAATGATTGTGAATACTGCATCTGAGAGGTCTGCGCTGCAAACCTTTCCGTTCAAGAAGATCAAAGAACTCAAGGACGGAGTTGACGACAAGTATAAAGAGCTTATATGAAAGTGTTTTCAATCGATATTTGCAAAGCCACAAAATCCATTGGCACTGAAAGACAGACGAAATTTCCAAAAAACATAAGTGCGCTCTTCGTACCGATCTAGAAAACGCGAAGAAAATGCATAAAATACGAGAATTGTGGACCTACTGTGCAAACCCGATATAAATGAGTTAGCTCACTACGTAGCGGTATTAATACAAGGAACCTGTGAAAGTACGTCAGCCATGGAAAACATGGCCATGGCCAAAGGCAAGGCAGTATCGGTTCCGGTGACATAAACATTAAATAATTCTGCTGAATATATTTTCCTAGGACTTCTTTTTTTTCCCTTTCTACTATTAGACCAGAAAAATGGGGTATTTAAAAAAATTTTGTGTCAAAAGACTTGCATAATGCAAGCTTTTCAGTGGCTATGAAATGCCAGGTACATTTACTCTGACAAAGGTTTATGACTTGTTATTTAAAAACTGGGAATGCTTGCACCAACATAACAATGCTCTACTTAATATATCTGTATTTACGAGACTCCTAGAGAGAGGTGAGTGTGCAAAGGAACAACTCTGAGTTCAATGTGATTGAAATTTTGGTTTAGCATTTTCTCTATTTGGTTATGGAAGTGTTTGGCTAGGTAGATTGCGGTCAACTTGACCCGTCCTGACTTTGAGAAAGGTGAAATCCGACGAAACGTCAGCTTGTGCGTAAATAAAGAAATGAAATAACACATCGCGTTTGCTGAACAGAAATATGAAGAATTATTTAATCAATGCCGAGGTTAATGGAAAGACGGTTGTGGGAGATTACTGCTTTTGACTCAGATGAGATAAAACAAATGATGGAATTCCTGAACAGTCATGGGAGTGCCTGCTGAGTATGTAAATATTCGTGCGACCGTTTAAACAAACCAAGACAACACCTTTATACAACGCTATTAACATCGACGTCAAAAGAGGGTTTGACAAGGCTATACATTCCCCCAAAAATGATTTACTACCACCGTTCAGGATGTTATGCGAGCAACGAGTGGTATGAGACAACGAGGAAATGAAAATCGACGGCCCGCAACTATACCATCTTTGCTTTCGCTGTTGTTGGTGTTCTTGGTCGATGGCTAACGTTTCGGCGATTTCGCCTTCCTCAAGGCCGCGATGTAGAGACAGCGCCCAGAGTTCTAGAAGTTTCTGAACTAGTACAGTCTGAAAAGGGCTACATCCACAGAACGTTCGTGAAGACTGTACATTAGCTCTTACAGAAAGTACATGTGAAAGGGCGCAGGTGGTCGAACGGAAAGTTCGTTGGAACGGCAGGTGCTCAAAGTACATGCACCTGACAGCTGCTCATTCAGTACCCAAACTGTCGCGCAAATAAGAGCGAATTATGCTCAGAAGTTACAGAATCGCCACCCAGCCAGCTGCGAGGCAACCATACGAGGTGGTCTCTAAGAGACAATTTAGAGAAGATGCAAAGATAGTTACAGGTGAGCTGGAAGCATGTGCTATTATAGAAAACAGGAACAATCTGGTTAATGATGTTTAACCTTTTATTTTTTTGCCTGCTACAATTTTCGAGGCAGGGTACTAAGCGAAATACAACCACAACATTGCTGAGATATTTGCAAAACTCTGGACCGCAGGTGTCAATGGTGGGGAACGAACGCGCAATTGCTCCTTTCCGGGGAGTAACGCGTTCACCACCACACCATGCGGGATCCTTCGTTTCGCCTGTCTTTCAGCTAATTCTATCGATCAACGCCATCGGCAATCACCTGTCAACCACATTGATTTGAGGAGCCCACATCGGCATTGAGCCCAATTAAGGACATTAATCTACTGCTTTTTCCAAGGGAAAGATAAGGAAAAATGCGAGGACTAGTTTTCGTCAGTAAGACTTTGAGCTTTCCCGATTTTGCACTTCATATGTATAGAGAACATTTATTAAATGCTTAAATTATCTCATTCATAATGTCCTGAAATAATTAGAACATTGTAGACAGCAGAAATTTTTTTAAAAAGTATATTTATTTGAATGAAGATTAAAATTTCGTATCAGCTGGTTTTGTTCTTCTAGCTTTCAACTATTTTGCCGTAATACATGCGACCTGACGTAACTAGAAATTTGAGATTGCTTACTGAAAGTTGAAGTAACTTTGTTTGTCTTAGTTGTGCAAGAACGTACTGAGTCAAAGATTCTATTTATACAAAAGAAGGATAAGAACGTTAAAATTTGAGAGTTTCACTGTGTTAACGACTTCTTCAAGAACAGTTCTGCTTTCCCATAGTTCAGTGCCTTCAGCAAAATTTACTTCGTCACAATCTCCACTCAAAGAAGTGGTTCTTAATCTGAACGATTTTTCCACGTTTGTGCAATTATGCTTGGGGATGAACAACGCGACAGCTAGCAATCCAAGGAATAACCGTGAAAGTCTGAATAGTACACTACAACCGACTTTTTTCTGCACGTCATAACATCATATACTGTGGAGAACCCAGCACTTCTTGAATTCTATCCGTTTTTTTTCGTATACGTCGTCCACGAAGCTTGTCAGAATTTCATGTAGCTTCGACTCCTGTTAGACCATTATTGTTCCTCTACCTGAAGGTCGTTAAATGGTAGTCAACTCCATTGTATATCGCATCCTTGGACAGCTGTCCAAGAGCGTTGCTCAGCCGATGTGAAGGAGTGAGTTTAGCAAACACAAGTCTACTACTAATTTCTCCATTCCAGAGGGATAAGCTCGGAACAGGGTAGAACCTTCACTGTGCTCGCGATGTACGGCACCTCTACAGTTACACCGTTCTCCTCTACATATTAGAAATTACTAACAACAGCAGAATTAAAAAAGCGCTAACAATGAACCAATAGTACAAACGGTAAAAAAATAAGAATAATGCCAATAATAGTAGAAACTGCAATAGCCAAATTAGTCGGCGTGTACGTTGCACTTGAAAAACTTGTGCTTTAAGCGAAATAGAGATGGTGTGGTGGTGAACGCGTTGCTCCCCGGAAAGGACAATTTCACGTTCGTTCCCCGCCGCATACACCTGCGGTCCGGAGTTTTGAAAATATCTCAGCATCATTAAAGTTATATTTCGCAATATATATCCTGCCGTTAAAAGGAGCAGGCAGTAAATAATAAGTTGAAAATTGTGATTATAACTGCCGCCTCAGCTTAACTGGGTTCGTTGCCGATCGTCAGTAAAAACCACGACCCTTAAGGTTGCACCATCAATGGTAGGGTTTGTAATCCTTTCAGTAAAAACTTTAAACGTGAGAACTTGAGAACTTTTGAGAACAGCGAATTTACATACAAAGGCAAAGATCTCCGAAAACAATCTTTTCCACACAACTCTAGCAGCCGAAGTGCAAGGAGTAATCATGATTCAAAAACCTGGTGTCTCTTGCTCTTAACAGCATTCCACAGAACTCAATGGCAACCTTTCAAGAGGCACCACAGTCACACGCTAGGGAGTAGCATTTACCCGCGAAAAATCGAATCGAATTCCGTCATGGTGGAAATTGATAAAAACGGGTCACACCACATTGAAAAAAATCATTGTTTACCGCTGTATTGTTTATTGCTTTAGAGTATTGGCGAAATGTGGTAAAAAACTGTGGCTAATGTGATCGCGAAGTGAGATGAAGTGTTCGCAGAAATCTCAATTGTAAACATTGTAATCTAGTGGTTTTTTCACCATCCCCTGAGCTTCGCTTGCAAACGAAAGCAACGCATTCAAAGCAGAACAGCGGTCTGTGGTGAAACCGTTCGTCGATCTGCAATTCAATTAAAACGATTCGAAATGGCTTGTTCAACTTTATTCACCGTTCATAAAAGTCTCATAAAGAGAACGACGATGATACAGCGCCGGTGGAGCTCCTGATTTGTCATCAGCGCTCTGGAAACATAACGTCTTAAATTTAGGGTTGCAGAGTTGACAATAAAATATTGGTCTTGAGATAAAGCTTCACATTAATCGAATATCACTGGAAAGTGAGACGTATTAAAATCCTAATACTTTCCAGAATAATTCCTGTTTAATAACTCAAAAGACCGACTTTCCATAAACGTCGGCATAGATAGATGATATATTTATTTATATGATCTTATAAGCTAATCTTCTTTAGCTGATGCGAGGTTGGTATTGGTCTTCGTTGTCGTTGTCGTTGTCGTTGTTGTTGGTGTTGTTGGTCGATGGCTGATGCCTCGGATTTCGCCTTCCTCAGAGCGTGGACGTATTTTATATAAGATTACTTTAATTATTCGGTGGAAAAAAGTGCTAAAGTATCAATGGGGATCAAACTTTTAAATAGATGGTAAGTTAGGATGCTACGGTCAAATGTAGTTCTACGCTATATTGAACAGAAACGCTACTCACCGTGATGTTACGAGTGGGACTAGCCCACGCGTTGTTCACGTGGGGTCGAGAGCAAGACACACCCCGGTGTCAAAATATCATTTTGAAATAGGGCGCCAGGTCACGTGTGATAGTGAGGCATTCGTCTTTCCGGTTCATCTTTGGTTTTTGAAATTTGTCCAAAACGCCTCAAGAGTTTTGTGCGTTGATGTTTTGGATTCCGGCGCTAAGATACGCACAATCACTTTAAAATCATCGCCGTTGTGCTTTTGTGCCTTATGCGTACCTAGAAGAGTGCTTTGATGATTTTTAGCTTTCCCATCTAGACGTTGTTCTATTTGGAGTGGTCTACCCGTTTCTCCAATATATTCCTCACCGCATGCGTTACATGAGATCAAGTATATTATAACTGAACTCATGCAAATCCCCTTCTCTCCCGTTAGGACAGGTCATGCTGTTTTCAGAGCTGCACAAACGATCATAGAGATTTTTTTTCGACCGAATAACTAAAGTATTTTATATGAAATACGTCGAGGCTCTGAGGAAGGCAAAAACTCGCCGAAACATCAGCAGCCAACCAACAACACCAACAAGAACTACAACGACAAAGAAGACCTATACCAACCTCGCATCAGGAAAAGAAGATCAGTTTATAAGACCATATAAATAAATTCCCATTTATTGGAGGTGGATTTGTTAGCAAAATGTCTTTCAGAATAAGGACGTTCGAAACGTCGTCTCCTGGATAGTAATTCCGTGATTTCATGAAATGGTTCATTCTATGCGAACTGTGCCACATAGCAATTATCTGAGGTGATTAACAAGTTCCGCGGTCATCCGATTGCGAAAATACCGAAGTCGCATTGAATTGAGTCTTGTGAAAGTCTTATTCTAGTAAGAATCAGCAATGTCTTCGTACCGCTCTTTCTGCCAAAAAAAAAACGGATTGTTTTGAAAACTCAAGATACTGAATAAATTGAATTATCTACCTACTATGAGAAAACAACACTTCAATCTTTCCATCTTTCTGCAAACATCTGCAAAAAGTGAATTAAACCAGTGCTGAGTTTGCAGTTATTACGTAAACGAAATGAGATTCCAATACACGGAGTGAACAACAGCAAGTTTTGTTATGTGTGGAGAAATTGCGAGAAGTTGGCGGCGGCGCTCCACAAACATCCATCTTTATTAAAAAGCTGAAATGTTTGAAAAGTTTACTAAGGAAGCCTCCGCTCAGTGTCACGTCAGGCACTTTCTTCAGAACGTCCCACAATCTTTTCTGATCTTTATACATTGACAATTCCAACAAAAACAGGATTCTCGCCCATCACGACAAATTTTGGTGCCATAGTGTAGATAATTTTGTCTACCATCATTTCTGAGGCTGTTTCTCTTTTTCTTTTTCGCGCTGACATATTTTGGGTGTCATCTTAACCCAACTCCCGTTTCCGGAACCTTCAGTGAAATTCTGCAGAAGCCCTTGTTTCAGCTATCACTAAACCTTTTCCGGAAATTTTATAGCCGTAGTAGGTGGGGGAGGACACTGAGAAAATGAGAGGGTTACGAATACGATTTGGGGAGCCAAGAAACATGCCGAAATGAACGTTCGACAAGAAAGTTGCGTGTCGTTTCCGTCAATCGATATGTTCTTTGACGGCTGATTAGCATAGGTGCACTTATAAAAGCACCGTCTTTCCGACTGTAAATTTCTTTATATTCGTGGGAAATTCAGGATTTTTATGCCGCAGCAGGACGAACGAAATGGTGGTAACCCAATTTAATCGCTGATTCTATGGAATTGGTCCATTCCTTCATTTTTTTAAACTCGATGCTGCTTCGCACCTTGTTCTCACTTATCATTCGAGGAACATTCTACCTCATTAAGAGATTCTCATGTGCTCCCTGTCATCAGAATTTGTGACAAATGTCGTTTCGAAGGATTTCGCTTAAGATCTAACAGATATGAGGTTCTTAACTCAGTTTCAAAACGTTAGCCGAACAGAGTGGTTCATTATTTACGTGTTAGCTTGCCAGTGAAAGAATGCTTGTCCATTCTTAGCTTTGCTGGAGAAGTCAAACAACTGAAAAACGTTTGCAACGAAAACACCACCGACGTGAAACGGCTGAATGTAAAATCCATTGTTGCCGTGTGATCAGATCTGTGAAAACAGAAAATTCGTCTTCACTCTAATTTAAAGTATTTGATTACATATTTAGAAGCGAAAATGAGTAGTCTTACCAACGTGGCTAAACATCTGGTCCTTCTGATTTCGCTGCTAACGAACGTCTCAACGGTATTGGCTTGTGGCACGGTGCCACCTGGTCAAGGTAATGAAGAGAAAATTATCACGGTGGTACACACACTTTTCAATCGCTACCGTGAAAGTGAAGAACCTTAAACAGAGAAAATGCAAACTTCTCATTTGCTGCCTACTACAATTTTTTCGCGGTAATGTCACTATGAGAAATGCTGTTGTGATAACACTGAGATATTTGCAAAACTCCGGTCTGCGGAGTAAGCGTGTGTAACACTTCATCACCTTTTAGGAGCCGCCTGAATGCAAAAAACGTTCGTAGAAAATCATTTTCAATTTAAGTAGCAGCAGAAGAAGAAAAAAAGTTTGCTAGAAAAATAATTTAATGGAATTTTTTAGGTTCTAATTTTTCACAACAAATCTGCACCAGTTCGAGGTGGAGTGAATTTGAATTCGTTGCAGTAAGTTCGAGGAGCTTCAGCATCACCGGCTTCTCCTTGCCTGTGGCTATGGTCCACTCCGCCGCAGGCAATGTTCCAGCCCGGCTTCCTGGTGTTTCAACTAGTGTGGGGGGAGCTAAGGCGTTTGTATCACGTATTATAATGCAAGCAGTGAGCTCACAACATTTAAGTTCCAAGTCCTTCTTCTTTAGCAGTTTCTGGAAGACCGAAAAGAGTGAATTTAAACCTCCAGAATCTTTGCAGTTGTTTTAGTTCCTGCGCTGTGTCGTCATAGCTTAGCTCAACATAATTTGATTGAAAATGGTTCCATATAAACCCTGCCAGCTAACGAAGAAATTTGTTCAACAGGTCATTGATGTTCTCGAGCAGCAAGGTCGCAGCGCTGGCCTTTTAGATGCCATAATCTCCATCATTTTGGGCCAGCTCACTATTGAGGTCACTTATAATCCACTGCAGTGTCAGCAAGTAACCATTGACCAACCAGCAGCAATGGAGTGTAAGTTTTTGTCTCTTAACATCAATTTGGTAGCGTCAGCATGTGATGAATGAGGATATTTAGGATTGCCTACAATTCGTTCAATATCTTTAAAAATATTGTATAAATTTAGTGGCAGATGAAAGTGCATTAGGTCTGAGAAGAACGGCTTAACATCCTTGTTTGAATTCTTCGGTTTCTTTAGACAGTAAGTTTCTCCAGAGCAGCGCACGTAATTTTGCTAATGAAGTTTCTCTTATTATCTGCCATTAATGTTATTTTTTTACTGCGTCTCCACCAGTTCACCGTCGGCGCTTTTTAAGTTTATCATTATTATTAATTGCTAATATGAGCGCGCGAGTGGTGCAACGGTAGTGGTGCTGTACATCGCGAGCACAGCTTAGGTTCTACCCTGCCTCGAGCCCACCGAGCCTCCTCATCCGTCTGGTGTGGAGAAACTAGTGCCAGACTTGTGTGTGCCCATTTCACTCCCTTCACATCCACTGAAAAATGCTCTAGGGCAGTTATCCAAGGATGCGATGTAGAATCGACTCAGCTCGCATTTAACGACGTTCAGGAAAAGAGGAGCACTAGTCGTCAAGCAGCAAACGAAGATAGAAGAAAATCTGAAGAGCTTCGTCGATAATGGATGCGAAAAAACCAAAGTAGGTTTCGAGAAGTGCTGGGATCTCTACAATGTGTAATGTTTTGCTGTGTGAAAAAAAGTCACTAGTATTGTACGTTCCCAGATTGCCACCGTTATTCCTTGCATTACTAACCGTAGGGTTATTCTTCCCAAGCAAAATGACATAAACCTGGGAAAATCGTATAGGTCTAGAACCACTTCTTTGAGTAGAGGTTGTGCCGGAGTGAATTCTGCCGAAGATATTGAACTTGGAAAGGTAGATGAGGAAGATGAAGTGTCCTCGAAGAGCCGTGAACACAGTGAAATGTTCAAATTTGGCCGTTTTCATTTTTATTCTACACAAAATAGTGTATTCTACCAAGTAGGTGTCTACGCTACTCTTACTTGGATACTTGGGACGGTCCGCCTTCACGAGCTGTGTGGACCCCAGTACATATGCCATTGGTTCCTTTCTCTCGCAATCGTAGTCAATGGTGGCGGTCTTGTTCGAGCATGGTGGCGCGTGCGAGTCTCGTACCGTGATCTGTAAAACAACTGCAGCTGCGGGTACACCTGATTAACTTTGTTTACGAACACGTCCGCCCAACGTGTCGGTGGTCGTCAAAGGAGACGTTTGAGTCCTCTTGAAGTCCACTCTAATGTTCATTTCGTCCACCTCTTGTCTGTCCATCTCATCATGTGACCGGCCTATCTATGTTTTGCTGTCGATGTATACTCTCCTGGATCTCGAAGATGTGACAGATTTCGAGAGATCAGAGCTTCGCGTTCCGACTAAATATTGAGAGTGCCAGTTACATTTCAGAAGACATCGCTCAAGTGCGAAGCATTCTTGACGTGGTTAAAGTATGATTCCACGTCCCTGCAGCATAATGGAGCGCTGGCAGGACTGTTGAATAGAAAAGGTGAGAGCGGATTTTCGGGTCCTTCATTTGGTCGGTGGCTTCTTCGAGAGGCTCGAATGCGGCTCAAGCTGCTCTCCTTCTTCCATCTAGTTCCTCTTTCATGGTGTTTTCCATGTTCATTGATCGCCTAAGGTATACGTACGAGGTGGTCTCTGCAGTGAGAGAGCCATCCAATTCAATTTTTTTCGCCTTTACACCATCGGTTTTTTCATGAAACTGGGTCTTATTTCGAATTATGCAAAGACCGATCATTTTCCCCGCTTCGTTGAGCTCGTTGATCATCATCTCTGCTTCGCTAGTACTTCTTGGGAAGATGACAATGTCGTGGGCTAAACGAAGGTTTGGTAGGAATTTTTCCGTCAATACGTATGACTTTCTCATCCCAATCGAGTGACTTCATTATCCACTGCAATGTGGCACTGAACAGCTTTGGCGATATTGTGTATTCCTGTCGAATCCCTTTTCCTATGGGCTCGGTAAGAGGTCGATGGAAAAGCTGTATTTTCGTAGTGGAGTTCCAATAACAGTCGAACAGAGTCCTTATGTAGGACGGGTCCACGGGTCCACTCCTTAGTCGACGATTGCATTCGTTTGGACACTGTCAAACGCTTTCTCATAGTCGACAAAGGTCAGGACTAGAGGCAGAGTGGTATTCCCGACAAACATCGATAACCCTGGACACGGTTTGAACGTGGTCCGCGCAGCAAAATCCTTTTCGAAATCCTGCTTGCTCCACTGGTTGCACCACATCCAATGTCTCTGATATGCGCGAGAAGATAATCTGCGTGAAGAGCTTGTAGAGTACAAATGACAAGCATATGGGACGATAGTTACGAAGATGCCCTTCGGTCTCTTTCTTGGGCAGGATGACCGCGCGCGACGTCCTCCACTGGTCTGGGGATTTTTTCCCTTTTGAAATATAGGCTGCCATATGATCTGAGAGAAGTACATGTAAATTGTGGTCTCCGGCTCTAAGGAAATCGCCGTTAACACTGTCTGATCCCGGAGCTGCGCCTCTTTTGCATGCTTTCTATTGCAACTCATACCTCCGGCTGAAAAATTCCAGGTGTTTTTTCTCCAGCGGGAATATTACGGGTCTGGGACGGGGATTGTGGAACGGATGGAACGGAAAAGGTTGCTGTAGAACATTTCCACTATCAATTCCATATAAAGGCGGAAAGTTCTGACGTTTCCGTTTTCGTTTATTACGGCTGACAACGGAATATTATAATCACACATGTCCCTACGGCATGTTTTTCAGACTGCTTCTTTTCTCTGCTGCGACTAGTAGTTTTTTCTGCTTGTACCGTTGTAGATCTTTCTGCAAAGCTTTCTGCAATTGGCACTTATTACTAGCCATGTCAAACGTGTTGCAGTAGGATCAAGCTTCAGTTTCCTTCTCTTTTTCGAGCAACTCCTTAGTAGTGACGGTGATGCGATCCGATCTTCTTGCTTGAGGAACTGAGGCGAAATTCGGCACAGCTTTTCAGTCCTTCGACAAGCAGTTCGTAGTTCTTCGGTCGAGCCTTCTTTAACCTGCCAGTCACGTTTGGATAGGACTTTCGTTCAGAATGTCTTCGTCGTATACAGCTAGACTTTTTCCTCGTGGTCGATGAAGAAAGTTCTTTCCCAGCTTGCGGCTGAATCGAATCTTCGCGCGAAGAAGACGGTGAACGGAACCGAGTGCAGAATGACGGGACTACCGATGTGTCAAGTAAGCACTATCTTCTGTTTGTCAGAATATGGTCAGTTTCCGCTTGAGTCATGCCGTTGGCGGACTCTCATGTCCAGTGGTGGCTTTCTTTCCTCTGGAAAAACGATTTTCCATGGAAGAGACGTGCGTGGGCAGGAGTCCTGCGAGACGGTTTCAATTCCTATTTCTTCCACCTAATCCAAATTTTCCGATCCTGTGTCCGCTCTCGTTGGCCTTTCCTGTTCTAGCGTTGAAGTTTTCAACAACAAATTTATGACATGTTTTATCATCGCCGATAACTTCCTCCAGCTGATAGTAGAAGGCATGTAATTCGTACTCATCATCTGCATCTGTCGGTGAGTAGCAGTTGATGGTAGTGATCTTCCTATGATGCGACAGTGAAAGACGGAGGACGGCTATGTGAGGGGAAAAGAATCTCGTATGAGTCGACGAGATGGACAATGGACGGGTGGACGACAAAGCCCTACGCCACCGACATTTCGTGGCGGGACCTTTACTCCACGTATCACAAGGTTCCTTTGTTTAGTTGGCGTATGTCGGTCTTCTTGATGTTTTGTTTCCTGTAATGCGATCACAAGAAATTTAATGTGATCTTCAGCTACAAGAAGGGCGTGAAGATCGGCGTCTGTGGAGAGCGTTCTGGCATTATACCTGCATAGTAGGAAACAATCTTGATGGCGTGTCGTGCGTCTATTCGTCAGATCCCGTTCCAATGACGTCCTGCCTAACCCGAGATTTTCTGGCCTCTCAACGGTCGTCTCACCGCCTGACATCACAGACGGGACCAGCCCGGTGTGCGGGGTACTGAGGCTGGCCTATTACTGGTCGTGCAACTTGGTCCTCCCTGGAGACCTGACATAACCTTTTAAAAGCGTGTCCTACGCTACTCTAACAAATAAATTAATTCTCCTTTCAATAAGTAATTCTAAGAGTTCTAGTTAGGAGTGCTCGCTTTTATCACAACAAAATAGTCGAGATTTAGAAGAACAAAACCAGCTGATACGAAAGTTTAATCTTCATTTGAATAAGTATACTTTTTAAAAAGAATTCCTGCTGTCTACAAAGTTTTAGTAATTTTCGGACTGGGACTATTCATGCATTTAAAAAAGCACTTTTAAACACATGAAGTACAAATCCGGAAAGCACAAAGACCTACTGACGAAAACTAATTGTCGTATCTTTCCGGACTTCCCATGGAAAAAACAATTGACTAATGTGGTTGGTTGCAGTTATGGTCGGCATGATGACGCCACACTGCGTTGTAGTCCGCAACACGGTGACTTCCTTATGCAGTGGAATGATGGCTGAGAATTGTAGGCTAGAAGATGGGCTCGAGGATAGAGGCCATTCCTGCTACGCATTTGTCGATTTCAGGAACTCTATCGGTCAGAATTGCATTCATGTCCCATAAAACTTGGTTTTCATTAAAAAAAAGTTGTGTAGACCACAAACGTCATCATGGCGAATTGGTCGAGAGAGATGTGGCAAGGAGTTGTGAACAGAGCGGTTCGAATGCTGGCATCGGGTCCATTTGGAGCGAACTTCTTCTCGGCAGTTGCCACCGTCAACTAGTACGCTGGCTCAGATGTGATGTGCTCAGAATAATCCACATAAGTCTACATAATTATGTGAACTTTTTCATTTAAAGTTCATAAAGGTATTAAACTACTAAGCGACAAATGCGTTAAATGGACATTTTCATTTAAAGAAAATAAAGTGGCTTTTGTAATGTTATAAATAGTTAGTGCAGGCCATATTGACCCGTTGAAAAATTCGAACACAAAAAGTAGAAGTAAAAAAATACTAACATCACTGCTCCACAATTCGCTTAAAAAAGGTTTGTGAAAGACGGAATATTATGATACTTGGGCAATTGGATATTCAGTTCGTTCATGTGCAGTAAATGTAGAGGGCAAAGCAAAAATTTCCGTCCCGCGGATACTTTGCTGCCTTATCCCATCGTAGTTCCCTGGCGTCATTAGGTATGCCCTAACAGAAAGATTCCTCAGGTCATAACGATCACAGTTATCCACCGCCTTTCTTGATCAGAGAGATATGTGCCACCAGACGACTAGTTTGATCCCAGAGCGGTGATGTTTGTTGGTATTGGTTTACTCCACAGCTCGACTTTAAGATAGAAATGTTAGACTCCTTTTCAGCTTGGCAAACCCTATTGCGGGTTAACCCAACGCTGCACAACGTTGTCCTAGGTCAAAAATATTGTGGCAAAAGTGGCAGAAAAAATAGGGAATGAATACAATGTACCCGTTTCATTGATGGGCTGACACCAGGCTGTCACCACATATTTATTCGGCTAAGTTCTCGACGTTTTTGCCTTCCTCAGAGCCGGTGATCAGAGTGAAAGAGCCCACCGTTTTTCGTCTTTTCATTGCTTTGTCTTCGTCTTCGTGTAAAGTCGTATTTTCTTCAGTGGGGTGCCGATCGATGAAGGAGACTCGTCGTGCGGCATTCTTTTTGTGTAGAACGGTTGTTGTTGGATTACCATCTGTTTTCCTGGATATCGGAAGTAGATTTTTCACATTTCTTCATAGACACTCTCGAATAGAAGGGTTTGATGGAACTCAACATTGATCGGAACAAGGGACCCACATGGTGTGGTGGTGAACGCATTACTCCCCGGAAAAGGACAACAGCGCGTTCGTTCTTCACCGCAGACACCTGCGGTCAGGAGTTTGCAAATATCTCAGCAATCTTGCGATCGGAATAAGATTAATAAGCATCGTGTCGGCGCCTCTTAGTAAAGAAGGACTTCTCATTTTCAATTAAGCAGAAAAGCAAAGCGTTCACAGCGCTCGATTTCGATAAAGTGTCTTCATATTTGGGTGTCTATTTTATGGCTAACGCTTTCTCCAATATCAAATGGTTATAGCATGTCACATTTAAATTCTTCATTCGGCATCCATAACATTTTGTGAATCTTCTCCGATAGATGTTCATGATAAATAGCAAATTTCCTGATTTTAGGCTCTCCTGAGTAAACTGCACCCATCGCTTGCATAGGGTCTTCCATGCCCCCTTTTAGTTTACTTTCTTCAAAAGGGAGTAAAGCGCGTAGTATAAAGCTTCACAAGAGGTGCTGCATGCCTTCGCCTTAACCAAGCCCCGTTGTAGGTCACTTAGCTTTTCGATGACTTGCGGTGGCCTACCGATGGATCAAGTTAATGCTGCTAACCTCCCAGACAAGTTTGGCACCAATTTATCGACCCTCGAAGGATGGACGACTTTATGTTTATGGGGCCCTGAGATCGATTACTTTCTTGTTTAGCATCATACACGGCAAGGTCCTTCATTGCTTTGCGACTTTGTTTTTCTGAAAATAATGTGTCATATAGGTTGAGTGAAGTATATATAATTTTTAGCCTCATGGTGGTGCTGGTGTTATTTGCGCAGAATATGACGCAGACTCCATAGCTTGTCGTGGCCGTATTGGTTTTGACTTTTTCCAAATACAAACCGAGACTTGTGAGCCACTTACTGGTTGTCTCAGCTCTCGACGTCATAAGCTGGAGCTTCCTGCACGCTGGGTCCTAAGACTCAAGTATATTGGTTGTTCTTCTAAACGTCCCCTGAAGTCTCGAGGTTAGCATATACGAAGCCGTCCAGGAGTCGGAGCTAACCCAGATGATCATCGGCACTGTTGGATCAGAGGGAAGTTTTACCATTATGAGTCCATTTCCACACCAGGGGGTCGATGATTTGTGGTATTGGCTTATTCTTAGCTGGGCTTCCAGGCAGAGCTGCCAGACTCCCTTTCAGCATTTAAGACTTTGATGTGTGCATAAACACTCTCTTGCATACTACATTCTAACACCCAGAACTACGTCCCAGCCACAAAGTAAGTTGATCATATTAGCCAAGCTTAGTTTTTTATATCAGTCGCACGATATTGTCAAAGAATCACGGGAAACACCACAGAATGGCGCCCTCTTATTTCGAGTCAATAATGCGTGAAGAGCCGGGCCAGTGTGTTAATGAATACTGGCAAAAGATCCCATAACTATATTCTGGTTCTACAGTTAACATGCCAATGTTTTACATAGTATGATTCCATTCCACTTCCGGAGAGAATGAATCCGAGGCAAGGAAGCGAATCGAAAAGGTGCTCTAGTACTCATAACTCGTGGAGAAAGCCGTCCTAGTATGCAAGTATCCGGATAAGAATTTGTAAGCAGCAAAAGTCAGCCGCTATTATTGAATTAATCTGGTTATTGACAAACTCATGCCTGCTTGAACGGAAAACTGACAGCACAGTTTGCCCCTCTTCCAGCCTTAGGATTCAAGCATATGTAACAACTATTTGATAGCTTGTAGTCTTAGATCGTTATCTATTCTTACAGAAAGAATTACGTAGGCTATCATCGCATGTTATGCAAACCAACACGTTTCCAATCGCATTTTTCACAGTTGCGGTTGGTTGGGTCCATGTGTTGGTTGTATGGAACTTTTCGATCTATCGCTTTCGCTTTCGTCATTAGATATCAGAGCGCTCGTCAAAAGTTTCTCTCCGCTGCGAACCTCACATATCCGCCGCTTGAGCGTTTCCAGATTTTCACCAAAATATTTGCTGATCCATACGGGAAGATGGTTCCGAGAGTGCGACCAATGTTTTTTCTGAAATAGGAAAGATTCCTATTGTTAATTGGACAAGTGTTAAAGCGCAAAAAACGGAAAAAGTGAAAGAAATATTAAAATTTTTGTCTGGCCTGCAGCCTTGTTTTAATCTATCGATAATATCGGCAGTCTTGCGTCAATAGGAATGATCTGGGGAGCACAAATCGCCATTGAAAAAGTTAATCTGAAGAGGTGTTCGAAATTTCTGAGCTTCAACTCATGTTCGCTAAATTATTGACAAAGGCTCAATAAAGTGCAAATAGATATGCATTATGAAAGCAACAATGGCAGCCTAGATAAGCATATCAAAG
>JADANN010000356.1:397500-609030 GCA_018806985.1 Angiostrongylus vasorum | reverse complement strand
AGATGAAGCAATCATCTTTATGACTGATGATTACGCTGTGCCGTGGAGCACGGCAATGCCGTAACCCATCATGGTCTTCTTCCTGCACCACTAGGTTTTCCGAGAAAACACAGAACCACATATCACCGACTATTTCATGAAATTCGTCAGCAATCCGCAGATGAAGCAATCATCTTTGTGACTGATGATATACGCTGTGCCGTGAAGCACGGCAATGCCGTAACCCATCCCGGACATCTTTCCTGCATCAATAGGCTTTCCAATAAATACAGCTCCCTTTATCTCCTACAATCTCATGATATCAATCAGCAGTCCGCAGCTGAAGCAATCATGTTTATGACTGATTGATATGCCGTGCCGTGGAGCACGGCAATGCCGTAACCCATCATGGTCTTCTTTCCCTGCATCACTAGGTTTCCAAGAAATACAGCTCACTTTATCTACTGACAATCTCATGATATTCAGTCAGCAATCCGCAGATGAAGCAATCATCTTTATGACTGATTGATATGCTGTGCCGTGGAGCACGGCAATGCCGTAACCCATCATGGTCTTCTTCCCTGCACCACTAGGTTTTCCGAGAAATACAGAACCACATCATCACCGACTATTTCATGAAATTCGTCAGCAATCCGCAGATGAAGCAATCATCTTTATGACTGATGATTACGCTGTGCCGTGGAGCACGGCAATGCCGTAAACCCATCCCGGACTTCATTTCCCTGCACCACTAGGTTTCCGAGAAATACAGCTCCCTTTGTCTCCTACAATCTCATGACATCAATCACAGTCTGCAGCTGAAGCAATCATGTCTATGACTGATTGATATGCCGTGCCGTTGAGCACGGCAACGCCGTAACCCATCATGGTCTTCATCCCTGCACCACTAGGTTTCCAAGAAATACAGCTCCCTTTATCCACTGCAATCTCATGAAACTCGTCAGCAATCCGCAGCATGAAGCAATCATCTTTATGACTGATGATTACGCTGTGCCGTGGAGCACGGGAAATGCCGTAACCCATCATGGTCTTCTTCCATGCACCACTAGGTTTTCGAAAAGCACAGAACCACACATCACCGACTATTTCATGAAATTCGTCAGCAATCCGAAGATGAAGCAATAACCTTTATGACTGATGATTACACTGTGCCGTGGAGCATGGCAATGCCATAACCCATCATGGTCTTCTTCCCATGCACCACTAGGTTTTCGAAAAGCACAGAACCACACATCACCGACTATTTCATGAAATTCGTCAGCAATCCGCAGATGAAGCAATCATCTTTGTGACTGATGATAACGCTGCGCCGTGAAGCACGGCAATGCCGTAACCCATCCCGGACATCTTTCCTGCATCAATAGGCTTCCAATAAATACACCTCCCTTTATCTCATACAATCTCATGAAATCAATCACAGTCTGCAGCTGAAGCAATCATGTCTATGACTGATTGATATGCCGTGCCGTTGAGCACGGCAACGCCGTAACCCATCATGGTCTTCATCCCTGCACCACTAGGTTTCCAAGAAATACAGCTCCCTTTATCTACTGCAATCTCATGATACTCGTCAGCAATCCGCAGATGAAGCAATCATCTTTATGACTGATGATTACGCTGTGCCGTGCAGCACGGCAATGCCGTAACCCATCATGGTCTTCTTCCCATGCACCACTAGGTTTTCGAAAAAGCACAGAACTACACTTTCATCGCCTATCAATCTCATGACATCGATCAGCAATCCGCAGATGAAGCAATCATCTTTATGACTGATGATTACGCTGTGCCGTGGAGCACGGCAACGCTGTAACCCATCATGGTCTTCTTCCCTGCACCACTAGGATTTCCGAAAACATACAGAACCACATATCACCTCGACTATTTCATGAAATTCGTCAGCAATCCGCAGATGAAGCAATCATCTTTATGACTGATGATTACGCTGTGCCGTGGAGCACGGCAATGCCGTAACCCATCCCTGGTCTTCTTTCCCTGCATCACATAGGGTTTCCAAGAAATACAGCTCCCTTTATCTGCTGCAATCTCATGATATTCGTCAGCAATCCGCAGATGAAGCAATCATCTTTATGACTGATGATAACGCTGTGCCGTGGAGCACGGCAATGCCGTAACCCATCCCGGACATCTTTCCCTGCATCAATAGGCTTCCAATAAATACTGCTCCCTTTATCTTCATACAATCTCATGATATCAATCACAGTCTGCAGCTGAAGCAATCATGTCTATGACTGATTGATATGCCGATGCCGTTGAGCACGGCAACGCCGTAACCCATCATGGTCTTCATCCCTGCACCACTAGGTTTTCCAAGAAATACAGCTCCCTTTATCTACTGCAATCTCATGATACTCGTCAGCAATCCGCAGATGAAGCAATCATCTTTATGACTGATGATTACGCTGTGCCGTGGAGCACGGCAATGCCGTAACCCATCATGGTCTTCTTCCATGCACCACTAGGTTTTCGAAAAGCACAGAACCACACATCACCGACTATTTCATGAAATTCGTCAGCAATCCGCAGATGAAGCAATCATCTTTATGACTGATGATTACGCTGTGCCGTGGAGCATGGCAATGCCGTAACCCATCCCTGGACATCTTTCCCTGCATCAATAGGTTTCCAAGAAATACAGCTCCCTTTATCTTCTACAATCTCATGATATCAATCACAGTCTGCAGCTGAAGCAATCATGTCTATGACTGATTGATATGCCGTGCCGTTGAGCACGGCAATGCCGTAACCCATCATGGTCTTCATTCCCTGCACCAATAGGTTTCCAAGAAATACAGCTCCCTTTATCTACTGCAATCTCATGATATTCGTCAGCAATCCGCAGATGAAGCAATCATCTTTATGACTGATGATTACGCTGTGCCGTGGAGCACGGCAATGCCGTAACCCATCATGGTCTTCTTCCCATGCACCACTAGGATTTCGAAAAGCACAGAACCACACATCACCGACTATTTCATGAAATTCGTCAGCAATCCGCAGATGAAGCAATCATCTTTATGACTGATGATTACGCTGTGCCGTGGAGCATGGCAATGCCGTAACCCATCCCGGACTTCTTTCCTGCACCAATAGGTTTCCAAGAAATACAGCTCCCTTTATCTACTGCAATCTCATGATACTCGTCAGCAATCCGCAGATGAAGCAATCATCTTTATGACTGATGATTACGCTGTGCCGTGGAGCACGGCAATGCCGTAACCCATCATGGTCTTCTTCCATGCACCACTAGGTTTTCCGAAAAACACAGAACCACACTATCACCGACTATCTCATGAAATTCGTCAGCAATCCGCAGATGAAGCAATCATCTTTATGACTGATGATTACGCTGTGCCGTGGAGCACGGCAATGCCGTAACCCATCCCGGACTTCTTTCCTGCACCAATAGGTTTCCAAGAAATACAGCTCCCTTTATCTACTGCAATCTCATGATATTCGTCAGCAATCCGCAGATGAAGCAATCATGTCTATGACTGATTGATATGCCGTGCCGTGGACCACGGCAATGCCGTAACCCATCCCGGACTTCTTTCCTGCATCAATAGGCTTCCAAGAAATACTGCTCCCTTTATCTTCTACAATCTCATGATATCAATCGCAGTCTGCAGCTGAAGCAATCATGTTTATGACTGATTGATATGCCGTGCCGTGGAGCACGGCAACGCCGTAACCCATCATGGTCTTCTTCCCTGCTCCACAAGGATTTCGAAAACCACAGAACCACATATCACCGACTATTTCATGAAATTCGTCAGCAATCCGCAGATGAAGCAATCACCTTTATGACTGATGATTACGCTGTGCCGTGGAGCATGGCAATGCCGTAACCCATCCCGGACTTCTTTCCTGCATCAATAGGTTTCCAAGAAATACAGCTCCCTTTATCTTCTACAATCTCATGATATTCAATCAGCAGTCGGCAGCTGAAGCAATCATGTCTATGACTGATTGATATGCCGTGCCGTGGACCACGGCAATGCCGTAACCCATCCCGGACATCTTTCCTGCATCAATAGGCTTCCAAGAAATACTGCTCCCTTTATCTTCTACAATCTCATGATATCAATCACAGTCTGCAGCTGAAGCAATCATGTCTATGACTGATTGATATGCCGTGCCGTTGAGCACGGCAACGCCGTAACCCATCATGGTCTTCTTCCCTGCTCCACAAGGATTTCGAAAACCACAGAACCACATATCACCGACTATTTCATGAAATTCGTCAGCAATCCGCAGATGAAGCAATCACCTTTATGACTGATGATTACGCTGTGCCGTGGAGCATGGCAATGCCGTAACCCATCCCGGACTTCTTTCCTGCATCAATAGGTTTCCAAGAAATACAGCTCCCTTTATCTACTGCAATCTCATGATATTCGATCAGCAATCCGCAGATGAAGCAATCATCTTTATGACTGATTGATTACGCTGTGCCGTGGAGCACGGCAATGCCGTAACCCATCCCGGACATCTTTCCTGCATCAATAGGTTTCCAAGAAATACAGCTCCCTTTATCTTCTACAATCTCATGATATCAATCACAGTCTGCAGCTGAAGCAATCATGTCTATGACTGATTGATATGCCGTGCCGTGGAGCACGGCAATGCCGTAACCCATCCCGGACTTCTTTCCCTGCATCAATAGGTTTCCAAGAAATACAGCTCCCTTTATCTCCTACAATCTCATGATATTCAGTCAGCAATCTGCAGATGAAGCAATCATGTTTATGACTGATTGATATGCCGTGCCGTGGAGCACGGCAACGCCGTAACCCATCATGGTCTTCTTCCCTGCTCCACAAGGATTTCGAAAAACACAGAACCACATATCACCGACTATTTCATGAAATTCGTCAGCAATCCGCAGATGAAGCAATCACCTTTATGACTGATGATTACGCTGTGCCGTGGAGCATGGCAATGCCGTAACCCATCCCGGACTTCTTTCCTGCATCAATAGGTTTCCAAGAAATACAGCTCCCTTTATCTCCTACAATCTCATGATATCAATCACAGTCTGCAGCTGAAGCAATCATGTCTATGACTGATTGATATGCCGTGCCGTGGAGCACGGCAATGCCGTAACCCATCCCGGACTTCTTTCCCTGCATCAATAGGCTTTCCAAGAAATACTAGCTCCCTTTATCTTCTACAATCTCATGATACTCAATCGCAGTCTGCAGCTGGAAGCAATCATGCTTTATGACTGATTGATTATGATGTGCCGTGGAGCACGGCAATGCCGTAACCCATCATGGTCTTCTTCCATGCACCACTAGGATTTCGAAAAGCACAGAACCACACATCACCGACTATTTCATGAAATTCGTCAGCAATCCGCAGATGAAGCAATCACCTTTATGACTGATGATTACGCTGTGCCGTGCGAGCACGGCAATGCCGTAACCCATCATGACTTCATTCCTGCACCACTAGGTTTCCGAGAAATACAGCTCCCTTTATCTACTACAATCTCATGACATCAATCAGCAGTCTGCAGCTGAAGCAATCATGTCTATGACTGATTGATATGCCGTGCCGTTGGAGCACGGCAACGCCGTAACCCATCATGGTCTTCTTCCCTGCACCACTAGGTTTTCGAGAAATACAGAACCACTATATCACCGACTATTTCATGACATTCAGTCAGCAATCCGCAGATGAAGCAATCATCTTTATGACTGATGATTACGCTGTGCCGTTGCAGCACGGCAATGTCGTAACCCATCATGGTCTTCATCCCTGCACCACTAGGTTTCCAAGAAATACAGCTCCCTTTATCTACTGCAATCTCATGATACTCGTCAGCAATCCGCAGATGAAGCAATCATCTTTATGACTGATGATTACGCTGTGCCGTGGAGCACGGCAAATGCCGTAACCCATCATGGTCTTCTTCCATGCACCACTAGGTTTTCGAAAAGCACAGAACCACACATCACCGACTATTTCATGAAATTCGTCAGCAATCCGCAGATGAAGCAATCACCTTTATGACTGATGATTACGCTGTGCCGTGGAGCATGGCAATGCCGTAACCCATCATGGTCTTCTTCCATGCACCACTAGGTTTTCGAAAAGCACAGAACCACACATCACCGACTATTTCATGAAATTCGTCAGCAATCCGAAGATGAAGCAATCATCTTTCATGACTGATGATTACGCTGTGCCGTGGAGCACGGCAATGCCGTAACCCATCATGGTCTTCTTCCATGCACCACTAGGTTTTCGAAAAGCACAGAACCACACATCACCGACTATTTCATGAAATTCGTCAGCAATCCGCAGATGAAGCAATCATCTTTATGACTGATGATTACGCTGTGCCGTGAAGCACGGCAATGCCGTAACCCATCCCGGACTTCTTTCCCTGCATCAATAGGCTTTCCAAGAAATACAGCTCCCTTTATCTCCTACAATCTCATGATAATCAATCAGCAGTCTGCAGCTGAAGCAATCATGTCTATGACTGATTGATATGCCGTGCCGTTGAGCACGGCAACGCCGTAACCCATCATGGTCTTCATCCCTGCACCACTAGGTTTCCAAGAAATACAGCTCCCTTTATCTACTGCAATCTCATGATACTCGTCAGCAATCCGCAGATGAAGCAATCATCTTTATGACTGATGATTACGCTGTGCCTTGGAGCACGGCAATGCCGTAACCCATCATGGTCTTCTTCCATGCACCACTAGGTTTTCGAAAAGCACAGAACCACACATCACCGACTATTTCATGAAATTCGTCAGCAATCCGCAGATGAAGCAATCACCTTTATGACTGATGATTACGCTGTGCCGTGGAGCATGGCAATGCCATAACCCATCATGGTCTTCTTCCCTGCACCACTAGGTTTTCGAAAAGCACAGAACCACACATCACCGACTATTTCATGAAATTCGTCAGCAATCCGCAGATGAAGCAATCATCTTTGTGACTGATGATAACGCTGCGCCGTGAAGCACGGCAATGCCGTAACCCATCCCGGACATCTTTCCTGCATCAATAGGCTTCCAATAAATACACCTCCTTTATCCCATACAATCTCATGAAATCAATCACAGTCTGCAGCTGAAGCAATCATGTCTATGACTGATTGATATGCCGTGCCGTTGAGCACGGCAACGCCGTAACCCATCATGGTCTTCATCCCTGCACCACTAGGTTTCCAAGAAATACAGCTCCCTTTATCTACTGCAATCTCATGATACTCGTCAGCAATCCGCAGATGAAGCAATCATCTTTATGACTGATGATTACGCTGTGCCGTGCAGCACGGCAATGCCGTAACCCATCATGGTCTTCTTCCCATGCACCACTAGGTTTTCGAAAAGCACAGAACCACACATCACCGACTATTTCATGAAATTCGTCAGCAATCCGCAGATGAAGCAATCATCTTTATGACTGATGATTACGCTGTGCCGTGGAGCATGGCAATGCCGTAACCCATCATGGTCTTCTTTCCCTGCACCACTAGGTTTCCAAGAAATACAGCTCCCTTTATCTCCTACAATCTCATGAAATTCAGTCAGCAGTCCGCAGCTGAAGCAATCATGTCTATGACTGATTGATATGCCGTGCCGTTGAGCACGGCAACGCCGTAACCCATCATGGTCTTCATCCCTGCACCACTAGGTTTCCAAGAAATACAGCTCCCTTTATCTACTGCAATCTCATGATACTCGTCAGCAATCCGCAGATGAAGCAATCATCTTTATGACTGATGATTACGCTGTGCCGTGGAGCACGGCAATGCCGTAACCCATCATGGTCTTCTTCCATGCACCACTAGGTTTTCGAAAAGCACAGAACCACACATCACCGACTATTTCATGAAATTCGTCAGCAATCCGCAGATGAAGCAATCATCTTTATGACTGATGATTACGATGTGCCGTGGAGCACGGCAATGCCGTAACCCATCCCGGACTTCATTTCCTGCACCAATAGGTTTCCAAGAAATACAGCTCCCTTTATCTACTGCAATCTCATGATACTCGTCAGCAATCCGCAGATGAAGCAATCATCTTTATGACTGATGATTACGCTGTGCCGTGGAGCACGGCAATGCCGTAACCCATCATGGTCTTCTTCCATGCACCACTAGGTTTTCGAAAAGCACAGAACCACACATCACCGACTATTTCATGAAATTCGTCAGCAATCCGCAGATGAAGCAATCATCTTTATGACTGATGATTACGCTGTGCCGTGCAGCACGGCAATGCCGTAACCCATCCCTGACTTCTTTCCCTGCACCACTAGGTTTCCAAGAAATACAGCTCCCTTTATCTCCTACAATCTCATGATATCAATCAGCAGTCTGCAGCTGAAGCAATCATGTCTATGACTGATTGATATGCCGTGCCGTGGAGCACGGCAATGCCGTAACCCATCCCGGACTTCTTTCCCTGCATCAATAGGGTTTCCAAGAAATACAGCTCCCTTTATCTTCTACAATCTCATGATATCAATCACAGTCTGCAGCTGAAGCAATCATGTCTATGACTGATTGATATGCCGTGCCGTTGAGCACGGCAACGCCGTAACCCATCATGGTCTTCTTCCCTGCTCCACAAGGATTTCGAAAACCACAGAACCACATATCACCGACTATTTCATGAAATTCGTCAGCAATCCGCAGATGAAGCAATCACCTTTATGACTGATGATTACGCTGTGCCGTGGAGCATGGCAATGCCGTAACCCATCCCGGACTTCTTTCCTGCATCAATAGGTTTCCAAGAAATACAGCTCCCTTTATCTCCTACAATCTCATGATATTCAGTCAGCAATCCGCAGATGAAGCAATCATGTCTATGACTGATTGATATGCCGTGCCGTGGACCACGGCAATGCCGTAACCCATCCCGGACATCTTTCCTGCATCAATAGGCTTCCAAGAAATACTGCTCCCTTTATCTTCTACAATCTCATGATATCAATCACAGTCTGCAGCTGAAGCAATCATGTCTATGACTGATTGATATGCCGTGCCGTTGAGCACGGCAACGCCGTAACCCATCATGGTCTTCTTCCCTGCTCCACAAGGATTTCGAAAACCACAGAACCACATATCACCGACTATTTCATGAAATTCGTCAGCAATCCGCAGATGAAGCAATCACCTTTATGACTGATGATTACGCTGTGCCGTGGAGCATGGCAATGCCGTAACCCATCCCGGACTTCTTTCCTGCACCAATAGGTTTCCAAGAAATACAGCTCCCCTTTATCTACTGCAATCTCATGATATTCGTCAGCAATCCGCAGATGAAGCAATCATCTTTATGACTGATGATTACGCTGTGCCGTGGAGCACGGCAATGCCGTAACCCATCCCGGACATCTTTCCTGCATCAATAGGTTTCCAAGAAATACAGCTCCCTTTATCTCCTACAATCTCATGATATCAATCAGCAGTCCGCAGCTGAAGCAATCATGTCTATGACTGATTGATATGCCGTGCCGTGGAGCACGGCAATGCCGTAACCCATCCCGGACTTCTTTCCTGCATCAATAGGCTTTCCAAGAAATACTAGCTCCCTTTATCTTCTACAATCTCATGATATCAATCACAGTCTGCAGCTGAAGCAATCATGTCTATGACTGATTGATATGCCGTGCCGTTGAGCACGGCAACGCCGTAACCCATCATGGTCTTCTTCCCTGCTCCACAAGGATTTCGAAAACCACAGAACCACATATCACCGACTATTTCATGAAATTCGTCAGCAATCCGCAGATGAAGCAATCACCTTTATGACTGATGATTACGCTGTGCCGTGGAGCATGGCAATGCCGTAACCCATCCCGGACTTCTTTCCTGCATCAATAGGTTTCCAAGAAATACAGCTCCCTTTATCTGCTGCAATCTCATGATATTCGTCAGCAATCCGCAGATGAAGCAATCATGTCTATGACTGATTGATATGCCGTGCTGTGGACCACGGCAATGCCGTAACCCATGCCGGACTTCTTTCCTGCATCAATAGGCTTCCAAGAAATACTGCTCCCTTTATCTTCTACAATCTCATGATATCAATCACAGTCTGCAGCTGAAGCAATCATGTCTATGACTGATTGATATGCCGTGCCGTTGAGCACGGCAACGCCGTAACCCATCATGGTCTTCTTCCCTGCTCCACAAGGATTTCGAAAACCACAGAACCACATATCACCGACTATTTCATGAAATTCGTCAGCAATCCGCAGATGAAGCAATCACCTTTATGACTGATGATTACGCTGTGCCGTGGAGCATGGCAATGCCGTAACCCATCATGGTCTTCTTCCATGCACCACTAGGTTTCCGAAAAACACAGAACCACATATCACCGACTATTTCATGAAATTCGTCAGCAATCCGCAGATGAAGCAATCACCTTTATGACTGATGATTACGCTGTGCCGTGGAGCACGGCAATGCCGTAACCCATCCCGGACATCTTTCCCTGCATCACTAGGTTTCCAAGAAATACAGCTCCCTTTGTCTCCTACAATCTCATGACATCAATCACAGTCTGCAGCTGAAGCAATCATGTCTATGACTGATTGATATGCCGTGCCGTTGAGCACGGCAACGCCGTAACCCATCATGGTCTTCATCCCTGCACCACTAGGTTTCCAAGAAATACAGCTCCCTTTATCTACTGCAATCTCATGATATTCGTCAGCAATCCGCAGATGAAGCAATCATCTTTATGACTGATGATTACGCTGTGCCGTGGAGCACGGCAAATGCCGTAACCCATCATGGTCTTCTTCCATGCACCACTAGGTTTTCGAAAAGCACAGAACCACACATCACCGACTATTTCATGAAATTCGTCAGCAATCCGCAGATGAAGCAATCACCTTTATGACTGATGATTACGCTGTGCCGTGGAGCATGGCAATGCCGTAACCCATCATGGACATCTTTCCTGCACCACTAGGTTTCCGAGAAATACAGCTCCCTTTATCTACTGACAATCTCATGATACTCGTCAGCAATCCGCAGATGAAGCAATCATCTTTATGACTGATGATTACGCTGTGCCGTGGAGCACGGCAATGCCGTAACCCATCATGGTCTTCATTCCATGCACCACTAGGTTTTCGAGAAAGTACAGAACCACTATATCACCGACTATTTCATGAAATTCGTCAGCAATCCGCAGATGAAGCAATCATCTTTGTGACTGATGATAACGCTGCGCCGTGAAGCACGGCAATGCCGTAACCCATCCCGGACATCTTTCCTGCATCAATAGACTTCCAATAAATACTGCTCCCTTTATCTTCTACAATCTCATGATATCAATCACAGTCGGCAGCTGAACCAATCATGTCTATGACTGATTGATATGCCGTGCCGTGGAGCACGGCAATGCCGTAACCCATCCCGGACTTCTTTCCCTGCACCACTAGGTTTCCAAGAAATACAGCTCCCTTTATCTACTGCAATCTCATGATACTCGATCAGCAATCCGCAGATGAAGCAATCATCTTTATGACTGATGATTACGCTGTGCCGTGGAGCACGGCAATGCCGTAACCCATCATGGTCTTCATCCCTGCACCACTAGGTTTCCAGAAATACAGCTCCCTTTCATCTACTGACAATCTCATGATATTCGTCAGCAATCCGCAGATGAAGCAATCATCTTTATGACTGATGATTACGCTGTGCCGTGGAGCACGGCAATGCCGTAACCCATCCCTGACTTCATTTCCCTGCACCACTAGGTTTCCGAGAAATACAGCTCCCTTTGTCTCCTACAATCTCATGACATCAATCACAGTCTGCAGCTGAAGCAATCATGTCTATGACTGATTGATATGCCGTGCCGTTGAGCACGGCAACGCCGTAACCCATCATGGTCTTCATCCCTGCACCACTAGGTTTCAAGAAATACAGCTCCCTTTATCTACTGCAATCTCATGATATTCGTCAGCAATCCGCAGATGAAGCAATCATCTTTATGACTGATTGATTACGCTGTGCCGTGGAGCACGGCAATGCCGTAACCCATCATGGTCTTCTTCCCATGCACCACTAGGTTTTCGAAAAAGCACAGAACCACATCATCACCGACTATTTCATGAAATTCGTCAGCAATCCGCAGATGAAGCAATCATCTTTATGACTGATGATTACGCTGTGCCGTGGAGCACGGCAATGCCGTAACCCATCATGGTCTTCATCCCTGCACCACTAGGTTTCCAAGAAATACAGCTCCCTTTATCTACCGACTATTTCATGATATTCGTCAGCAATCCGCAGATGAAGCAATCATCTTTATGACTGATGATTACGCTGTGCCGTGGAGCACGGCAATGCCGTAACCCATCATGGTCTTCTTTCCCTGCACCACTAGGTTTTCCAAGAAATACAGCTCCACTTTATCTACTGACAATCTCATGATATTCGTCAGCAATCCGCAGATGAAGCAATCATCTTTATGACTGATGATAACGCTGCGCCGTGAAGCACGGCAATGCCGTAACCCATCCCGGACATCTTTCCTGCATCAATAGGCTTCCAATAAATACAGCTCCCTTTATCTCCCATACAATCTCATGAAATCAATCACAGTCTGCAGCTGAAGCAATCATGTCTATGACTGATTGATATGCCGTGCCGTTGAGCACGGCAACGCCGTAACCCATCATGGTCTTCATCCCTGCACCACTAGGTTTCCAAGAAATACAGCTCCCTTTATCTACTGCAATCTCATGATACTCGTCAGCAATCCGCAGATGAAGCAATCATCTTTATGACTGATGATTACGCTGTGCCTTGGAGCACGGCAATGCCGTAACCCATCATGGTCTTCTTCCATGCACCACTAGGTTTTCGAAAAGCACAGAACCACACATCACCGACTATTTCATGAAATTCGTCAGCAATCCGCAGATGAAGCAATCATCTTTATGACTGATGATTACGCTGTGCCGTGCGAGCACGGCAATGCCGTAACCCATCCCTGGTCTTCATTTCCCTGCACCACTAGGTTTCCAAGAAATACAGCTCCCTTTATCTACTGCAATCTCATGATATTCGTCAGCAATCCGCAGATGAAGCAATCATCTTTATGACTGATGATTACGCTGTGCCGTGGAGCACGGCAATGCCGTAACCCATCCCTGGTACTTCTTTCCCTGCACCACTAGGTTTCCGAGAAATACAGCTCCCTTTATCTCCTACAATCTCATGATATTCGTCAGCAATCCGCAGATGAAGCAATCATCTTTATGACTGATGATTACGCTGTGCCGTGGAGCACGGCAATGCCGTAACCCATCCCGGACTTCTTTCCCTGCATCACTAGGTTTCCAAGAAATACAGCTCCCTTTATCTCCTACAATCTCATGATATCAATCACAGTCTGCAGCTGAAGCAATCATGTCTATGACTGATTGATATGCCGTGCCGTTGAGCACGGCAATGCCGTAACCCATCCCTGGTCTTCATCCCTGCACCACTAGGTTTCCAAGAAATACAGCTCCCTTTATCTACTGCAATCTCATGATACTCGTCAGCAATCCGCAGATGAAGCAATCATCTTTATGACTGATGATTACGCTGTGCCGTTGAGCACGGCAATGCCGTAACCCATCATGGTCTTCTTCCCTGCACCACTAGGATTTTCGAAAAGCACAGAACCACATATCACCGACTATTTCATGAAATTCGTCAGCAATCCGCAGATGAAGCAAATCATCTTTATGACTGATGATTACGCTGTGCCGTGGAGCATGGCAATGCCGTAACCCATCCCGGACTTCATTTCCTGCACCAATAGGTTTCCAAGAAATACAGCTCCCTTTATCTACTGCAATCTCATGATACTCGTCAGCAATCCGCAGATGAAGCAATCATCTTTATGACTGATGATTACGCTGTGCCTTGGAGCACGGCAATGCCGTAACCCATCATGGTCTTCTTCCATGCACCACTAGGTTTTCGAAAAGCACAGAACCACACATCACCGACTATTTCATGAAATTCGTCAGCAATCCGCAGATGAAGCAATCATCTTTATGACTGATGATTACGCTGTGCCGTGGAGCATGGCAATGCCGTAACCCATCCCGGACATCTTTCCTGCACCACTAGGTTTCCAAGAAATACAGCTCCCTTTATCTCCTGCAATCTCATGATACTCAATCAGCAGTCCGCAGCTGAAGCAATCATGTCTATGACTGATTGATATGCTGTGCCGTGGAGCACGGCAACGCCGTAACCCATCATGGTCTTCTTCCCTGCTTCACAAGGATTTCGAAAAACCACAGAACCACATATCACCGACTATTTCATGAAATTCGTCAGCAATCCGCAGATGAAGCAATCACCTTTATGACTGATGATTACGCTGTGCCGTGGAGCATGGCAATGCCGTAACCCATCCCAGACATCTTTCCTGCACCACTAGGTTTCCGAGAAATACAGCTCCCTTTGTCTCCTACAACCTCATGACATCAATCACAGTCTGCAGCTGAAGCAATCATGTCTATGACTGATTGATATGCCGTGCCGTTGAGCACGGCAACGCCGTAACCCATCATGGTCTTCTTCCCTGCTTCACAAGGATTTCGAAAACAACAGAACCACATATCACCGACTATTTCATGAAATTCGTCAGCAATCCGCAGATGAAGCAATCACCTTTATGACTGATGATTTACGCTGTGCCGTGGAGCATGGCAATGCCGTAACCCATCCCGGACTTCTTTCCTGCATCAATAGGTTTCCAAGAAATACAGCTCCCTTTATCTGCTGCAATCTCATGATATTCGTCAGCAATCCGCAGATGAAGCAATCATGTCTATGACTGATTGATATTCCGTGCCGTGGACCACGGCAATGCCGTAACCCATCCCGGACTTCTTTCCTGCATCAATAGGCTTCCAAGAAATACTGCTCCCTTTATCTTCTACAATCTCATGATATCAATCACAGTCTGCAGCTGAAGCAATCATGTCTATGACTGATTGATATGCCGTGCCGTTGAGCACGGCAACGCCGTAACCCATCATGGTCTTCTTCCCTGCTCCACAAGGATTTCGAAAACCACAGAACCACATATCACCGACTATTTCATGAAATTCGTCAGCAATCCGCAGATGAAGCAAATCACCTTTATGACTGATGATTACGCTGTGCCGTGGAGCATGGCAATGCCGTAACCCATCCCGGACATCTTTCCTGCACCACTAGGTTTCCAAGAAATACAGCTCCCTTTATCTACTGCAATCTCATGATACTCGTCAGCAATCCGCAGATGAAGCAATCATCTTTATGACTGATGATTACGCTGTGCCTTGGAGCACGGCAATGCCGTAACCCATCATGGTCTTCTTCCATGCACCACTAGGTTTTCGAAAAAGCACAGAACCACACATCACCGACTATTTCATGAAATTCGTCAGCAATCCGCAGATGAAGCAATCATCTTTATGACTGATGATTACGCTGTGCCGTGGAGCACGGCAATGCCGTAACCCATCCCGGACTTCATTTCCTGCACCACTAGGTTTCCAAGAAATACAGCTCCCTTTATCTACTGCAATCTCATGATACTCGTCAGCAATCCGCAGATGAAGCAATCATCTTTATGACTGATTGATTACGCTGTGCCGTGGAGCACGGCAATGCCGTAACCCATCATGGTCTTCTTTCCCTGCACCACTAGGTTTCCAAGAAATACAGCTCCCTTTATCTACTGCAATCTCATGATATTCGTCAGCAATCCGCAGATGAAGCAATCATGTTTATGACTGATTGATTACGCCGTGCCGTGGAGCATGGCAATGCCGTAACCCATCCTGGTCATCTTTCCTGCACCACTAGGTTTCCAAGAAATACAGCTCCCTTTATCTACCGCAATCTCATGATATTCGTCAGCAATCCGCAGATGAAGCAATCATCTTTATGACTGATGATTACGCTGTGCCGTGGAGCACGGCAATGCCGTAACCCATCCCGTACTTCATTCCTGCACCACTAGGTTTTCGAAAAAAGCACAGAACCACATATCACCGACTATTTCATGAAATTCGTCAGCAATCCGCAGATGAAGCAATCATCTTTATGACTGATGATTACGCTGCGCCGTGGAGCACGGCAATGCCGTAACCCATCCCGGACATCTTTCCTGCATCAATAGGCTTCCAATAAATACTGCTCCCTTTATCTTCTACAATCTCATGATATCAATCACAGTCGGCAGCTGAAGCAATCATGTCTATGACTGATTGATATGCTGTGCCGTGGACCACGGCAATGCCGTAACCCATCACGGACTTCTTTCCCTGCATCACTAGGCTTTCCGAAAAAATACAGACTCACTTTATCTACTACAATCTCATGATATCAGTCAGCAATCCGCAGATGAAGCAATCATCTTTATGACTGATTGATTACGCTGTGCCGTGGAGCACGGCAATGCCGTAACCCATCATGGTCTTCTTCCCTGCACCACTAGGTTTCCGAGAAATACAGCTCCCACTTTATCTACCGACTATCTCATGATATTCGTCAGCAATCCGCAGATGAAGCAATCATCTTTATGACTGATGATTACGCTGTGCCGTCGAGCACGGCAATGCCGTAACCCATCCCGGACTTCATTTCCCTGCACCACTAGGTTTCCGAGAAATACAGCTCCCTTTGTCTCCTACAATCTCATGACATCAATCACAGTCTGCAGCTGAAGCAATCATGTCTATGACTGATTGATATGCCGTGCCGTTGAGCACGCCAACGCCGTAACCCATCATGGTCTTCATCCCTGCACCACTAGGTTTCCAAGAAATACAGCTCCCTTTATCCACTGCAATCTCATGAAATTCGTCAGCAATCCGCAGCATGAAGCAATCATCTTTATGACTGATGATTACGCTGTGCCGTGGAGCATGGAAATGCCGTAACCCATCATGGTCTTCTTCCATGCACCACTAGGTTTTCGAAAAGCACAGAACCACACATCACCGACTATTTCATGAAATTCGTCAGCAATCCGAAGATGAAGCAATAACCTTTATGACTGATGATTACACTGTGCCGTGGAGCATGGCAATGCCATAACCCATCATGGTCTTCTTCCATGCACCACTAGGTTTTCGAAAAGCACAGAACCACACATCACCGACTATTTCATGAAATTCGTCAGCAATCCGCAGATGAAGCAATCATCTTTGTGACTGATGATAACGCTGCGCCGTGAAGCACGGCAATGCCGTAACCCATCCCGGACATCTTTCCTGCATCAATAGGCTTCCAATAAATACACCTCCTTTATCCCATACAATCTCATGAAATCAATCACAGTCTGCAGCTGAAGCAATCATGTCTATGACTGATTGATATGCCGTGCCGTTGAGCACGGCAACGCCGTAACCCATCATGGTCTTCATCCCTGCACCACTAGGTTTCCAAGAAATACAGCTCCCTTTATCTACTGCAATCTCATGATACTCGTCAGCAATCCGCAGATGAAGCAATCATCTTTATGACTGATGATTACGCTGTGCCTTGGAGCACGGCAATGCCGTAACCCATCATGGTCTTCTTCCATGCACCACTAGGTTTTCGAAAAGCACAGAACCACACATCACCGACTATTTCATGAAATTCGTCAGCAATCCGCAGATGAAGCAATCATCTTTATGACTGATGATTACGCTGTGCCGTGGAGCACGGCAATGCCGTAACCCATCCCGTACTTCATTCCCTGCACCAATAGGTTTCCAAGAAATACAGCTCCCTTTATCTACTGCAATCTCATGATACTCGTCAGCAATCCGCAGATGAAGCAATCATCTTTATGACTGATGATTACGCTGTGCCGTGGAGCACGGCAATGCCGTAACCCATCATGGTCTTCTTCCCTGCACCACTAGGTTTCCGAAAACACAGAACCACACTATCACCGACTATTTCATGAAATTCGTCAGCAATCCGCAGATGAAGCAATCACCTTTATGACTGATGATTACGCTGTGCCGTGGAGCACGGCAATGCCGTAACCCATCCCTGACTTCTTTCCCTGCACCACTAGGTTTCCGAGAAATACAGCTCCCTTTGTCTCCTACAACCTCATGACATCAATCACAGTCTGCAGCTGAAGCAATCATGTCTATGACTGATTGATATGCCGTGCCGTGGAGCACGGCAACGCCGTAACCCATCATGGTCTTCTTCCCTGCTTCACAAGGATTTCGAAAAACAACAGAACCACATATCACCGACTATTTCATGAAATTCGTCAGCAATCCGCAGATGAAGCAATCACCTTTATGACTGATGATTACGCTGTGCCGTGGAGCATGGCAATGCCGTAACCCATCCCAGACATCTTTCCTGCACCACTAGGTTTCCGAGAAATACAGCTCCCTTTGTCTCCTACAACCTCATGACATCAATCACAGTCTGCAGCTGAAGCAATCATGTCTATGACTGATTGATATGCCGTGCCGTTGAGCACGGCAACGCCGTAACCCATCATGGTCTTCTTCCCTGCTTCACAAGGATTTCGAAAACAACAGAACCACATATCACCGACTATTTCATGAAATTCGTCAGCAATCCGCAGATGAAGCAATCACCTTTATGACTGATGATTTACGCTGTGCCGTGGAGCATGGCAATGCCGTAACCCATCCCGGACTTCTTTCCTGCATCAATAGGTTTCCAAGAAATACAGCTCCCTTTATCTGCTACAATCTCATGATATTCGTCAGCAATCCGCAGATGAAGCAATCATGTCTATGACTGATTGATATGCCGTGCCGTGGACCACGGCAATGCCGTAACCCATGCCCGGACTTCTTTCCTGCATCAATAGGCTTCCAAGAAATACTGCTCCCTTTATCTTCTACAATCTCATGATATCAATCACAGTCTGCAGCTGAAGCAATCATGTCTATGACTGATTGATATGCCGTGCCGTTGAGCACGGCAACGCCGTAACCCATCATGGTCTTCTTCCCTGCTCCACAAGGATTTCGAAAACCACAGAACCACATATCACCGACTATTTCATGAAATTCGTCAGCAATCCGCAGATGAAGCAAATCACCTTTATGACTGATGATTACGCTGTGCCGTGGAGCATGGCAATGCCGTAACCCATCCCGGACATCTTTCCTGCACCACTAGGTTTCCAAGAAATACAGCTCCCTTTATCTACTGCAATCTCATGATACTCGTCAGCAATCCGCAGATGAAGCAATCATCTTTATGACTGATGATTACGCTGTGCCGTGGAGCACGGCAATGCCGTAACCCATCATGGTCTTCTTCCCATGCACCACTAGGTTTTCGAAAAGCACAGAACCACACATCACCGACTATTTCATGAAATTCGTCAGCAATCCGCAGATGAAGCAATCACCTTTATGACTGATGATTACGCTGTGCCGTGGAGCATGGCAATGCCGTAACCCATCCCGGACATCTTTCCTGCACCACTAGGTTTCCAAGAAATACAGCTCCCTTTATCTACTGCAATCTCATGATATTCGATCAGCAATCCGCAGATGAAGCAATCATGTCTATGACTGATTGATATGCCGTGCCGTTGAGCACGGCAACGCCGTAACCCATCATGGTCTTCTTCCCTGCTCCACAAGGATTTCGAAAACCACAGAACCACATATCACCGACTATTTCATGAAATTCGTCAGCAATCCGCAGATGAAGCAAATCACCTTTATGACTGATGATTACGCTGTGCCGTGGAGCATGGCAATGCCGTAACCCATCCCGGACATCTTTCCTGCACCACTAGGTTTCCAAGAAATACAGCTCCCTTTATCTACTGCAATCTCATGATACTCGTCAGCAATCCGCAGATGAAGCAATCATCTTTATGACTGATGATTACGATGTGCCCTTGGAGCACGGCAATGCCGTAACCCATCATGGTCTTCTTCCCATGCACCACTAGGTTTTCGAAAAGCACAGAACCACATATCACCGACTATTTCATGAAATTCGTCAGCAATCCGCAGATGAAGCAATCATCTTTATGACTGATGATTACGCTGTGCCGTGGAGCACGGCAATGCCGTAACCCATCCCGGACTTCTTTCCTGCATCAATAGGCTTTCCAAGAAATACAGCTCCCTTTATCTCCTGCAATCTCATGATATCAATCAGCAGTCTGCAGCTGAAGCAATCATGTTTATGACTGATTGATATGCCGTGCCGTTGAGCACGGCAACGCCGTAACCCATCATGGTCTTCATCCCTGCACCACTAGGTTTCCAAGAAATACAGCTCCCTTTATCTACTGCAATCTCATGATATTCGTCAGCAATCCGCAGATGAAGCAATCATCTTTATGACTGATGATTACGCTGTGCCGTGCGAGCACGGCAATGCCGTAACCCATCCCTGGACTTCTTTCCCTGCACCACTAGGTTTCCGAGAAATACAGCTCCCACTTATCTACTACAATCTCATGACATCAATCACAGTCTGCAGCTGAAGCAATCATGTTTATGACTGATTGATTACGCTGTGCCGTTGAGCACGCCAACGCCGTAACCCATCATGGTCTTCATCCCTGCACCACTAGGTTTCCGAGAAATACAGCTCCCTTTGTCTCCTACAATCTCATGACATCAATCACAGTCTGCAGCTGAAGCAATCATGTCTATGACTGATTGATATGCCGTGCCGTTGAGCACGGCAACGCCGTAACCCATCATGGTCTTCATCCCTGCACCACTAGGTTTCCAAGAAATACAGCTCCCTTTATCCACTGCAATCTCATGAAATTCGTCAGCAATCCGCAGATGAAGCAATCATCTTTATGACTGATGATTACGCTGTGCCGTGGAGCATGGAAATGCCGTAACCCATCATGGTCTTCTTCCATGCACCACTAGGTTTTCGAAAAGCACAGAACCACACATCACCGACTATTTCATGAAATTCGTCAGCAATCCGAAGATGAAGCAATCACCTTTATGACTGATGATTACACTGTGCCGTGGAGCATGGCAATGCCATAACCCATCATGGTCTTCTTCCATGCACCACTAGGTTTTCGAAAAGCACAGAACCACACATCACCGACTATTTCATGAAATTCGTCAGCAATCCGCAGATGAAGCAATCATCTTTGTGACTGATGATAACGCTGTGCCGTGAAGCACGGCAATGCCGTAACCCATCCCGGACATCTTTCCTGCATCAATAGGCTTCCAATAAATACACCTCCTTTATCCCACTACAATCTCATGAAATCAATCACAGTCTGCAGCTGAAGCAATCATGTCTATGACTGATTGATATGCCGTGCCGTTGAGCACGGCAACGCCGTAACCCATCATGGTCTTCATCCCTGCACCACTAGGTTTCCAAGAAATACAGCTCCCTTTATCTACTGCAATCTCATGATACTCGTCAGCAATCCGCAGATGAAGCAATCATCTTTATGACTGATGATTACGATGTGCCGTTGAGCACGGCAATGCCGTAACCCATCATGGTCTTCTTCCCATGCTCCACTAGGGATTTTCGAAAACCACAGAACCACATATCACCGACTATTTCATGAAATTCGTCAGCAATCCGCAGATGAAGCAAATCACCTTTATGACTGATGATTACGCTGTGCCGTGGAGCATGGCAATGCCGTAACCCATCCCGGACTTCTTTCCTGCACCACTAGGTTTCCAAGAAATACAGCTCCCTTTATCTACTGCAATCTCATGATACTCGTCAGCAATCCGCAGATGAAGCAATCATCTTTATGACTGATGATTACGATGTGCCTTGGAGCACGGCAATGCCGTAACCCATCATGGTCTTCTTCCATGCACCACTAGGTTTTCGAAAAGCACAGAACCACACATCACCGACTATTTCATGAAATTCGTCAGCAATCCGCAGATGAAGCAATCACCTTTATGACTGATGATTACGCTGTGCCGTGGAGCATGGCAATGCCGTAACCCATCCCGGACATCTTTCCTGCACCACTAGGTTTCCAAGAAATACAGCTCCCTTTATCTCCTGCAATCTCATGATACTCAGTCAGCAATCCGCAGATGAAGCAATCATGTCTATGACTGATTGATATGCCGTGCCGTGGAGCACGGCAATGCCGTAACCCATCATGGTCTTCTTCCCTGCTCCACAAGGATTTCGAAAAACAACAGAACCACATATCACCGACTATTTCATGAAATTCGTCAGCAATCCGCAGATGAAGCAATCACCTTTATGACTGATGATTACGCTGTGCCGTGGAGCATGGCAATGCCGTAACCCATCCCAGACATCTTTCCTGCACCACTAGGTTTCCGAGAAATACAGCTCCCTTTGTCTCCTACAACCTCATGACATCAATCACAGTCTGCAGCTGAAGCAATCATGTCTATGACTGATTGATATGCCGTGCCGTTGAGCACGGCAACGCCGTAACCCATCATGGTCTTCTTCCCTGCTTCACAAGGATTTCGAAAAACAACAGAACCACATATCACCGACTATTTCATGAAATTCGTCAGCAATCCGCAGATGAAGCAATCACCTTTATGACTGATGATTTACGCTGTGCCGTGGAGCATGGCAATGCCGTAACCCATCCCGGACTTCTTTCCTGCATCAATAGGTTTCCAAGAAATACAGCTCCCTTTATCTGCTGCAATCTCATGATATTCGTCAGCAATCCGCAGATGAAGCAATCATGTCTATGACTGATTGATATTCCGTGCTGTGGACCACGGCAATGCCGTAACCCATGCCGGACTTCTTTCCTGCATCAATAGGCTTCCAAGAAATACTGCTCCCTTTATCTTCTACAATCTCATGATATCAATCACAGTCTGCAGCTGAAGCAATCATGTCTATGACTGATTGATATGCCGTGCCGTTGAGCACGGCAACGCCGTAACCCATCATGGTCTTCTTCCCTGCTCCACAAGGATTTCGAAAACCACAGAACCACATATCACCGACTATTTCATGAAATTCGTCAGCAATCCGCAGATGAAGCAAATCACCTTTATGACTGATGATTACGCTGTGCCGTGGAGCATGGCAATGCCGTAACCCATCCCGGACATCTTTCCTGCACCACTAGGTTTCCAAGAAATACAGCTCCCTTTATCTACTGCAATCTCATGATACTCGTCAGCAATCCGCAGATGAAGCAATCATCTTTATGACTGATGATTACGCTGTGCCGTGGAGCACGGCAATGCCGTAACCCATCATGGTCTTCTTCCATGCACCACTAGGTTTTCGAAAAAGCACAGAACCACACATCACCGACTATTTCATGAAATTCGTCAGCAATCCGCAGATGAAGCAATCATCTTTATGACTGATGATTACGCTGTGCCGTGGAGCACGGCAATGCCGTAACCCATCCCGGACTTCTTTCCCTGCACCACTAGGTTTCCAAGAAATACAGCTCCCTTTATCTACTACAATCTCATGATACTCAGTCAGCAATCCGCAGCTGAAGCAATCATCGTCTATGACTGATTGATACGCTGTGCCGTGGAGCACGGCAATGCCGTAACCCATCATGGTCTTCATTTCCCTGCACCACTAGGTTTCCAAGAAATACAGCTCCCTTTATCTACTGCAATCTCATGATATTCGTCAGCAATCCGCAGATGAAGCAATCATCTTTATGACTGATGATTACGCTGTGCCGTGGAGCACGGCAATGCCGTAACCCATCATGGTCTTCTTCCATGCACCACTAGGTTTTCGAAAAAGCACAGAACCACACATCACCGACTATTTCATGAAATTCGTCAGCAATCCGCAGATGAAGCAATCATCTTTATGACTGATGATTACGCTGTGCCGTGGAGCACGGCAATGCCGTAACCCATCCCGGACATCTTTCCTGCATCAATAGGCTTCCAATAAATACAGCTCCCTTTATCTTCTACAATCTCATGATATCAATCACAGTCTGCAGCTGAAGCAATCATGTCTATGACTGATTGATATGCCGTGCCGTTGAGCACGGCAACGCCGTAACCCATCATGGTCTTCTTCCCTGCACCACTAGGTTTCCAAGAAATACAGCTCCCTTTATCTACTGCAATCTCATGATACTCGTCAGCAATCCGCAGATGAAGCAATCATCTTTATGACTGATGATTACGCTGTGCCGTGGAGCACGGCAATGCCGTAACCCATCATGGTCTTCTTCCATGCACCACTAGGTTTTCCGAAAAAGCACAGAACCACACATCACCGACTATTTCATGAAATTCGTCAGCAATCCGCAGATGAAGCAATCACCTTTATGACTGATGATTACGCTGTGCCGTGGAGCACGGCAATGCCGTAACCCATCCCGGACTTCTTTCCCTGCACCACTAGGTTTCCGAGAAATACAGCTCCCTTTGTCTCCTACAATCTCATGACATCAATCACAGTCTGCAGCTGAAGCAATCATGTCTATGACTGATTGATATGCCGTGCCGTTGAGCACGGCAACGCCGTAACCCATCATGGTCTTCATCCCTGCACCACTAGGTTTCCAAGAAATACAGCTCCCTTTATCCACTGCAATCTCATGAAATTCGTCAGCAATCCGCAGATGAAGCAATCATCTTTATGACTGATGATTACGCTGTGCCGTGGAGCATGGCAAATGCCGTAACCCATCATGGTCTTCTTCCATGCACCACTAGGTTTTCGAAAAGCACAGAACCACACATCACCGACTATTTCATGAAATTCGTCAGCAATCCGAAGATGAAGCAATCACCTTTATGACTGATGATTACACTGTGCCGTGGAGCATGGCAATGCCATAACCCATCATGGTCTTCTTCCATGCACCACTAGGTTTTCGAAAAGCACAGAACCACACATCACCGACTATTTCATGAAATTCGTCAGCAATCCGCAGATGAAGCAATCATCTTTATGACTGATGATAACGCTGTGCCGTGGAGCACGGCAATGCCGTAACCCATCCCGGACATCTTTCCTGCATCAATAGGCTTCCAATAAATACACCTCCTTTATCCCACTACAATCTCATGAAATCAATCACAGTCTGCAGCTGAAGCAATCATGTCTATGACTGATTGATATGCCGTGCCGTTGAGCACGGCAACGCCGTAACCCATCATGGTCTTCATCCCTGCACCACTAGGTTTCCAAGAAATACAGCTCCCTTTATCTACTGCAATCTCATGATACTCGTCAGCAATCCGCAGATGAAGCAATCATCTTTATGACTGATGATTACGCTGTGCCTTGAGCACGGCAATGCCGTAACCCATCATGGTCTTCTTCCATGCACCACTAGGTTTTCGAAAAGCACAGAACCACACATCACCGACTATTTCATGAAATTCGTCAGCAATCCGCAGATGAAGCAATCATCTTTATGACTGATGATTACGCTGTGCCGTGGAGCACGGCAATGCCGTAACCCATCCCGTACTTCATTTCCTGCACCACTAGGTTTCCAAGAAATACAGCTCCCTTTATCTACTGCAATCTCATGATACTCGTCAGCAATCCGCAGATGAAGCAATCATCTTTATGACTGATGATTACGCTGTGCCTTGGAGCACGGCAATGCCGTAACCCATCATGGTCTTCTTCCCATGCACCACTAGGTTTTCGAAAAGCACAGAACCACACATCACCGACTATTTCATGAAATTCGTCAGCAATCCGCAGATGAAGCAATCATCTTTATGACTGATGATTACGCTGTGCCGTGGAGCACGGCAATGCCGTAACCCATCCCGGACTTCATTTCCCTGCACCACTAGGTTTCCAAGAAATACAGCTCCCTTTATCTACTGCAATCTCATGATACTCAGTCAGCAATCCGCAGATGAAGCAATCATGTCTATGACTGATTGATATGCCGTGCCGTGGAGCACGGCAATGCCGTAACCCATCATGGTCTTCTTCCCTGCTCCACAAGGATTTCGAAAACCACAGAACCACATATCACCGACTATTTCATGAAATTCGTCAGCAATCCGCAGATGAAGCAATCACCTTTATGACTGATGATTACGCTGTGCCGTGGAGCATGGCAATGCCGTAACCCATCCCAGACATCTTTCCTGCACCACTAGGTTTCCGAGAAATACAGCTCCCTTTATCTCCTACAACCTCATGACATCAATCACAGTCTGCAGCTGAAGCAATCATGTCTATGACTGATTGATATGCCGTGCCGTTGAGCACGGCAACGCCGTAACCCATCATGGTCTTCTTCCCTGCTTCACAAGGATTTCGAAAACAACAGAACCACATATCACCGACTATTTCATGAAATTCGTCAGCAATCCGCAGATGAAGCAATCACCTTTATGACTGATGATTTACGCTGTGCCGTGGAGCATGGCAATGCCGTAACCCATCCCGGACTTCTTTCCTGCATCAATAGGTTTCCAAGAAATACAGCTCCCTTTATCTGCTGCAATCTCATGATATTCGTCAGCAATCCGCAGATGAAGCAATCATGTCTATGACTGATTGATATTCCGTGCTGTGGACCACGGCAATGCCGTAACCCATGCCCGGACTTCTTTCCTGCATCAATAGGCTTCCAAGAAATACTGCTCCCTTTATCTTCTACAATCTCATGATATCAATCACAGTCTGCAGCTGAAGCAATCATGTCTATGACTGATTGATATGCCGTGCCGTTGAGCACGGCAACGCCGTAACCCATCATGGTCTTCTTCCCTGCTCCACAAGGATTTCGAAAACCACAGAACCACATATCACCGACTATTTCATGAAATTCGTCAGCAATCCGCAGATGAAGCAAATCACCTTTATGACTGATGATTACGCTGTGCCGTGGAGCATGGCAATGCCGTAACCCATCCCGGACATCTTTCCTGCACCACTAGGTTTCCAAGAAATACAGCTCCCTTTATCTACTGCAATCTCATGATACTCGTCAGCAATCCGCAGATGAAGCAATCATCTTTATGACTGATGATTACGATGTGCCTTGGAGCACGGCAATGCCGTAACCCATCATGGTCTTCTTCCATGCACCACTAGGTTTTCGAAAAAGCACAGAACCACACATCACCGACTATTTCATGAAATTCGTCAGCAATCCGCAGATGAAGCAATCATCTTTATGACTGATGATTACGCTGTGCCGTGGAGCACGGCAATGCCGTAACCCATCCCTGGTACTTCATTTCCCTGCACCACTAGGTTTCCAAGAAATACAGCTCCCTTTATCTACTGCAATCTCATGATATTCGTCAGCAATCCGCAGATGAAGCAATCATCTTTATGACTGATGATTACGCTGTGCCGTGGAGCACGGCAATGCCGTAACCCATCCCGGACATCTTTCCTGCACCACTAGGTTTCCGAGAAATACAGCTCCCTTTATCTCCTACAACCTCATGACATCAATCACAGTCGGCAGCTGAAGCAATCATGTCTATGACTGATTGATATGCCGTGCCGTGGAGCACGGCAACGCCGTAACCCATCATGGTCTTCTTCCCTGCTTCACAAGGATTTCGAAAACAACAGAACCACATATCACCGACTATTTCATGAAATTCGTCAGCAATCCGCAGATGAAGCAATCACCTTTATGACTGATGATTACGCTGTGCCGTGGAGCATGGCAATGCCGTAACCCATCCCAGACATCTTTCCTGCACCACTAGGTTTCCGAGAAATACAGCTCCCTTTGTCTCCTACAACCTCATGACATCAATCACAGTCTGCAGCTGAAGCAATCATGTCTATGACTGATTGATATGCCGTGCCGTGGAGCACGGCAACGCCGTAACCCATCATGGTCTTCTTCCCTGCTTCACAAGGATTTCGAAAAACAACAGAACCACATATCACCGACTATTTCATGAAATTCGTCAGCAATCCGCAGATGAAGCAATCACCTTTATGACTGATGATTACGCTGTGCCGTGGAGCATGGCAATGCCGTAACCCATCCCGGACTTCTTTCCTGCACCACTAGGTTTCGAGAAATACAGCTCCCTTTATCTGCTGCAATCTCATGATATTCGTCAGCAATCCGCAGATGAAGCAATCACCTTTATGACTGATGATTACGCTGTGCCGTGGAGCATGGCAATGCCGTAACCCATCCCGGACTTCTTTCCTGCATCAATAGGTTTCCAAGAAATACAGCTCCCTTTATCTACTGCAATCTCATGATATTCGTCAGCAATCCGCAGATGAAGCAATCATGTCTATGACTGATTGATATTCCGTGCTGTGGACCACGGCAATGCCGTAACCCATCCCGGACTTCTTTCCCTGCATCAATAGGTTTCCAAGAAATACTGCTCCCTTTATCTCCTACAATCTCATGATATCAATCAGCAGTCTGCAGCTGAAGCAATCATGTCTATGACTGATTGATTATGCCGTGCCGTGGAGCATGGCAATGCCGTAACCCATCCCGGACATCTTTCCTGCACCACTAGGTTTCCAAGAAATACAGCTCCCTTTATCTACTGCAATCTCATGATACTCGTCAGCAATCCGCAGATGAAGCAATCATCTTTATGACTGATGATTACGATGTGCCTTGGAGCACGGCAATGCCGTAACCCATCATGGTCTTCTTCCATGCACCACTAGGTTTTCGAAAAGCACAGAACCACACATCACCGACTATTTCATGAAATTCGTCAGCAATCCGCAGATGAAGCAATCATCTTTATGACTGATGATTACGCTGTGCCTTGGAGCACGGCAATGCCGTAACCCGTCATGGTCTTCTTTCCCTGCACCACTAGGTTTCCAAGAAATACAGCTCCCTTTATCTACTGCAATCTCATGATATTCGTCAGCAATCCGCAGATGAAGCAATCACCTTTATGACTGATGATTACGCTGTGCCGTGGAGCATGGCAATGCCGTAACCCATCCCAGACATCTTTCCTGCACCACTAGGTTTCCGAGAAATACAGCTCCCTTTGTCTCCTACAACCTCATGACATCAATCACAGTCGGCAGCTGAAGCAATCATGTCTATGACTGATTGATATGCCGTGCCGTGGAGCACGGTAACGCCGTAACCCATCATGGTCTTCTTCCCTGCTTCACAAGGATTTCGAAAACAACAGAACCACATATCACCGACTATTTCATGAAATTCGTCAGCAATCCGCAGATGAAGCAATCACCTTTATGACTGATGATTACGCTGTGCCGTGGAGCATGGCAATGCCGTAACCCATCCCAGACATCTTTCCTGCACCACTAGGTTTCCGAGAAATACAGCTCCCTTTATCTGCTGCAATCTCATGATATTCGTCAGCAATCCGCAGATGAAGCAATCATGTCTATGACTGATTGATATTCCGTGCTGTGGACCACGGCAATGCCGTAACCCATGCCGGACTTCTTTCCTGCATCAATAGGCTTCCAAGAAATACTGCTCCCTTTATCTTCTACAATCTCATGATATCAATCACAGTCTGCAGCTGAAGCAATCATGTCTATGACTGATTGATATGCCGTGCCGTTGAGCACGGCAACGCCGTAACCCATCATGGTCTTCATCCCTGCACCACTAGGTTTCCAAGAAATACAGCTCCCTTTATCTACTGCAATCTCATGATATTCGTCAGCAATCCGCAGATGAAGCAATCATCTTTATGACTGATTGATTACGCCGTGCCGTGGAGCACGGCAATGCCGTAACCCATCCCGGTCTTCTTGCCAAAAGCACTAGATTTTCGAGAATTACAACACCCTATATCTCCTACCATTTCATGATATTAATCAGCAATCGCCTGAATACGCAGTCACCTCTACCACTGAAGACTACGCCGTGCCGTGGAGCACGCCAATGCCGTAACCCATCCCAGTCTTCTTGCCAACAGCATTAGGTTTTCGAGAAATACAGCACTCCACATAGCCTACAATCTCAATATATTCCTCAGGAATCCGCAAATGAAGCAATCATCTCTACCACTGAAGACTACGCCGATCATGGAGCACGGCAGTGCCGTACACCATCCCTTTCTTCCTTCTTACCAGTAATACAAGTTTTTCGACGTAGCCAAAAAGGTTTCTTTTCTAAGTTTGGATTTTTGACAAAAGTGTCCTGCAAAGTATTTTGTCAATCTAACTTTATCTACACTCCCTTTGAAATGCAACAGTTGCAACGAGCCTCCTATTTTTGCAAGCGGCGAAATGACAGCACTTAAGAGATGCCATTAAGAGATGCTTAAGAAGAAGTGGTCTTGAAAATTATATAACGATTATTGACATCCCACCCAATACCCTACGCCGTCAGTTAGTTCGCAACCTCTCTATGATCGTTTGTGCAGCTCAAAAAACTGTATGATCTGTCCTAATGGGAGAGAAGGGGGATTGCATGAGTTCAGGTATAATATACTTGATCTCATGTAACGCATGCGGTGAGGAATATATTGGGGGAAACAGGTAGACCACTTTGTGTCCGCATAGAAGAACATCTAGATGGGAAAGCTAAAATTCGTCAAAACACTCCTCTAGGTACGCATAGGGCAGAAAGGCACAACGGCGATGATTTTGAAGTGACTGTACGGGTCCTAGCGCAGGAGTCGAAAACATCAACGCGCAAACTCTTGAAGCGTTTTGGATAAATTTCAAAAATCCAAAGATGAACCGGAAAGATGAATGCCTCACTATCACACGTGACCTGGCGCCCTATTTCAAAATGATATTTTGACCCCGGTGTGTGTCGTGCTCGCGACCCCACGTGAACAACGCTTGGTCCAGTCCCACTCGTTACATCACGGTGAGTAGCCTTTTAGTATGACCGTAGCATCCTAACTCACCATCTATTTAAAACTTTGACCTTCATTAATACTTTAGCCTTTTACACCGAATAACTAAAGTATTCTGGTGTAGAATACGTCCACGCTCTGAGGAAGGCGAAATCGCCGAAACGTCAGCCATCGACAAACAACACCAACAACAACGACAACTTCAACGAACACCTATACCAACCTCGGATCTGCTAAAGAAGATCAGTTTATAAGACCACATAAAGAAATGAAAGCAGTTTTCTAACAACTGGGTCAACTACCGCAGTAGTGTATAGTGCGAAATACAACCACATTGATGCTGAGATATTTGCAAAATTCCGGACCGCAGGTGTCTTCTGTAGGGAACGAACCCGCTCTTACGCTTTCTACGGTTTAACGCGTTCACCACCACACCATGCGGGTCCTGCTTCGCCTGTCTCTCTCAACTAGTTCTATCGCTCAGTGCCGTCAGCAATCACCGCTCAATGGCATTGATCTGGAGAGCCCACATCGGCAATGAACCCATTTAAGCTGTAGCTGCACCTAGATACACCCTTGCAAGGTTAACGATTGACAAGCATGGTGTAGTGGTGAACGCATTAGCCGCCGGAAAGTGTAATAGCGCGTTCGTTCCTCACCGCATGCACCTGCTATCCCGAGTTTTGCAAATATCTCAGCATCCTCGTAGTTATTTCAATGTTTTGCAAAAATCTAGTTCGGCTTCTACATCGTCGTTAAACGTTCGGTCATTTTTTCCTTGTCTTCATTCCTACTTTCGTTTCTGATTTCGGTTTTAACATCCTCTCCGAATCAACTAGTAGGAAGAGCGAGTGAAGGATTCGCTGCCATAAGGATACTACCCTCTGATCCACATCGTGGTGAAGACCTGGATACACTCTTGCAAGGTTATGTCAGGACTTCAGAGAGGATCAAATTACGCAACCAACAATAGGCCAGCCTCAGTGCCCCAAACACTGGTGCTCCCTTCTATGATGTAAGACGGTGAGACGACCGGTGAGAGGCCACGAAATCTTAGGTTACGCAGGACGACACTGGTACCGGATCTGACGAACACACGCACGACACGCCAAAGAGATTGTTTCTTACTCTGTACATATAATACTAGAACATTCTCCACAGAGGCCGATGTTGACGCCCTTCTTGAAGCCGTTAATCGCATAATATTTCATGTGATCGCACTCACAAACGCTAAATGCAACGCAACCCTAACCTCAGAGCGGTAATTTGTCGTTCAATGGAAGGGCTGTCCCTTCATGTGATAGTTGGGATCCGTTCTATCGACAATTCCAACCATGCTGGTCAAGTGGACATTCCCATTACCGATACTCTAAAGGAATCTCAGTCTCAGTATCAAGAAAGCTCTTCTGATGTACCGAAATTAACGAATGCCTGCGGTGACGATCCAAAAACGCTGTTCAGGTTACAATATTACGATCCACGGTAAAAAACCTTCCCTCACGTGCAAAATTGAAAGTGGACTTGCTCGAGCAGCAATACAACACCACTGGTGGTACTGCAGACTTTGTTAGGTTGTCGAACAACTGGTGCCAAGCCGTGAAATTTCGTGTTGCGTAAGACAACACTGATACAAACCTAGACAAAAAAGACCACTACATGGCAGAGGATTCATCTCGTTAGATAAGTAGTGGATCATTTTTCCTCTTGTCCATCTACGACGCTGGCAGAGTCAGTGTGACAATTCCTAGGAAATAAATTACCCTATCCCCTTGGTATGGCGCAGTGGTTGGAGGCGCCACTGCGACACACATGTGGAATCGATCCCCGCGCCCATGGCCCACCAAGCCTTCCATCCCTCTAGGGTCGGCAAATTGGTTCCGAACTTGTCTGGGAGGATAGCAGTACTGGTTCGATACATCAGTAGGCCACTGCGAGTCATTGTAAAGGCCAGATATGCATTCAGTCACCTCCAGCGATACTTAATGAAGTCGAATGCATAGCGCATCCCTCAAAGATTGATCAACGCTGAAAGCTTTATCCTTTTTATTACTTTTTATCCCCTTTGGTAACTACCCATAAAGTGGGAGCACATGCTTGTAGGACACCTGTACTTACTGTACTTGTAAATATCACTCGTATAAGCGGATAAGGCATTTACACCGGTAACAGAGTACAATTAAAAAAACGAGACCAAATGAGAAAATAAAAATGAGACAATAAACACTTCGAAACAACATAAATACAATACAGATTTGTGTAATAATACAAACTCTTAATATATGAACAATTCTTAGAACTATTCATGTAAAAAAAATAACGCGTACTACTCGTCACCTACCGCACCGATGGATCATGTGATAATATTAAAGTGAGCTTCAACATCTGAATCATGCAAGAGTTTCAAAAACGACGTACTGTAGAACGTGTTGCAACAGTCCCCAAGAGTTTACACCATGGGCATCTGAACACTGAAGAGATAAAAACCATGCAACTTTACCAAGCTAGAGGGATAGTTCTGATCACATGACAACTTAATTGAGGTTTACATTAGATGAAGAAACTATATGTAAAAGAAACTACCACCGCCACCAATCGTGCTGTCTGCAAAAAAAAAAGATAAAAGAGAAGCGAAAAAGTGAGCTCAATACAACATATTCTCTCCAATTTGTCCGCCTATTTATGTAACACAGCTGATTCGTAAAAATCAAAATCTAAACTCAAAGTTAACTTCGAAATCGAGAATTGCTTAATCAGATGCAATGAAGACGATTTCTATGAAATTAGGACAGACCCCACTAGTTAAACCCAACCACCTCAATACAAAAATACTAGGGTGGCCCGTGTTCACTGGTTGTGCTGGACCCAGCATAATTTCCACTTATTTGGAGTCTTGCTGGTTTACCCACTGTATTTCCCTGGAGTTCCGAGGTCAGCCTAGCCAAAGTCTGTCCCAAGTCGCCACCACCACAGGCAGTCACCGCCCTTGTGGATCAGAGGGTGATTTGCCACCATGCGACTAGTTTCATAGCAAGACTGTTACGGATCCGTTTTGGTTCATTCTTATCTGGCTTCCTGATGGAAATGCCAGACTCCTCAGCCTGGCAGACCCTGCTGTGGGGATGAATCCCCCCGCTGAACATCGCAGAGGGGCACCCAGAGACACCTCCTAACCAGGATGATGGGGTAAGCCGTTGGAAGGCAACCACCTCATTAGAGTTACTAGTAGGTCATCGTTTGATGACTATTTGTTGAATTTTGGTGCTTGCTAATTTTATCATTGGTGTTTTTGAACAAAAAATGAAACGTAGGGACATGATTCCTAGAAGAGCGGAATCACGAAATTAAAGTGAATGTCACGATGATGCTTATCTAGGTGCTGAACGCACGTGGCTCCATTTCAACTAAAACTTCATACTTCGTAGTAAAAATTTTTAGAAATACTGAACATGTACTATGTGCAAAGGCACCTACCTGTATCTATTCTTCAAACATTTACCAAGAGGAAATATTCGATATAAGAAAGATTTAAAAATATTAACAAAAGAGCAAAATTGATCGAACCATCTATACAAACATGAAAACAGAAACTAACCGCCTAAGGAAACGAGCCTTCTCGCCTCATCTGTGCCAACTAACACCCTGATTCGACCGTCATTAGTTTTTCCGACGGCAAATATCTGCTGCTGATCATCCATATTGCGGTCATTAGCAGTAGATCGCTCGCCACCAGCAACAACAGCATCACAACCGACAAAAAGTGTATTTCTAATTACAAAATAAAACACTGTTAAAGAAAAAGTAAATAGCCTGCTTGCTGTTCTTGCCAAATACAAATAGACATTAAATTCTCACCGTTGTCAAACTCCTTAGAGAGTCCCACTGGTTTCGTCCCATACAAAACTTCATAGTGTTCTTCCGCCTTCGAACTCTCACTATCGTCCGGATTACCGCTTTCTGCCTGCCATTCACGCTTGCTACCCAGTGTCATGTTGCTGCATCTTTCAAAAGATTTCTCTTTCTGTTTTTTGCGTCGTTTATCTTCTTCTTGAATCCTCTCTCGCTCCTGTACAATAAGTTTCCGCAGCTCCATCCGTTGTTCGTGCTTTTTGTCCGCATCTGATTCATCTGAGTCTCTTTCATACAGCCATGGTTGCGTCAAATGGAGAGCCTGGAAACGACCCGAATTTGCAATCCACTAGATCAATTTGATATTAACACATATTTCCAAATTTTTTTTGACTGAGAAAAGGAAGCTCAAAGATCTGTTAGAACAATTCTTGCTATTGAATCTTGCAAAGAAAATTAAATTCCCATGCACTCGTTTCACTTCGACACTTCAAGGGTGGATTTTTTTACGTCATCCTCTAACATGTGTTCCTCCCACATCATAACAAAGAATTTTTCAAACAGTCTCACTTCCTTAGCAGCTGGGAGCATTTCCAAAGGTGACGTAAACCTGCTTCTATGACTCTTCGCCTTGGTTGGTGGATCCGATCCCAGTGCTGCTTCGGTCATTGTTTTTCTTTGGCCTGATCTGCAAAGTTTCTGCCAAATCTATCACTCTGGAAAAATAACAGAGTAAGCCAGAAGACACTAGAGCCAGACATCATATAACGAGACTAAGCAAATATATGCATAACATTACTGAGAAAACTTACGAAGCTGACTTCGACGTAGTTCTTTCTTTCACCAAACACTTATGAGTGCCTGATTTTGGTCCCTTCTTTAGTGTCCTTTGTCTCTGAAAATGAAATTGTGTACTGTTTACCATAATATGAAAAGTTCTTAAGCTGCTATACAAGTCTCGTTAAGAAGTGATTCTGAACAAGGATAGAGTAAAGCCTAAATCAAGGACCGTACGCACACTCTTTAAGACTAATTTCCTTGACAACTCGTAGTCAGAGATAGCGTTTGTTGCATGCGACAAGTTCTCAACAGGTTCCCAGGTGTCATCAGCTTTATCGAACCCTTTCCACCGCACCTGAAAATGGATTCCAATTTGTTCCAATTTTTAGCACGAAATCGGAAAAAACTTAACGAACCACAACCACTAAGAAATAATTACGTACGACTGAAATGTTATCTCAATAATAACACTGGTACACAACACTCACCAAGTAGAACAATCCCTTTTCGGTGTTCTCATGACCAACAATTCTTTCTACTTCGTAAAACTCTTCGGACAAATCTTCTCCTTCTGAAGCTTCCACATCACTAAGCTCTGCAGGAGTGATAACAGCATGCTAACGACCAATCCACTTTACGAAAACTTTTACCACCATAAACAATAAATGAGGCAGTGGAATAATTTTACTTTAACAGGTGATTTTCTTAACTTCACGTTTAACTTTGAAGTCGTAACTTTAACTCTAACAGCTTAATCTCGACATTGATCAAAAAACAAACACAATACACCTTTTTCAAATTCTATTGCTCAGATATGCAAAAAACACTTCAAATGAAGATCCACGAACCAGATACTCTATAAACGGGCTTAGCTGTCTGAGGTGTGTCTGACGAGTTGGCATCCTTGTCTGACCCGGTACTGCTTGGCGATTCGAAGGCGTGCTGAAGTCAGATTTGCACGTGAACACATTCACATAGAAACATGATTATGAGTGCCAGAAAGGTAGCATTCTTCGTTCGTCCCTGAGCAGTCGAACGCTAGCAGTTGATGTTTTATCGTAACAAATAACTTTCTGTGAAGAAAACTAACTTATGGCATTGGAGACAATGTAGCTCAGACAAGGTTGGTCTTTCTATTGGATCTACATACTTACATTCGAGCACAACAAACCCGTTTGTTACAATGACGAGATCACAGTCACTGCCCACGAGCACCGCCAACTTTGGTAGCCTTACCTGCGGAAGGGAATGAATCCTAGCTGTGCCGAGCAGCCGAACACGCTAGGACACCCAATTTCACAATGCAAACAAATGAGGTGAAGAACTTACCACTGATAGAACAATTTGTCAAGCAGGGCCCATCATGAGAACTTTACCTAGAGAGGTGATGAAGGGATCACCACCTTTCGATTGTGTAAATTTGCTAATAAAACTTGTTTCCCCGCAAATGATACAATGACAGGAATAACTGGTGCACAATGGCGAGGGTGGCGCAGTGGCCGGAGGTGTTCCGCAATACCCACATGGGATCGATCCCCGTGCACATGGCTCATGAAGCCTCCACCCCTCCGGGGTCGGCAAATTGGTATAACACTAGTTTGGGAGGATAGCAGCACTGGCTCGACACATCGGTAGGCCACCGCGAGTCATTGTAAAGGCCAGATATGCATTAAATCACCTCCAACGACGGTTGGTGGAGTCTAATGCATGGCGCATCTGTTAGGGATTGATCAACGCCGAGAGCTCTATCCACTTAAAAAAGTTTCTAGAGCTTTTCTAACTGTTTCACATAATAGACAAAGAGACTTTTTTAAGGCCCACTAGTAAATGCAAAGATACCTTGAAAACGAAAAAAGTAATCAGTACTAACATAGCCTTACCATATTTTCACCAATAAACGACTTGTGATCGATCGAATACAATTTCTAAACTGCTATAAATGCTCTCTATAAGCAAATAATACGGACCGATAACAGAGTGAAAAACTGTAAGAAACTGAGAAAATCCGAAATAAAGCAGCAAAAACTGCACTAAAAAATGTACGAGTACACTTGACGGAAGGAAGATGAGGTGTAAGAGGCTATTGGATCACTCATTATGAGGACGAAAGAGAAAAGTTCCATTCCATTCCATAGAACTACAACTCCAAGATCCTATCATAACAAAGAACAGTCTTATACGTATAGAGAGCACAAGCGATGACATCCTAGAATGCGCGGCGCGCGGCGCGCGCGTCGCGCTCCCCATTTGGGCGATGAGCGGCTGCTTCGCGTCTCTGCCGAGAGTTTGGTATTGGAAGAACTTGAACCTCAATTTCAGCATTCTTAAAGTTGAAATACACATTCCTACGGTTTTCATGTGAGCTGAGACGACGGAAATAGGTTTTCTTTTGAAACGAACTCACTAACTTGTATGTACAACATGGTATATGAGGAGAATTACGGGGCGTAGAGGTGTTTTTTTCGATCGTACGAAAAGGTTTTTGTAAATTATTAAGCGAGACATTATTAAGAGGGCACCTTTCCATGGACGGCAGTTGCTAGAACATCTGTTTTAGATAGCCCATCTATTCACTGCAAGAAATATAGGAAAACGCGCGCCAAAACAAACCATTGAAATGGCCCTTATAAGGGTAATAACGGCCACTTTGTCTCCTACAGAATGATTCCCGTAGAGGTCACGTCGTTGTGAATGGAGATTAGATGGGACTACTGGAAGACATTTTTGGAACAACGTAATATGTGTACTTAACTTCAATTTAGTACTTGTTACTTCTTCATGGCAGGGGGTTATGTGAAATACAACCACAACGATGCTGAGATATGAGTAGAACTCGCAACCTCATTTGGACTTCGAACCCGTATAACTCTTTCCTGAGCTCAAGTACTACCCATTGCACCAACGAGGCTTTGCTGTGCTTTTCACTCAACCACTGTTTTACTCTGGCGGTGCTACCAACAATCATCCGTCAACAGGAGTGATCTGGGAAGCCCAAATCGGCACTGAACCCAGTTAAGCTGAGGCTGCAGTCGAAATCACAATGTCTTAACTTTTATTAATAGTTTTAGCTCAGTTCTAGTCAGTCTATTAGCTATTATTATTTTTTTGTTTTTATTATTATTATAAGCTTCCAGTTTGCTAAACTTCTTTAGTTTTCAATTTTATTAATCTTGTAGTCTTTTTGTGGAGGCCATGGAGGTGTTTGGCTGATTAGGTCGCGATTAACTCGCCCTTTCGAGGCTCTGAACAAGGCGAAATCCGCCGAAATGTCAGCTGTACTGAATAATAATAACAATCTCGTGTGTGTAAATCAAACACACAGTGAGTTGAACTTTTATTTCCTACCCCATAATTTTTTGTTCTTGATAGCAATCATTGGTGTAAAAAAAACCAGCTGAGAAAAAGACAACGCAAATCGCTCGGTTGGTGCTATGGATAGCACTTGAGCCCGGCTAAGGGCAATTACGGGTTCAAATCCTACCAGTTTTGCTCATATCTCAGCATAAGTGTGGTTGAAAATAAGTGAATCATGGCTATTTCATGGGATGTGTATTTATGAAAAGTACCGAAAAAGACTCAGCATAAGCTGCCAAACCCTTCCGAATGCTCAGTGCAATTTGTTTGCACGAATGGCACTTGTAATTGGTAGTAAATAAAAGCGAACATGCCATTTACACTCATAAAACGATGGAGCTGCCCTGCTCTGCAACAATGCCATGCTTAAAACCCCTAAAGTCCTTTAGTTATTGAAAAATTTGTGTTTAGAAGCTTCGAATGTCCGTCTTAACGCGTTACGGGAACCCCAGCCCACTTGCCATTCGTTTCTTCTCCTTGCAATCGTCGTCCATGGGTCCGAATCAACAGTTAGCAAGACCGAACGAAGGATTCGTTGCCAAAAGGATACTTCCTTCGGATACACATCGTAGTGAAGACCTGGATACGCCCTTGCAAGGTTAAGTGAGGACTTCAGAGAGGACCAAGTTGCTCAACCAGAAACAGGCCAGCTTCAGTACCCCTCACATGCTCCGCTCTATAACGTCAGGCGAAAATTTCTGTTTGTCGTCAAAAAACTGCAAAGTGCTTAAAATCTGAGAATTAGACGTCACCCAAGCGACGTGAACGCACAATTGGTTGTCATAGTACGCAGAATGTTATCCTATAACATAAAGGATAAAAAGGATAAAGCTCTCGGCGTTGATCAATCCCCTGAGGGATGCGCCATGCATTCGACTTCACTAAGCATCGTTTGGAGGTCATTGAATGCATATCTGGTCTTTACAATGACTCGAGGTGGCGTGCCGATGTGTCGAGCCAGTGCTGCTAGCCTCTCAGACAAGTCTGGTACCAATTTGTCCACCCCGGTGGGATGGAGAGCTTGCGGGCCACGGCCCCCGGGGATCGATTCCACGTGTGCGTTGCAGGGCGCTTGCGACCACGGCGCCACATGCACCCTTGTAATACACGAGCAGTATACTACAATACGTTAAATATTGTGCCGTATAACAACATATTATAGCATTATATTAGTACTGCGATAGTTTTCACTAGGACCCTGCTGACACCTGAACTTGTTCCAACAGAATATAACTAGCAGAATTTTCTTGATTACAATGCAAGAAAACTAACATGATGTAGCTATCCTACAGGTTTTATTAAATAGTCGAAGGTTGAATTACAGAAGATTCAAAAAAACCACTGAGGTTTACATGGAGTTCAAAAGCCGCTGAGTGGCATTCGTACTTCATTTTTGTTTTGTTGCTGTTGAAGCAATAGTGCCAATATTTTCTTTAGTCAGATGACAAAGAAATGACGTCATGGCTTCTGAATGTTTTCATTTGTTTCCATCTGGTGTGTAACAGCGCTGGACATTACTTCAAATACAATATGACAATTAACTATGTATTAGTCTGATATACTATCATCGAATGGCTCGAGAAACCACTTTATTTGCTTTGATTGTTGGCCGCAATATCTGAAAAGAACTCCATCGAACTTCTTCTTTTATCTTTCATTCTATCAGTTTTTTCAGCACGTGTTGAGGTAACTACATTGTATATAAACTGTAGCTTAATGACCAGATGAAACAAGTAGACAGAGCTGAGTTTTGGATAGACGATGTTGCTCGACATGTGCAGTTGCTATGGGTACGGTGTGCCACTTCTGTTCCAAGGCATACAATAAATCGATATTTCCATGAAAGATCTATTGCTTAGTGATTAGAGGTTCCATGCTATGCGGTTTACAATATTTGAAGACTGATGGTGTATGAAGCAACGAAAAGTTTTCCCTACAGTTCTATCGATTTCACCAGTCATTTCGTTACTAGTTGTGTGAGATTGTTTAGTTAATCCTTTGACAAACAGTTGCAGGATCTCTGCTCTTTCTTGCCCTTATGTATGTTTATATCTATGTGAGTTGTCTATCACAGGGCTTACGCTACCTGAAATGAGCATACTAGTCCCTCATCGACATTGATCATGGCTGCAGCGTTATCAAATCGTCCGCAATAGTGCGGTGCTGAGAAAGTCGTAACTAGACGCTTATTGAAAAAATTTCATAGCCATCTTGTACGATCTAAAAGAGTCGTACAACATGCTGTGATGTCAAGAAAGCTCTGCTACTGATATAACGACCTGATGTGCTCTGGCGACTAAATCGATGTCCAGAATGGGAAGCATTTCGTGCACGACGTCTTCTCCAAATACGTACGAAACTCCTCGAGTGTTCGCTTCCCAACCCTAGATTGAATTTTCAACCCAAATTAAATCAGCATTGATTAGCCACGCTTGCGATCTCTACATGCGCTTGCAGTTTCTATATAGGTTTGATCGTATTTCTTACCTTAACCCAATGATCGGGATCACTCCATAAGAGATCGATATGCAGCGATGGGTTTGGGGGATCAATTGGGCGAGTGATTTGTCGCAGTTGGTCCAGAGATTTCAACTTGAGAGACAAGCCACCATGCATGCAAAGAATTTTGCCAGCCACTAGTCCGGTGAATGGCATGGCTGCGAACGCATCCTGAAAAGAGGCTTCTGTTCTTATTTCATATTGCGGATCAAATAAAATAGGTGGCATTCCGAAAAGAAAAAGAGAATTGAGAAACCTGAAAACCGAGACATATTCGAGTGCTATTGTAACGCCTGTTGCATTCTTCAAAGAAGCCGTACGCTCGATTAATCGGAGCGCATTCATGGTTTCCTCGCAAAATGAAGAAGTCACCCGGATATTTCACCTAAGCTTGATAGCAGTTAAATAAACGGATGAACCATAAAATTTTTTCCAAAGAACTTCATTTGACCTTGTAGCTGAAGAACAGCGCAATGCATTCAAGATTTTGATGGCCGCGGTCAACGTATTCACCAAGGAAGAGGTAATTAACCATTGGCGGGAAACCACCTCGATCAAACAATCGCAGAACATCTAGGATAAACGTGGAAATTTTTCAGGAAGGAATAAAACAACTTGGCAGTGGGTAATAATCCTCTTAGTGTTGCAATGACCGAAACCTCTTTACAAACCTGCAAACTGACCATGAATGTCTCCACATATTTTTATAGGAGACTGAACCTCAACCAGCGATGCTTCGCTAAGAAATACTTGTCTGAAAAAAATGTGGATAGTGATAACAAAAAGGCAATTCCTGTGATATCGACATCCACCGTTTAACCATTGTATAAGTAGCCAATTTCTTCTTTGTTTTGGAAGATATTCATTTTAATGGCCAGTTCGTGTTAACCGTTTGTTACAACTGGAGATAACACTTCCAATACCTGGAAGTCATTTGTGCAGTTATCGAATTTAAAATGAGAGACTGCCTTCTTGGCTTACGGTGGCAAACGGTCTCAGAAGACTGGTGTTATCTACTAACTGTGTTTCATATTAGTTGGCATAGGTATATGGAGATGTAAGCTCTCTTGGATTGGACGTTATTGTTGTTTAGTAACAGGAATGACGGACGGTAACAGTAATGTTTTCATATTTTGTTGTATTCATAAGCCAGCATAATGTTGTTTAAAAAAGCTGCTTCTTGAGGTTGCAAATGCCCTATGGAATCCATGTTTGCTCCTGAGCCACAATAATTCTCATTGGGCACCCAAAGCAGATGCTTCTTGCGGTGTGCGCTTTCGCAGTCCATCGAGTCGAATCTATTGGAGTGGAAGTACGAGTGGTGAACGGAAGTACTGCTTCGCTGGACGATGTTTTTGGGTTTAAAAGTGGCTGGTGTTGATATCCACACATCCATCGCATCTTGAGACAACGTTCATTTCAAGCAATGCTCGTTGACAAGCGTCCGTTCTTTTAAAAAATGGAGATTGTTACTGAACTTTCATAATTATAAAGAATATCAACACGTCTAAGCGTATTTCCATAATCTTCCACCCAAAATCTTCATGAAATTTAGCTTCTAAAGATCACTGTGAACTTGGTGTAGGCTTCTTCTCGATTCTACTTCGTTGTTAGACGTCATGCATCATTCACATCGATGCACATTATGCACATACCTTGCCGTTTGCCAGATCAGCAACAGTTCGGATTCCTTCACATTGTTAACCAGTGCACAACCTGGTACACCAACGTTTAATAATCGGATGATCGTATCGTCGATATCTATACGAGCAGTCATCGTTTGCTGAAAATACAATGTTCCGTGAAAATGTTTGGAAGATATGCACGCAGCTTCGCTGCGTCGCATCACCGGTGTTGAACTGGTAATATCAGTCGGTAGCACCTCGCAGTAATAAAGTTCTGTTCAAAATAGAATGGTGACTGAGAGTAGAACATCTGTTACTTACTGTTTAGAATCCGGTAGTGTGTTAGAAGATAGCCAAATAACTATAACGTCCGCTGAAGTAGAAATGGTACTTCCTTTCTAACTCGCCTGCTTTAAATAGGCAAGAGGAAAACAGCTTTTCTGTGTTATCCGATAAGCTCACGTATAATGAGTATCACGATACTGAGAAAACAATAACATCGTAGGTGTTTTCAGTATGGCTTGCGATCAGTGTCAATTTTTGTCAGTGGACCAACCATTCGTGTAGCCTCAGTCGTTTGCCTTTTTTCTCAGAATTTCGAAAAGTTTCATGGCACTCTAAGACTAGAATGAGCCTGTCTTGCTTATATTCTTATTTTATTTTTACGTGAAGCAAAGATTTTGTGAAGGAAATAGTGATGGTTAGGAAATTCTTTTAGAAAATCAATTGCCTGCTGGAATCGTAAGAAGAGGTGCAGTATTTTCGATGACTGTTTCCTATTTCTCTCCTCTTTCAGAAAACTTGGACTGCGTCCGGATGGAACCAACGAGCAAAACAACGATGAAACGATGATAATGTTCATGAATATTGTGTAGATTTCAGCAAATCATGCCAGCAGAGCGTACGATTGAACCGAAGGCTGTGCTAATCTCATTGTTTCACTAGCCTACTCTATTACTGTGGTACTATGCGTTATATCGTAACACGCTACTGGCAGTTGCCTTGCTCAATATTCTAGTGAACCCTGCACAACTAAGCGCATGTGAATGAAATGAGAAGCGCAAATTCTCTCAGTTCCTCGGATTACGAAGCACTGCAATCATAAGGAATTTTACACACGTTTTCGTCTACTTCTTCGTCTCATCCGGATACTCGTCTATGCAATTCCGAAGACTTCTACATGGTATATGATTCCTTGTTTAAATTGTCTTTACAATATCTGTGTGCAGCTTTGTATCATAGCATTATAAATTTCTTAGTGTTTCCTGCTCATCGTGGCTAGCCAGGTTCTGACGAAATGCGATGCAGACTATGAGCTCATCCTCCTGTGTGAATTGCCTAGCTGAAAAATAGTTCGAAGTCTATATTCAGGAGCAGAGCCAAGAGTATTCCAATGCCATGATTCTTTGCACCTTTGAGAGCAGTGTAGTCATTTCCGCCTTCCCCACAGTCGAGTTAACCAGACCCGATGGTCCATAGCTGGTCGTTGTGACGATATGGGTGTTCGTTGTTGCAACCTGTTTTCGAAATATTGGTTGCCACGGTATATATTTACTTCCATACAAAAACACCCAATACAACAGTAGCCGACGTTTCGGCAGTATCGGTTTCTTCAATGAACTGCCTGGAAGAGTATAATGATATGCAATTTATCAGGCCAGAAGCCTCAATAACACATACAAAAGACGGAAAACTTCATAGCAGCAATTACATGATTAACAGCTTCTCGAAAAACTCGCCGTTTTTAACATGACTTCCACCAAGGAAGATTAGAACAGCTGATTATGGTCGCATATGGTTGACGACTGCACCACCCCCACATCAAAAATGGATGCGAAGAACAGGGCCAGGTCGCATGTTATCTCTGGGAATTCCTCCCTACTATTTATTCTAGGGTTCTTGGCATTTATTGAAAAAGCCTCAAGAAGTTTGCACGCTGGTGTTTTAGCATTCCGTGCGAGAACAGCGACTTTTACATCAAGATCGTCTCCGCTATGCTTTTGTATCCTATGCGTTCCCAGCGGTGTACCTTGTCTTTCTTTTCGTTCGCCATCCAGGTGTTCTTTTATACGGATACACAAAGGACTGCCCGTTTCGCCAATATATTCATCTCCGCAATTATTACAATACATCAGGTATATCGCACCTGAACTCATGCAATCACCGTCCCTGCTGTAAGGGCAAATTACGCAATTTGTTGTTTCACATAGACGATCATACAGGCGGTTACGAACTAACTGACAACGTAGAGTATTCGGTGGTATTTCAACTATCGCTACCGATTCCTCTAGATCTGCCCTTCTTAAGCATCGTTTAATAGCTACGCTTACTTCATCGCTAATAAAGGGCAACAGAAACGGGGTTTTGTCTGGCTACGTTTTTCCTTTTGGACGTCGCTCTCTTTCTAGACTTATCTCGTGGGGTTACTATTTCATAGCCATTGGAGATGGCTATTTGCCGAACCAAGGCGCGCGATTCATCCTTTAGTTCCCTGGTTGTGCAGACAGAGGTGGCTGTTCGAAACATGTTTCGCACAAGTGCCCTCTTTGTGTATGAAGGTGGGAAGAAAAGAAATGAACGAGGATGTTCTTGTTACTTGGCTTTCAGTACCACTTTGTCACGTAACCGCTAGTTGATAGGTTTATTTGAACGTTTAGAAACGGAAGCCAGTTTTTTCTCGGTTTCTCCCGGGTGAACTTAATGTGCTCAGAGTGCTCGTTCAATAATTCAAAGCATTTGTTTATCTCCTCCTGCGTAGAGAAGGTAACAAAACGTGATGATGACGAAATAAACTTAATGTAAAGTCGCTATCCTCGCACAGGAGACTAGAACACCAACCAGCAAATTTTTCGAGGGGTTTTGGATAAATGCCAAGAATCCGAGAGTGAGTGGCAAGGAAGAATGCTTTGAGATAACACGTGATTTATCCCCATATCTCAAAATTGATTTTTGATGTGGGGTGGTGCAGTCAACAACCAAATGCGACTCTAAATGGCTGTTCTTCCTGGGTGGAAGGCAGGTAAAAAACGGTGAGCTTCCGAGAAGCTGCTAATCGAGTTTATCGTTCAGATTTTCATCTTTCTGTTTGTGCTATTGAAGCATTTAACCTAGTAAATTACGTATCAGCGTGCCATTCCAAGCTCTGAAGAAGGCGATTCTGCCGAAACGTTGGCTACTGTTGTATTGTATTGTGTTTTTCTATGGAAGTAAATGTATGCTGTATAACAACTTCGCGATTGCTGAACAAGAAATCGACGCATTCATATTCCAATTGCGAGGTTAATATAAAGTCGATCCTGGGAACTATTTCCTTTCATCTCATCTCACAAAGCTTTTGGCAAGAGGATTTCTGCGGTATGAATACCTTACTAAGGGGTGTTAACTTCGGAAAACGTATCCCCTAAGCAATGCGCACACGAAGCACTCAATTCTATGATGCATGGTACGACGTCCCATAGACCACAAGAATGAAGCAAATTATACCCTGTCTTCTTCACAACACTAGTATTTTTTCGAGAAATATGGCACACCGTACCTCTGAAAGGTTCTTGATTTCCATCAGCAATCTGCACAAAAGCAAGTAATCCTACGACAAGCGACTATGATTTACCGTGGAACCCCCACCCTGCAGTAGCCAATAGCAGTTCCTCTTATTAGTTCTAGTTAGTTGCTGGTTCTTTTTTAGTTTTTTGTTACAAGTTTGTCATAAAAACTTTATTCTGCTAACGTTTTGACCGACGTCTACGTCATCTTATTCGCACACTAACCGAGTCCCATTGTGGGTTTCTTAGCCGGATCGTGTCGAATTTTTTTGAGTTGAGCACAGAGCTACCAGTGCAGTACGAACTCCATTCACCATTGAATAACTTCGACGATGAATTCGCATCGAAAGACCAGTCAAAATTACCAATCGAAACAGCCATAAAGGGAGAGGCGCATTTCCAGAAAACTACTGATAGTGCTGTGATGCTGTTTTGAAAAACAAAGAAGCAATGACCAGCAACAAACAAACAGAGTTAACAAACAAGATGCACAATCTTCCCATTTTCAAAAAACTGCTCAATTTTTAAGTTTTACTACTTCTCTCAGTGTAAAAGACCATATTTAACCATCCGTAATTGTGCCAGCACGTACATGATTTTTGTCCTTACTTCGAATCGACCAAAGCCTATATAAGTTGTCAGCATTTTACTTAAAGACGTTCGCAGATCTCCACAATAATTAAGAAGCTTCACATCTTTTTCTGGCAAAGCATGGCGAACACGAGCTCATCTAACCCTCACATAGTGGAGAGCATAATGCTACGAATGGATACCCATCGCAAAAAACAATACGGGTACTCCAGTGTCCTGGAGCAGTGAGTGTCTTTTATAAAACATAGCGTCATGATGCAACTATGACGACAGTGCTGTGAGCCCGGAGACACTGAAGAAAATGACACTAAGACGCTACTATCTAAACACACGTAAGAGAGCACTGAATAAACTCCGTCTATGGTAAAAGAGAAGATTCTTTCGGAAACCGACTTCCAGCTAACCTCGAATAAATAATCAATGCCTTTGTAGAGTGTACAACCTACACGGGGTTGCTCCAAAACAATTTCTGCTGTAACAACCTCATGTAAGCTAAACCATCCAAAAAGATAACAGGAGAGAAAAGGAACAGAGAAAATGGTTTTCGGGAACATAGTTCATCAAGCCTGCTAATGAAATGCTATTCTCATCACCTCGAACTCAACTACGACAAGGGACGCATTTTAAACATTTAACCACCAGAGTGGACTGCGAAATTCTCTCGCACTGTTTATCCTGAAAGCGCGAAAATCTTAGCCTTGGCGTAGAATAGCCATTGCTAGTTTGTGGGATGTACCATGCGTTGCTTGTGGATGGGTTGCAGTGGACGAGATGGTGATAACAGGAAGTGTAGTTACAAAAAACAAACAATGACATGCTCAACTAGGAAAGATTATATACAAAGATTATAGGAACTAGGAATTATCCACGCAGTGGAGAAAAAGTCTCCATTTTATTATCACTCTCGTGTATACACAAGCACCCTCTCTCAGCATTATTTATCGCTATTATGTAAGCATAGTGGCGCATGTGGCGCAGTGGTCGGAGGTGCTCTGCAATGCACACATGTGATCGATTCCCGCGCTCCAGGTTCACCAAGGAGTTGTATGGATGGATAGCAGCAGTGGCTCGATACATCGATAGGTCACCGCGAGTGACTGTAAAGGCCAGATATGCATTCAGTCACCTCTAACGATGCTTAATAATGTCGTGTGTATGGCTAATCAGGGATCAATCAACGCCGAGAGCTTTATCCCTTATTTATTATGTAAGCATTTCAATTTCAAATTACGTGACCCGAGGACCACGCGCTTGCACCACATTGCCACCTCCACACATGTGTCTTCTAACATGTTAACCTCATTGCACTGTTACTATAACCTTACGTGTGCCCTCTAATTTGTCAACTTCTTATGTCATTACTTTTTACTTCATATTACACCCGACATGATATTAAGTCAGTTGTCCATAACAAAGCTAGGATATCACTTCTAGGCAACCCTTTACGTATTCTCTTACCCTCACTTATTGACCATATTACCACAATTTCCTTGGCATTGTTTCGAATTGACTCGAAGGTCTATACTCCACTGACCAATCAATACAATGACGAACAAGGAAGAATAATGAAGCATCTTATGCAGTCGAGTGCTTAAGTGATACAAAGCGGAGTTATATCATGCAGACTTACCAGCTAAGAAGAGTATGGCCGAGAAGCATTGTGGCGGGTTCCAGGAAGGAATGAGATCACTAGTCAATAGCCGTCATTAATGCTTGCTGAGAGCGGGAATCACTACCGTTGCAAAATCTATTGACGGGATCAGACAGAATGATTGACCTACCTGTTTTTTGATCTGCCGGTCGGCTTCGTTGATACATTTCACACTGGAATGCTTGTTTCCATGGTCGACTTTCGGCGCTCCATCTTATTTGCCGACAATGTCTTCTGGAGGGAATTTAATCGAGAGGTGGTCACAGCTAACCGGGCGGCAACGCCGTTTGGGAAAGCGTGCTTATATATGTTTTTCATGTGACAGAATCAATTTGTTGCACTTTTGCCACATTCATGTGACAGATCGTGTGGATCTAGTTCCTACATTGTATCCCAACCACTTAATCCTCCATATCATAGCTTCTTTCGAAATACTTCTGATTTTTAATCTGCCCAAAATTGGATGCTCACAAGCTTTCTGTGATGTAAACTGCGCTAAAACAATTTAGAGAGTGTTAGAGGAGTTATGTTCATCTGTTAAGGTATTCCACTCAGAAACCTATCATTGGCGAATTCAAGAGTTTGAGATGTCATTGGTAGGAAATTAGTCGTAAGCCTGTAAACGTTTTTATTCGGGCTGTTTCCGCACCCCTACATAGAGTTTTGCCACTGAACTATTTAAATAAATAAAGAATTTGAAGCATTTTCTCCCATCGTCGACCGTTCTCAATTAACCAGTAATTGTTCAAAAGCAGAAGCTCATATAACAACTTCTTCATGAGGCAAGAAGTTCGACAATTTTCTTGAGGCCTTCCATTTTGGAGTTCTAGTCCGAAACAATGCAGATATTGGGAAAATCCTTCGACAAACTCGTCTTGGAGTTAAAGGTAGCGCTGCGACCTGTCTGACGAACAGTCGACTACGGTTTCAGTGCACAGTGACCACAAACAAGGAGCCATAAAGTTCGTCATAACTGAACACACTCCAATCGCAGTAATGAAAAGTATGACATTAATAAAGATCAATCTCTGACGGACGCGCTATGCATTCGACTTCATAAAGCATCGCTGGAGGTGATTAAATGCATATCTGGCCTTTACAATGACTCACGGTGGCCTACCGATGTATCAAGTTAGTGCTTCTATCCTCCCAGACAAGTCAGGTACAATTTGACCACCCCGGAGGAATGAAGGGCTTGGTGAGCCTGGGGCGCGGAAATCGATCCCACGTGTATTGCAGAGCGCCTGAGACCACTGCGCTACATGCGCTCCTGACATTAATGGTGTTGACAATGTAGAGAAGAATCTCAAATTTGCTGTGGCCTACTCTGCACTGGCATTTTCGCCTTCCCTCTTCTACCGTTTTTTCGTTGACCGTTTACACTGCTCAGAGGACCACTTAAGGATCTTGAAAGCAGTGCAACTCTTAATTATAAAATTTATCCGCGGTGTTATTCATATGGAAATGAAAAAAAACCGCAATAAGGAAAGTGTAAAGTAAGAGCAACAGCTTTTTGGCACGACTGCCCTTCTAAAGACCGTCGAAATTTATAGTCCGAAGATCCCAGCTGAGAGTTGAACTTTTGTTGATGTTTATACGAAAGAAATTCACAAATTCCTCGAAGAAAATTTCCATGTGAAGAAAGTCCCAGCATGCATAAATTTGGGCCATTCAGATGATCTGTGACTTCTCTTCTCACTGTTTTGTCCTGCATAATATTGAAGCACTTCTATTTTCGTACAAAATCACGAACATATTTCTTCTATACAACGAACATTTCGTTTGCCGAAGTGGTGCTGTACCGCTCGCTAAATAACATTCATTACGCCCTACCATGAATCGGAAACGGAATCGATTTCATAGAGTCCGGTGTTTGAGAGACGAAGAAACCGAACGATGAACCATTAAATATGTCACTGCTTATTGGAAGCCACATTAACACAAAGAAATATAATCACTATGAGGAACGAACCGAATGAAAATCAGACGGTGAACACCGGCAAAAGCTACACCGGTTTCTGCTTATAAAATTAGTTGGCAAGCAACCGAAGGGTTGAAGAGCTCTAAGCGTTTTTCTACACGTATGATACACAACAAATGGTTGATATAGAGAGTGGAATTATGAATCCCCACATGCTGACTGCTGATGCTCTAAATAATGTCCCCGATGATGAAGTAATTCATTTATTTATTTCGCTTTACATTCTCATCTTTCACATCTACTATGCTGACCATAATATTCCTTGCATTCGATTTGCTTCCTCGCATCCATCATCCACGAACGGCTTTCATCTTTTTTTTCTGTTTTACGTGTAGTTTCGCCTACTGCTTGAGGATTTTCCCTTTCATCAAAATATCGTTGGATGTTTGTCAAGTCGATCCTCCTTGCACACCTGAGATAGCCGGGACAGAACGTTTATGCTTGGATTGCAGAGAGTGATTCCTTCTCCAGGCATATTTGATACCAATTTATCGACTGGGAATGGATGAGAAGGTTGGTGGGCCTGGATAGGGGTCAAACCAGCATCATATTCGTGATGATCGGTGTTAGTGCCAGTGAGCTACGCGCCCATACGAAGCGATTTTACCGGTTGGAGATTACAAATGTAGCAAGTTTTTTTTGAATGTTAGCATTTCCTAGTGAAATAGTTGGCCTATATTGAACTGTGATGAACTCCTTGTCATCATGCAATTTGTAAACAAAATTCAATGCTTTCCATGGTTGTTGCCAACTTCTCACAGTAGCTGGAGTCACAACTCAAAACGCACATGGTCGTTAGTTCAAACCCTCCTAAATGAATCACAACTCTTTTCTTCAGACTCAATTAGTTTGTGCCAGACTTTTCTATGAATAAACTCCCTCTAAGCTACAAGAGCTCCTTACTATATGTGAAGAAAACCTCTAGGAGCCTTAACACGGCTAATCTATGTAGATTCTATTCCTTAATGTGGATTGTATTCTAACAATCAACTCGGCCAAAAAGCCTGCAATCAAGTGATAGGGAAGTATGTAAGAGTCGGTTAGAGTTGCCTCCAACAAATAAGCCCTATGTCTACTCTATGAGAGACTGAAGTACCCTTGAGTATACCCAGCCCCCTACGTTCAGACCCTAGAAAGCTATACGTGGCTATCAAAAATGCTAAAGACAGTAAAAAGAAATGGGCCTCATTTCCTTGAACCCAAAAAGAGTCCTTGATACGGCAGCGCTGGGTAGGACGAGTGAGGAGAGACTGCTGAAATCTTAAGACCCTTCTTGACTGCCTAAATCGCAGAGACTAACGTCATGACTTCTAGTTACAATGAGCTCACGTGCGTCCGTGCCCTACATGGAGGATCTTTTTATGGAGGCTAGAAAGATAAGGTACGGCGTCACCAGTCTGCCTGAGACGAGAAGACGCCTCTCACTGAAATGCGCCCATGACACCAAAGAAGAACTGCTCCGCGGAAATTGCGACAATACAGGAGTTGGCGGTGTCGACGTTCTCGTAAACACGAGTTTGTCCATGAACATCGATTCATTCAAACAACTTACAACCCGAATCGGACGTTTACGATTAAAAGATGTGGATCAATCCCGGCTTTTGACAATATTCGTCGTTTACGCGCTGCATCAAACTATGACGAAGGCGAAGTCGAAGCGTTCTATGTGGACTTGGAGAAGTTCTACAGAGGAGATCCGACGTTCTTCAAGATCATCATTGGGGATTTTAACGCTAAGATGGACCTAGAAGGAAGTCTGAAAAATGCCATATTGGTACACGGATTACAATGAAAGGAACACGGTGAGCGGCTATTTGAATTTGTCATGACGAGCAAGACCGTTCATGGTAACTTGCAATTCCTGAAACCCATTGTCAGAGGTGGAAGTGGGACTCTTCCAATGTAGATTACCACAACGAAGTAGACCACATAATAATAAATAGAAGGTTTTGCCTAATCAATACCGCTGTTGTTTCAATACTCTGCATAGGATCAGACCACCGCCTCTTCGTGCAAAATTCCATTTCTCGCGGAAAGGAGAAAAAACCGCTAAATTCAGAAAACGGAGTCCCACGACCACCATAAACTGCAATTTATTCACTTAATTAGTAGGCTGTTGGGAAGGTACCGTTCTTGATAACGTTGACGAGAAATGTGATCAACTCCATCAACATCTTCATACTTGAGCTATGAAAGCTGTGAGTTCGAAAGACATGTAGAGGTGTCTGTCTCAGTAAACACTCGGGCTGATAGGCACGGAATCGCACGAGCTACAAGAAACCGCAAAGTCGCGTCAGAACTTGGAAAACAAGGCAGGGCAAGAGTTAAAAGAGGATCTTAAAGGCAGAAGAGCATCAGTTATGGTCGAAGCTGGAGAATTCGGAAAAGCAGTCGCAAAAGCAGCGAAGTTCGCCGATTGCGAAACTATGTTTGCATTCTGACGCACAGAGGGTACAGTTACAGCTTCCAGAAAAGAGCGGAGAAAATCATTCACGATTACTCCTCAGATCTCTTCAATAGCCACGTCCTACTTTGCTCATATGAAATAAATTAGCACGGATATGTGGCACCACTGGCTTTCCCCTCCAAAATCCGACATGCCATTTCGTTGGTGAAAAATCGAACAGCCCCAGGACCGAACAGAATGGGATCTGAATACCAGAAGAGCCCTCCGCCAGTTCTCATAAACGCACTAGCTCAGCTCTTCATACGCTAACTGTTTGAAGGCAAGATTCCTAGCCAATGGAAGACCAGCACGACCGTGTTAGATCTTCATGATCTCGGAAACTATCGTCCAATCTGGTTATTGCCTGTCATCTAGAAACTTTTCGCTCGATTCGTAATAAACAGGATTGATAGAACACTAGACAAAGGACAGCCATGTGAGCAAGCATTCAAGTATCGCTAGAGCACAGAAGACCGCTCTGTATCATTTTCATTGGTTTAAAGAAGGCTTTCGACTCACTTGAGATTGAAGCGGTCATGGAAGCATTTAACAGTCAGAGAGTCCCTACTCAGTACAAAGAAGCTTCGCGAGCTGTACAAGAAATTCACAAACAAGATGTTATCATTCTACAAGGATATTAACATCGACGTCAAAAGTGGAGTTAGGCAAGGCAATCACCTTGCCAATACTTTTTTTCCGCCATCCTTGAGAACATCATGCGAACATTGGAATTGGACAATCACCTCTATCACCTGCAGTCCGTTGATCGTCGAGTGAGTCGAGCGGGCGCCAATAAATCTTCCATTTTTCCCCTGTCGCGTGCAAGAATAGCCCAGCGGGTTCTGCTCGCTCTGGAGACTCGTCGCACATCACACCAGACGTTTAGTGAAGAACTCTGAGCATCGAGTCGGTGGCCTTCCTGCAGTGCGTTTAGCATGCCCAAGAATCCAATCACCAACGGCTCTTGTCCATCGGTTGTCATTCATACGCATTACGTGTCCGGCCCATCTTATCTTCGACTGTTTGTCGTACAGAACGGCATCTTTGATTTTTTGATCGTTGACGCAGGTCGGAGCTTCGGATCCCTTTCCATAGATGTGTGAAACGGGATACTCCTAGCATCTTCCTTTCGAATGCGCGTTCAATAACGCTGAGTGATCTTTCATCATCCTCCATGCTCTTGAAAGCTCCCCCAAGCCGTTTGTTACCTTCTGCGCAACTCTGGAGCTAAGTAGTTCAACATGTTGACTTCACGACCTAGATAGATATAGCTGGAGCATTCGGAGATATTCGTTCCGTTGGGCGTGAATGGGGCGTACGAAATCAATCCGTTCGTCATGAACATCATTTTTGTGAGATATGGCCGAAGACCAATCTTTCCAGAGGCTTTATCAAAGCCGGCAAGCATACGTTCCGCTTGGATAATGTTTGGTGTAATAAGGACGATGTCATCAGCAAAGCGAAGAGGGTGTAACTGCCGATCATCGATTTACACTCCCATATTATCCCATTGCAGTGCTCGCATGACGTTCGGAAGGGTGGCGGTAAATAATGTTGGCGAGATGGTATCGCCTTGCCTAACCCCCTCTTTTGACATCAATGTTAATATCGTTGTAAATTGGTGATATCTTCTTAGTTGTGAAATTTTTGTACAGCTCACGAAGAATCTTTATGTACTGAGTAGGAACTCCTTAACTGTCAAGCGCTTCCATGACTTTTTCTATCTTAATTGAATCAAAGGCCTTCTTTAAATCAATGGAAGTGAGATAGAGCGGTCTTTTGGTACTCTCGCGATACTTCAGTGAGTCTTGTTATCGCGTGAATGTGGTCCATCGTACTAAATCGTTTTCGAAACCTTGCTTGCTCACATGGCTGTTCTTCTTAGACCATTACTTCGTCCAGTGTTCTGTCATTCCTGTTTAGGATGACTCGAGTGAAAAGTTTGTAGACGGCAGACAGTAAGCTGATTGGGCGATAGTTGCCGATATCCTGTAGGTCTCTCATCTTGAACAATAACACGGTCTTGCTGGTCTTCGACTGAGTAGGAACCTTGCATTCAGACAGGTGACGTGTGAAGAGCCGAGTTAATGTGTTTACGAGGACTAGCGGAAGGTTCTTCAGGTGTTCTAATCTTATCTTGTCCGGAGCTGGCGCTGTTCAGTTTTTCACCGATGAAATGGCATGTCGGATTTCGGAAGGGAGAACAGGTGGTGCAACATATCCATCCTCCTTTATTTCATGTGGCGGAAGGTGGACGTGGCTATCGAAGAGATCTGAGTAGTATTCGTGAATGATTTTCTCCATTGCCTTTCTGGACACTGTAACTGTTCCGTCTAGACGTCGGAGTGCAATCACCTCGGTCTTGTAATTGGCGAAGCTTCGGTGGGCTTTACGAATGCTTTTTCCCAACCTCTGACGCTTCGCCCATTACTGCTGCTCTTCTCTCTTTAAGATCATCTTTTATCGCCTGTCTGCATTGTTCTGCAAGTTAGGACGTTAGCTCGCGGTTCCCTGCAGCTCGTGCGATTCCACGCTCGCGTATCAGCTCCAGTAGTTCTGGAGACAGACGCTTCTTGGTGATTTTCGAACTCTGCTTTCATAGCGCTAATGTGAATATGTTGAATGAGCCGATCGTATTCCTCGTCGATGTTATCGACAACGGCATCTTACCAACAGCCAACTAGTGAATTGAATAAGTCCATAAGTCCCAGTTTACGGTGGTTCTGGGACTTCAGTTTTTGAATTTATCGGCTTTTTTCTCCTTTCCGCGAGAAATAGAATCTTGCACAAAGGAAGCGATGGTCTGATCCCGTGTACAATTTTAGGACAACAGCGACATTGGTTAGGCAAAACCTATTCACTATGGTCTATTTCGTTATGGTACTCTCCATTGGGAGATTCCCACGTCCAGCGTTGAGGTTGCGGCTTCTGGAATTGCGAGTTACAACGGATCGTCTTGGTCGTCATGATAAACTCAGACAGCCGCTAACCCTTTTCGTTCCATTCAAATCCGTGGGTCCCAATGTGACGTTCTTCAAACGTTCTTCTTAGTCCAATCTTGGCGTTGAAATCTCCAAGGATTACCTTGAAGAAGATAATGTTGGATAATACTTGATACTTGAACGGCCCGTCCTCACTAGTTGTGTGGGTCCCAGCATAATCACCATTGTTCGGAGATTTGCTGGGTAAGCCATTGTGGTTCTCTTGAATCGCGAGGACAGCCTAGGTAAAGTCTGCTAGAGGGCGTCATCATGACAAGCAGTCGTATCCCTTGTGGCTCAAAGGGAGATTTGCCACCATGCGACTTTGATACCAGAGCCGTAGTGGATCCTGGTATTGGTTTACTCTTAGCTAGGGTTCTTGATGATAACGACGGGCTCCTCAGCTTGGGAGACCCTACCGGGGAGACTAATCCCCCGCTGTACATCGCAGTCCAACACCCAGGAACACCTCCCAGCCACGATGAGGCGGTAAACCGTTGCGGGGAATGTTGGAAAATATGGGAGTGAAAATCGATGGTCGGCAGTTACATCATCTTCGCTCTGCTGATGACATCCTTGTAACACCAAACATTAGCCAAGCGGAATGTATGCTTGCCGACTTTCACAAAGCCTGTGGAAAGATTGGTCTTCGACTAAATCTCACAAAAGCGATGTTCATGAGGAACGGATTGGTTTCGTATGCCCCATTCACACTCAACGAAAAGAATATTCCCGAATGCTCCAGTTATACCTATCTAGTTCGTAAAATCAACATGTTGAGCGACTTAGCTCCAGAGTTGAGCAGGAAGAAACGAGCGGCTTGGGGAGCTTTCAAGAGCATCGAGGATGTAGTGAGGGAAACAATGAACAGCTGACTCCGTACCCACCTTTTCGACTCAACGGTACTTGCTGCTTTAACGCATGCGTCAAAAACCTGGTCGCTGCGTAATCAGAATGATCGCTTAGCGTTATTGAACGTGCAATCGAAAGAAGATGCTAGAGTATCCCGTTTCACACAACTAAGGGAAGAGATCCGAAGCTCCGATCTGCGTCAACGATGAACAATCAAAGATGCCGTTCTCTGCGCCAAACAGTCGAAGATAAGGTGGGCAGGACACGTAATGCTTATGAACGACTACCGATGGACAGGGAGTCGTTAGTTACTGGATTCTTCAGGATGTCGAACGCACTGTAGGAAGACCACCGACCCGATGGTTAGAGTTCTTCACGAAAAGCCTACAGGAAAGATATGATCCTCGACGAGTCCCTAGAGCAGAACCCACTGGGCTACTCTTGCACACGAGAGGGAAATATGGAAGATTTGCTGGCGCCCACTCAAGTCACTCGACGATCAACGGGACTACAACTAATACAGGTGGTACATTTTCAAGTTGTGTTTTCAGGAGGCAATCAACTTGCTGTTCTCCTTTTTTGCTAAAAAGAATTAAGTTAGTGGTCTTTCATCATCCTAGTAGAAAATTCCTTCCTATTCATTTCCGAAGATCTACTCTCCGAAGATCCAAAGACTACAAGATCGATTTTTTAGTGCTTTCTCAAAGGAATACCAAGAAAAAATGCTTAACTGTATGAGAAAGAAGCAGTTATGTAAGCTCTTACATTATCAAGCTTTTGGAGAGAAACACCACCTCGTCAATAAGTGAAAATTTTTCCTGAATAGGCTTTGAGTGATTTGTGACTTGCAATCAGAATCACGAATCACTGAGCTTGATCTTTATCAAAGCTACCATTCGCCAACTGGAAAATATCGATATTATTAGCGCAGGTTTATAGTTATGTTTCCAGCAAATTTATTTAGTTATCTAATTCGAAGTTGAAAAAAGCATTGAGGGTGGAATCTGGTAAGATGGAGTGGAAATCTAAGATTTAAATAGAGTTCAGTATTGCACTGCAACACACCAACGAACCCGTGGTGCATCAGAAATTCGAGGAAGTTATGCGAAAATCGTCCAAATCTGTGTGATTCTGTTTTACTATTCAACCATTTTTAACTTCTAACATGGCCTGGGTCGTACTTGCTTACTCACTTGGATGGTCCGTTTTCACTAGTAGTGTCGATTCCAGCACAATTTACATTGGTTTCTCTCTCGCACAATCGTTTTCCATGCTAGTGGTCTGATTCGAACGTGACGACACTCCCAATGGCAATTTCAGCTGGCCTTTAGACTTTTGTTCCTTGTTCTAAAAGACCTTTTATGTTTAGGAAATTGATTAAGGTTAAGAGACAAGGAGATCCACCTTGCTCAACATAGTTTTTATCTCGTAGGCTAACGGAAAAAAATTGTTGCACATCTTTTTTTCGAATATGTTGATGTAGCATATTCCACGAACTAATGTGGTGTCTCCTTGGCGTAATAATAGCTTATTGCTGGTGCTGCGTAAAAGACGGCTTCACTTTCCTGGTCTGGTCACCAAAGCTGAAAAGGTGCCCAACTCTTCTACACGCAAGTCCAAGGAAACCCATAACACGTGAGGACGGCAAGCTACAATTCATCAGATTTCCGCCAATAACAGTAAGGATAAAGGACCACATAGGAAAAAAATTTGATGCTCTTTGTGGCAGAGTAGCGTGCAGAACGAGTAGGCTCATCTGATACTGTCAGAGACGAATGCAAAACTTAGTGGTTCTGGGTCATCTCGTATAAAGACTGATAGGAACGGTCAAAATGCCAAAAGCGACATACTTTGAGTCCTTTGAGTGAGTAGGGCCCAAACCGCATCGTTTACGTGAGATATGGACGAATGGATTTGTTTACAACCTTTCGAACTATTCATTGATCAGTGGGAACTGAATTGATTTGTGTAATGCGAGATACATCTAATTCGTCCTTGAATTTGGATTATGTTGATGTTCTTCGTTTTCATTCCACTGAATTCACATTGCTTCCACTGTGCTCTTATTTCTATACTGGATAGTTAGAGTTTCAATATCTAAACCTAATATTTCTGAAAGCATCATTTTACTTCACGTGCTTAAACTTGGATGAAAAGCGACGGTGATAACTTGAAATGTAATCATGTCATGAGCTAAAAAAAAGGCTTCCAGATTCTCAGTTTTAGATGGTTTCGAGGTTTAGTGCAGTAGATCTAAATCTTCATGATGGATAGCGTCGCTGAGGTTCATCGTACCCACCCAACAACAACCGTCTGAAGGCGGTAATGTCATTTAAGAAGGCTGCTGCTAAGCTTCCTGTTTAGAAATCGTTTGATGGATTGTGGAAACCATAGATATTCATTTACTTTAGAAAGTAGAAACTCGACATTCCAAATTTAACGGTCTTCGCGGTGTGGAAGATTTTGCAGAGACAAATAAGCTCTCTGAAGGCATGCTGGAAAAACAGCGTGATCGCCTTCTACTATTTGCTTCTTTTACACCATAAGAATGACCCATTTATTGACAGCATTATGACGTACAATGAAAAAGGATTCTAGACCAACAGACAACTCTGACAGAGAATTCGAAATAGGACGAGACTTCCAAACACTTCCGAAAGCCGAATTTTCACCAAAAGGTTGTTATGACCGCTTTTTCGTCTTTGGAACCATCTAATAAATACTCTTGAATCTTCGAAAAAAGATCACACCAGAAGCACCGTTACGTGTTGTTGCGTACTATCAGTAAATCGATAGCATATCTAAAAAATGCAGCACATTTATACGGATTTGCTCAAAAGAAAAAACCTCATTCTTCTTGCAACATAAAGCTTCGCACACGTTGCCCGACAAACGCTAAAGAAGTTGAACGAACTGGGCTACGAAACTACAAATCATTCAACATATTCAATGAACCCTTGTTAATCGACTACAGCGGCATTTCGACAAATTCCCAAGTCCGACTTCTCGACGCAGGCAGGACAATATGTATGCTGAAGTGAAAAAAATTTAAATGGAGAGAATCCTATTGGGTTCAATAGTTGAATGGTCGATTCTAGAAAAAAGTGATGAGTGGTTCATTGTTGAATTGCAATTCTATTAGATCAGATTCTTAAGTTACTTTAGTCAGAGAATTCGAAAATTTACTAAACAGGTCACAAACATCAGCTACAGAAAACAACGAGACACCGTTGACGACATTTCTCAGAATCAGAATCAGACTAGAAAGGATAGCGTGATAGAAAAGTCATGGCTCACCGTATTAGGAGGCACGATTCTCTCTGACGGCGCCCTCGCTCGTAGAATAGGGTCCAAGTTCCTCACTAGCGCAACCCGTTTTTAATGAAGCCTTGCGTAGAATCGCACACAACCCCCACGAACTGGGAGATCGACTCCGTACCAAAGCTAGAAGTAGATCAATAAAGAAGAAGAATAATAAGAAGAGGCATAACCCTTAGTACCGTATCCTCAAATATTCACTGAATAACAAGACCCCAACAATGAAATTGGTAGCAAATTCCAGGCCTTCACGAACGAAACTCTTGGAATTTTTAACAACTATGGCATGAGAAAGCTTAGTTCCAACCCCATAGTAGCACAAAAAATGTGGTATGAGCCAGGATCGAGAATCAGTAAAACCAAAAACTGCTAGAAAATGATTTCAAGGAAAAAAAGGGCGCCGCCGATTGATTTTCTCCATTCGAACGCTGCCCCCCCCACTACACTGTATTCGAACCCATGCGGCAACGAAAACAGACATTACGACAACGACCAGCTGTGGACCACCAACATGGATCAAGACGGTCTGGAGAAACTACTAAAAATAGCGAACTTTGTTGATGTTGCCATATTAGCAAGTGCTGTCTGGTCTTTTTCAGATGTGTTAAGACGAATGGAACATCTACGACAATTATTTAAACCACATCATAAGCGGGAACGTGCAAACGACGGAAAATTAGCATTGTGGGTATTATAGAAATCGTTGAAAGTGTGTGGTTAGAAGGTGGCGAAGCCCACGAATCGTGTAATTTACAACATCAAATCAATGAATCAGCTTTATTCGCTTGTTTTTGAAATGGCTGAATAAAGTGCTTTTCTACATCTGTGCTGAAGGTGATCCATTCCATTCGTCAACTGCAAAACCCAGATACTCGGTCCTTAATCGCCTTCTATAGCAAATTTAATATTATAGACGGAGTTTCGATCCCCGGTTCTTAGGTAATATTTAATCAAATTGTGGTGTGGGTCGAAGTCAGCAGTGATGTAAAGATACTCATTCCATTCACGCCTATTCGACCACTACACAGAATTCGAAATAGAGGGTTTTTCATATTCAGTGAGTAATGCATAACGAGCAGCTAAAGCAGGATGTCCTTGATTTTTCCCTCTTGTATCCAATAGGAAAACGATCAATCTTTGCGCAGCTATTGGGACAAGTTAGTGCACAAGAAGAGACTAAAACAGATACAAATAGGCAGCATAAAGAAAAAAATAGGAAAAAACGAGGTCTAACAGCGCCATCTTAAGTGTTCCATATCACAACGGACGGTTTTGCTAGAGTTCAGGAGCCTCAACTCTCTGATGGTGTATCCATCAGTTTTCCTAACTACTTATCCACTCACCTTGAGCTATCACTAGTGTTTTCGGCGGTCGGCCTCAGATTTACTCCTATAGTAGGATGACTTAAGATAAGAATGAGAATTTCTACTAGGAAATTAAGTCACGAATAAATACTTGTCAAAGTGGAGGCCACAGCGTCAGAACTTGGAAAATAATAGAACAAATTTTTAGTGGCTCAGTGTCACGCTCATCAGCGTACGCATACTCATATGAAAGCGATAACCGGAATGCGTATGAACGACAACCGATGGACAAGAACCATGAGCGACTGGATTCTTCGGGATAACAAAAACACTGCAGGATGACCACAGATCCGATGGTCATAGTTATTGATGAAAACCCTAGAAGAAAGGTATGACGCTCAACGAGTCCTTAGAGCAAGCAGAACCAACTGGGCTATTCTTGCAGCGACACGGAGGAATAGAAGATCTGCTGGTGGACGCTCGAGTCACGCGACACTCAACGGGACGGTAGGTGATAGAGGTGATAATTTTACGAAACCGCATATGTTTTTACGTTGTGCAAATCTAAAGTGCCACCGTTGAAATACTTACTCAAACCAGTTTTTTGACGAAGTTGGTTGCTGCTCGTTGCCTTGCAGCCAAACGATGACATTTCGTTTGCAAACAGCAACTGTCAATTGTAGCCTCTATGTGGAATATTTCTGGAAACAAGGCGCACAGAGAACTTGTTTTTTTTTCTAGTTATCATAGAGTATCGCAATACTTCCGCACCTACATACATACTCCGGAGGGACGGAAGGTTTGGTGGGCCCTGGTGCGCGTATCGATCCCATGTGTTAGTTGCAAGGCGCCTCCGATCACTGCGCTACAAGCGCCCTTTTTAGTGCAAAATAATACGAATCAAAAAAAGGGCCTCTTGAAAAGTTTAAAGATTACAATGAATTATCTATCTTTTGCTCGTGAGGAATGGTGTATCGAATGCTCGATGACCTTTCTTGACACAGACTGAACGCGACATGCAAACAAAACAAAATTGCAAAAAGTTCACCATTAAACGAATTTATCCGGCGTGTTGACTAGAGAAATGAAGTTTAAGCCCGATAAAAGCGATGAAAAACAGAAAAATAAATTGTAGTAAGTGAGATTTTTTTCTAAAAAATGACTACTTATTCTCCGTATAAGTCTATTACGAATGCTGTTGGAGCCAAACAGCGAAAGAATCTTCTATTATGCTACGGTAATAAAAGGACTTGGCACATTCTTAATGGAAATCCGCAAGAAAAGAAGCCTTCCCCTTTCCTTTTTGTGTTTCTATGCCGTTATTTCGGATAATGTTATTGAACATAATTCCTATGATGATTTCATCAGATTTTCACGATTTTGCGGATTTAACTTACGAAAGTACATAATGCTTTGACACACCCATAGAACAATGTTTCTTCTTCAGTGTTTAAAAAAAAGGATAGAGCTCTCTGTGTTGATCTATCCCTGAGGGAAGCGCCATGCAGTCGACTTCGAAGGTGATTGAATGCATAACTTGTCTTCACAATGACTCCCGGTGGTATACAGATGCATCGAGCCAGTGCTACTATCCTCCCAGAAAAGTCTGGTACCAATTTGCCGACCCCGGAGGGATGAAGGACTTGGTGGCCTGAGGCGCGGGGATTGATCCCATGTGTATTGCAGGCCACCACCCACCACTGCGCTAGACGTGTCTTGGTTCTGTGTTTGGGTTTCTTAACTATCGATTCCGAGTTTAAACGAAGGTTTGTGTTCGAATTATCTTTTCCTCCAGTTTCGGGAAAGTCTATTTAGCGCTTTCCCAGACCGTCACCGAGGTTACTCCTCTGCCGCCCTGAATCGGAGAGCAATCTCCCACTTTAGCAATAAGTTTTTTTCTAGAATGGTAACGAATGGTTCAGCCTTGATTAGACTTTCAAATAAAAGTGTCAAACTAGTACTCAGTAGCGGTCAGTAGGAGACGAATTTTCGTTTTCTACTGCAATTTAGTTAGGCGCTAAGTAGAAACAATAAAGCGATAAGCGCCTGGAATGTAAAAGACAGGCATCGCTGTATAAATTACCTCGAATACCAGTGACATTCCTAATTTCTTTACTGCTTAGGGATTCGATGATACCGACAAGCTGGAGTGGAATCTGTGCAATCCGATTGCATTCGTGAATGATGACTCTAAGACCAGGAGTAGAATAGACGAAGTGCTACATTCGTGAAAAAAGCACAACAAATTGAGAAACTGCAATATCTGACTGCAGCCTTCTTACTTTGGGAAGTGATATTCTTACTCACTTATGTCCAGTCTTAAGTCAACGTTGTAAATGCGAGCATAGGCAAATTGTAGAATTCATTCGACGTTAATGGAGTTTTAAGGCGTAGTTCTCGTTTACTTTCCCTTTTTGAATTCCATGGAATCTGAAGACTAAAAGAACATGAAATTAAGAAACTTGGACTCGATCTATAGTCCTTATTTTAGTTCGGCTCCATAGGCTCCTCTCTTCTATTTTTTTTCTGCAAAATAGAATTTGGAAGACTTGCTGCTCGAATATTCGAAAGCGAAATGAACGGCATGTAACTTCTCAATTTCTCATAAAGCTGTCGACTTCGATTCTTTGAAGACGCCACGCTCGCGGAAATAGATCGTTTACGTTATTCGGAGAGTGTATTCAGTTTTTAAATCTAGTGAAGTCTGATAAAGTTTCTTAGCAAATTTATAGATATGCTAGTCTAGCCAACATCTTAGTGAGGAGACCAATCCGTCGCGAGGATCCGCACGCAGAATCGATTCGCCTGAAATTGAGGATGGCGAAGCTATTCATAAATCTGACTTGGCACTCCATTGCCATTCTGCCCTCCCACCCGCTCCTCCCACTTGAAGCGATTGCAACATGCAAAGCGACACCGATCGGCCTTCGTCGACCACTGCTAGTCCTCATCTCCGTTCTGGGAGACCGTTTGAGTCCTGACATCGGTTTTTGAAGATAAGAGGGATCATAATCCTACTTTAAAAAGTGCTTCAACTGAAAAAAATATTTAGCAAAATGCTCAATACCAACTTTCGTTGAACCTCGAAATCGATAATCAATGTCTTGTTATTGATAGGCTAACATGAGGCTGTGGGAAACTTTACGAAGATACCACGAGGATCCATATCGTGAGATGAGACATTTACCGTGGACACTGGATTGAATCGTCGTGGCCCTGAAGAAGGCGATTCTCCGAAACGATAGGCATAATAAAGATTTGTAACAAATCCCACTACCGACTTTCTATTAACTTCGGCATTGATCAAGCAATTCTTCGCATTCTTGTTGAGCAATTCTTGTGGTTGGTTATGGAGGTGTTCGACCGAAAGATTGCTGTCAACTTGACCTTTCCAGGCTCTGAGGAAGGCGAAATCCGCCGAAACGTCAGCTTGTTCGTGAGCAAAGAATAAAATAACACCTCGCGTTTGCTCAATAAGAATACGAAGAATAAAGGTTTGTGACAACCTTATGTAATCTTATCAATGAACCAAGACATCTGATCAGATAGTTTTTTATTTCACTACTAAGGGATGCTGGAATATTGTTAAAACGTTACTCGATCAAGAGCAAAGCTAAAGTACCTTACAATATAATTAAAGAAAGAAAGAAAAAGCTGTCGGCCCAAATTGGAGCTTTGTGAGGTCATCGATAGCACCGATTCCACAAAAAATGTTTTTTTGAAAAAGCGTTTTGGATTTGAACAAAATGGAATACATTTGCATTTTTTTTAGAATTTAATGCAGAGATTCAATAATTTATAGGACTAGGCCTCTCTTGCTCGAAAAAGAAGTTTTGAAACGGCGGAATTAACATTGATGTGGGTATTAGTTGTACATGAGCTTAGTTGGACCGCTTTACTTCGACTTTCTTATTCCACTCTCCACCACTCATTCTCCTTATCTAATTGGGTATTCTCTTTCTTTCCCTCTTCCTATCGTCCGTACTCTCCTTTCGCCTTCCTGGTTCTGCTTTCTTCTTTTTTCTCCTCTTTCTAATCCTTTTTATCTTCATTTCGATTTTTTTATTAGTTTTCTCTTTGGTTCGTTTTTTCTGTCCCATACTTCCTTACCTTCCATTCATCTTCATCTAGTTTCTAATCATTTACTTCCTTTTCCTGTTTCTTCTCCTTTTTTGCGTTTCTTTTCACTTCTCACTCTTCTATTCTTCGACGTCTCTGCTATGTGCTCATTCAAAATCGTCACATCTAACAAATCTCGTAATCGTAAATACGTCGAACTTCCGATTTCCCGTCTATCAACTCTCGGAGTTGGGCCTACCATATTCCATCCACGTTTCTCACCCATACACGTCTTGTAGAACCAGCATGATCTGCTCCCACAGTTCTGCTTTTTTCTATGAGTCTTCTGAGAGTTCGGCGTTACTTCCAGCACATCGGCACCATTGTGCAGATTCGTCGCCAAACGAGTTAATCACCGCTTTGTTGTCGAGCACTCATTCCCGAAATGTTTTTCGAAATTCGCCTTCAAGGCCAACAAAGACATGCAGTATTCCTTCGAGGTCCAAATAATTACGGAATACTTGATAGAGCCAAACGGTGCTTAAAGCTTCATTATGGCACTGCTTCAAGCCAGAATATTTTCTTCCATATTTCACTACTCCAAAAATCGCTGTTTTCGTTTCTGAACAATTCCTTTAAAAAACATATCAGGATGAAAAAACTGCGGGAGATTGATGAGCCTTGTTTGTTTTTTGTCTCAGTTTTCGCAAAAAACTGCCGCATTGAGTTGAAGTGGCGAAAACTAGTGAGATTTCTAATGGGGATTCAGGAAAAACCTATGAATATGACCGCTAGCCGTTTTTTGTACTCTCCTGTTTGTCGCATTTCCTCATTTCTACAGTGTGAAGTTATGGCATTCTTTTTTGGTGAGAAATGTTTTCACAAACACAAGATACTACCTGCATGTTCCAGGTTCGAAAATCACTAGGATCGTCGGTGCGTGCGTCCAGCACCGTTTCCACTTGACTGGTAATTGCCTAGTTAGGAATTATTTTCTTTCTCTGCAGACTCGAAAGCTGTGCAATGGCACTCCCTGGTCGTCACCACTTGCCAGCTAGTGACTAAGTTGTTGCCAAGATGGTAGTGATCATAGTCTCAGCTGGGCTATCATTTGAAAATATCGAACTCGTTCTCGGCAAAGACTATGCTGATTGTATCTTAAGAACATGTTTTTATGAGGTGGTAAGCAATTGAAGGTTGGGTTTGTACACCAGAAGAGTTCACAATTTAACTTAATACGTCATCCTTTCGCTTCCACTGCTGACTATTACCGGATGTTTACAAATGATTTGCTTGAAAGCACTGCTTGAAAAATCTGAGTAAAATTGAACGTTACTGGTCGAAATAGATGGTTTTCTGAAGTTTGCCCAGAATGAAGTAGAAGTAATGTTAAATATTAAGTCATGAAGCAGTACGAATGGTATATTATTTTTTATATTGATGAGAACAACACGTACATCTGTGAGTACAACATATTTTCACTACTTCCTTGTGACACTCAATTTATAAAAACAAAGAGTAGATTTGAACACTTCGCGAATTCCTGACGGTGGTCAGGTCCACTCATCGAAATCACAGGAACATCGTCACTGTTCTAACCTCATGGTGTTTCGATAGCAACGAGAACAACAGCCATCACATCAATTTCATTAATATTTAAGTGCTTGCTGCAGAATGACCATTTCTCCGGGGGGTCTTACAACTTTTGGCCGCTTCTGACGATTGATTAGAAGGTATAGATCCACTAAGAATGTTTGTATCCACCAAGTATTTCGCATCAACTGTCAACACACATCATCATTCATCCGACAAAACTATATAGAAAAACAGTGCACTTTTTTCACTAAGTAACAAAAGCACCGTTAAGGAAATCCGGAGAATCGCCAAGCGAGCTATAAGGAGATATTGATGAGTTAAACAACTAACACATAAAGCAATGCTTTAGTGCGGAAACATCGATTGCTTTCAATCTTAAGCTAACATATCTCAGTTCATGTTAGACTTTATTAGTTAAAATGAAAACTACTAGAATCTACAGATCGCTATCTGTAAGCTCTAATTCCAATGGTTTTCTGGAGCGCACCACCATGTTACCCATTTCACTGCCTCGAAGTTCATATTTCGAACGAAAAAGCGGTTTGAGAACCAGGACTTCATGTAGCTGAACATTATGGTTCTCAATGTGCATTTGCAATTACCATTATTACGTCCGAAATCTTAAAAATTTAAGTTTTGCCTTTCAATTTGTGAAAAACTTCAATTCCAAACGGTGACAGAGCAAGGTCGTTCCTAAAGTTATGACATTTTCATCTTCTCAAATGATTGCCTTTCAATTTGTGAAAAACTTCAATTCCAAACGGTGACAGAGCAAGGTCGTTCCTAAAGTTATGACATTTTCATCTTCTCAAATGATCTAGCTCTCGAGAAATTCTCGTCAGCGTTCGGAAAACCGGCTTCCCTGGTTATATGTCAATCTAATCGGTACAAGGTGAGAAACTGCCAAATAAATAAATAATAACATATGGGCATCTAAGAATTTTGCTTCAATTTCTTTGGTGATTCTTCCTTGTGGCGCTTCACTTGGATGAAAGAAGGTGAACGCGCATTGTCGTGTTAGAGGAGAAATACTGCCGTACTCTCCAAAGTGCTTTTTGCTACGGAGAGAGAATCCTCACTGATCTAGACCTTCCTTCCGTATAACTCACCCCGTTCTGCATTCTGGTTTGTTCATCTCTTTCATCGTTTTCTCCTACGACGAAATCATTCCTAGCTTAGATCATGTGATGCGACATTTAAGCTATCTGCTTTCAAGCAGTTTTGCCCTTTATGCTAGCGCTGGGTCATTGTGAAGAATGTGATGGTGAGTTCTGATATCATTTCGATGAGAAAGAGCGATATTTCTTAGGAGTTGAGTGACGTTTTATGGGCGATTCCTCTCTAATTAGCGACAATTCAACAACGTTCACTTACGTACAACAAGGAAGTCGTTAGTTGCGGAGAGCATGGAACTCAAGATACCTAGTGAACTTAATGGTTTGTGCATTTCTACCTCAGAATCTCCTCTAGACGTTAAAATACTTCCATGTCCACTTACAAATCATCCGAAACTTTCTGTGAAAACAATGCAGGAAAAAATTTCGAAACAAAAGAAAATAGAAAGCGAATGAATTCGACTTTAAAGCACTGAACAAAGTGCTCTATCCGCTGAAAAAAAAACACCATCTATGAAGAGTTTTACTCTAAATTCACTACAGAATTCCAAACAACGTAAAGAAAAACAATAGAAACCCATGAAATACTTAACTAGATAGTTCTATGATCCTTCTGCGTGAACACCCGGCACGTTCAAATGGTTGTCTTTTGACGCTCATCCATCTAGGAGGCCGGGCTTGTGTGTGGGCTCACTTGTGTGTTAGTAATATTTCGTCCTTGAAGCTGTTTGTGAGCAATTCTCGTGGAATCCCAGGATTCTCGGACAAGGACGATTCATGGTTATCGCTTCAATAAGCCGACGTGGATCGAAGGGAGGTTATCCAGTCATTTTTTTCTACAGGGCGGCAACATTTCCTTTTGGTAACAACAAATTTTGCGATGATTTAAGGGAATGTTAGAAAACGATGTAAGTGACGAAGTACTGAAGTGGAAAAAAAAGGAAATCTGCCAGAGTGATGTTGCAGCTGAGAGAGGGATTGATGTCAGCCAGCACCACCAGCTGAACATGAGCTCAGCTGAAGTGGTAGCCCAATAACATACTGAGTTTTCTGCAGAAAAAATGATCATTTTCTCCACTTCTTCTTTCGTTTCCAATTTGATCTCCAGTTAATTTGGCAACGACTAATTCTTTTACTTCGTTTTCAGGTGAGGTGATCAGCGTTAAGCTAGCGAAGAAATTTTATCAGCAGAAAAAAATTTCAAGTTAAAAAACTTTCTCGTCGTAATCTACAAATCCCCAATTTTTTTCGCTTCACACTAATCTGCTGAGAAACTTATCGATTAATTAGGCAAACAAGCTGTTAAAAAGATTGCACGAATCAGCGACTGTTGATCCTCTGAGAAGATGGAAAAGTCCTCTTAGAGAACTCCTCTCAGAGATTCGTAAAGGCATTTGTATAATGCTAGTAAGCTAATCAGGAAGAATTCATCGGTTTTCTGTTTTTATTCGAATCCTAGAAATAATGTAATGCACTGGATTTACCCGCTTCAATATTCGCTCGCTGCCCCTCAGAAATGGGTTTTTTGCGTCCATTCGTCATGAATCGACGTCAATTCGCAGATTTGCCTCCAATTTCTCGATTAATCGCTTGAGAAACGTCGTCATTTTCAGGATTATTCCCCTATTTACGGCGCTTTATAGCTTAGCAACGCTTTAGTGGCAATAAAATAACTTTTTTCGTATTTTCAATGGAGCAAAGGTAAAAATGCGAGGGAGTAACAACGTACAGAGATATTAAACTCTCAAAGCAAATACGAAGTGGCCTGAACAACGATACCATAGCTCTTCTCATAGCTTTGATCACCACCTTCGTTTTATCCGTCGTCGTCGTTGTCATCGTCCTCGTCTTCGGAATCCACAAATGATGGGGCCATTTGTAGAAGATCCCAGAATCCAGATTAGCTACGAAACTCATACACACCGACTCTCATGCTTTGCAAAACAGCAGCACCTAGAAACTACAGCTGCGATAACTGATGTGATTTCATTCTTAATCGTTTGGACAGTAAGACGGAATCCTTGCAATTCGCATCGAAAATAGAGAAATAATCAACAGCAAACCTGTGACTTGGTCGTGGAGAAGGAGATAAAGTGTTTATCACCTATAATTACTAGGAAAACTGGAAAAAAAAACTTCTGCATTTGCTATAAAACTAAGTACTAGGAAGAAAGAGCTCATTTCAGTTTTCTGTGAATTAAATTGCTTTTCATGACCATCTTTACTGATATTCGAAATCATTCCTATTCCACCTCTAAGGGCGTTTCCGCCATTGAGTGTGCAGTAAAAGTTGTGAGGGTCGTTATAAAAGCAACGCAAGGTAACATTTGTCCACTGAACTGTGAAATGATGTTATTGTCCAAGAAGCTTGTAAACATGTCGTCTTTGGTCATTTTACTTCTGATTTTCCTATATTTCTTAATTAGTTGCTGTTTGGAGCCGATCCATCTAACTCATCGAATGCTACGTAATACTTTTTTCTAGTTTTTCGGATCAACCTTTTCTTTAGTACATCGAACATTCATCATCCGTTTTACTAAGTAGCACAGCGTAGTATTTCATAGCAATGGTGAAGGTGTCAGTAAATTTGCCATGGTATTACAGGCCTGGATTAAAAGTGCTTTAAAAATCCTTAAACTCTCGAGAAATTTGGTAGATGAAGTCTCCTGTCTCCCGTTAAAGTGAATATGTTAAACGGCAAGTGTCCGTCGCCAAAACTCACTGCGCGAAATCGTGATTCTTCTAAAAATTCTGTTTATTGAGGTCCAACAAACAGAGAAGCCAAAAGTCTTATGTTGTCAACAAACTTCATTGTTAAATATGCAAGCGAACTGCCACGTCAGATTGTTACTGAGGAAATTTCTCGTTGACATGCACGCATACGAAAGAACTTGAAAAAAGCTGGAAAACTAATTTCGAATCTGGTGGTAGAATATGGTAGAGTGGTGACAAATTATTTGAAGAGTGACCTCAGATGAAAATCTCATCACTGAGAAGCTGTTTTTTTTTCATAAAAAAAAGGACAAAGATGTCTCTTTCGGTCAAAGCCAAACAACGGTAGTTTTCTTTTCGACTTCTTCCTAAGAGTTTTTCATAGTTTTATTATGCATACCCCACACCCCATTAGAGTAGTTGTAAGTCGAAGAGAACCAGGTGAGTTATAATTACCAACAAATCAATACTCCTCATTAACGAAGTACTCTGTTCAGATTTTCTGCCTGACTGGAGGATTGTCGCTGTCGCCTTCAAGGAGAATTATTCTTTTTCTAATTCCCGTGACCGACTTTCTATTAACATCGGCATTGATCAAATAGTTCTCGACATTCTTGATGAACAATTCTTTATTCTCGAGCTTTTTTTTCCCTCCTTAATAGTATAAAGCGGAAAATATTCAAAGTGAAAGTGTCACAACTTCAATGATTAAGCAATGCTTTTAAAAAATTCCATTGACTGTTCCTAACAGTTACATTTAGATCGCTACTTAATTGAATATCCTTCTGTATCCCATGTCCCTGCATTCCATTTACCTCCATAGGACTTCAAAAACGGTTTTTAAGTCAGCTCGTTGAAAACTTTAAGACTTTCCTCTAAGCAAAAATTGTTTACTAAGAATACCGAATTGTTTTTTTTTCTATCACAAATTCCACCATTGATATTTCAGAGCTTAATTTCTCAGAACCGCAGTGTTTTCGCTGATATTCTGCTGTGAATTTTCTTCATTTGTCGTTTACGAGATAGCTAGATAGCATGTACAAGCACCTTTTGTAGCATCAACACGCTTCGAGCTTGTGTGTTTAAAAAAATGAGCTGACAAATTTTAGCTTGCCGTCGAAGCTGATGTAGAATGATCTCGAAGAAATGGCAAGGACAATGGATGTCGAACACGTTTCGGTAGGTAATGGAGCCTCCATTAAAGCGTTGCGGAAGTTTTAACGAATTATAATGTGATTTTAACATGTCGTTCATTGAAATATCCAAACCACCTCCATTATTTTTTTTAAAAACAAAAATGAAATACCAATGTAATGATAATACAGCTGAAAAAAATAAGGTAAAAGTACTAATGAATGACGATAAATATTATTAGCAACATAAATGTAATACAATGAAAACATACAAAAAATAAAAATTATTCAAAAAGCACCTTTTTTCCCCCTGCAAATCGGTTAGCCATCGAGTAAGTCGGGCTGAGATAGTAGGTGCCGGTGGCTCAATGAACATGCTGAACTGCAGGCTCTTTCTATGAAACCTTTTAATTTTTTTTCTTTTTTTGCTTTTTTAGCGACAATGAACGTGCGGGAACATTCTCAGTCTCCTAAAGTAGAGTTGGCGTTTAAGCGTTGAAGGCGACTTCATCGCATCTCCTTACTAAGGAAATCTTTAGAATCTTTTAGCCATTTCGAGGTGTGCGATACACACATAGCAAGATAACGACCTCTCATGAACGCATAGTTTTGCAACACGTCAAAATTATAACCACTCCAGAGGTCCAGGAACAAAGAGGTCGTTCCTTCCATCCAGCTGCAGCTCTAGAGCAAGCACATTGTTTCCTTTTTCTCGACGTTGAACCTCATTTTTAAAGTACACTTCGACAAGAACGCGGTTTTTTTTTCTGGCTCGTGTTCTGCACCGTAGCCGCCATCTATGGACCTACATCATGCCTTCGCCACTACTCAGCCCAAGTCGACCATTTGAAGGAGATCTGCATGTTATAGTCCCACATTAAATGAATTTATGTCAAGCGTATAGCTTTTTAAGGCCACCAGTGCACTTTTCGTTGCTTCTTTCCTACGTAGATGCAGAATAGCTTTCAAATTTAACCACATCTAAGGATATAGGTACTTTAACAGTACATTAGGAAAAATAGTACCCCTTTCCATCTTATGCCTTCCGAAAGCACAAAAGATTTTCAAAAATGGTCAGGATATTTTTTACCTGAATTTACTTCGACTTACTCAACTATCTTCTAATCAGTTTCAGAGGCCTCGTCGACCCGGGCTATTTCAAGTCCTTCGACGATCGGGCTACTGGAAATGTCTGTCCTGCTCGTTGTTGCTGATTGGGTGTGGATTCTATGCATCATGGTGCCATTTCAAACACATGGCATACTCTGGACTTCAACCTCTGTTAATGTAATGTTACTTTTTTCGACGCAGTGTTTTTTACAGGTTTTTTATTACTTCGTTTTTGCAATATATTCTTACAACGACCACTTAGCGATGATTTAAAGAGAGGCCAGATGTTTCGCCTTATCCGATGTTCGCTTGACATCTTCTTTTATTTCACAAAGGGCGTCCTTAGTTTTCTTCTTGTCTGTTTGCGGCATCAACTATAAACGTCTGTCATTCTCCTGGCTAATCCTAGTCGCTACTGGAGCATTTCCCCAAGGGACATCTGATTCCTTGTTTGTCTGCTACGCGGCGCAATTTCTCATAGCCTAACGCGGGCCCCCAAAAGACCTCCAAACAGCATTAACGCATTTCTACTGCCATCTGCAACAATTGTTGGGAGCAGAACTGCAAAATTGGTAATCGGAATGCCGATTTGGGGGGTATGTTGCTTGATTCGTCGGGTGTATTAAATGTCTCTACCGTTCAAATAAATCTTAACAGCCAACGATTTCTTCTGAACAGAACATCTACTGGGCACACATGCGTAACGGAATTTGCAATACCAAACGTGCTATGTGCCAATTTTACAACACGGTTATTACCGACATAAATTAAGGAGACCGGTAGTGGCAGTTAATCATGCGGACGATTTATTTATGCTAAGAGTGGAAGACACAAAAAACAGCTGGAGAGAGCAATATGGAGTGTGTTTTTCTAGTTGCGGTGTCGATATTTCGTTCAAGAACCTCTAGTGCACTCATACGAGGACATGATTAATGCACGGATTAGTGGAAGGCGAATTGCTTTTCGCTGCAAAGTTGCTTAGCAAATAAGTCAATTGTCATCACTAAGTCCGCAAAGATCGAAAGAAAGGTAAAGAAAGAAGAAAGAAAGGAGGAAGAAGTCGGGGATCTCAGTGGGAAAAAACAAAAAAATCGTGTACCCAAAACAATCTCTGGGGTGAGGATAAATAGAAAATCAAAGGTTATCATAAAAACATAGAACTTTCGAAGCGGTTCGAAAAATTGATTTTTTTTGTGTGAGGTATTGTGTGCCTGCAGCATTGGTGTTTTTAAACCACAGAATCATAAAAGTTGTCAATATGTCCGCCACTGCGTTCAAAACGCGGTGAAACTCGAACGGTTAGTGGTCTTGTCCAATGGACGCATGGTACCTGGTTCGAACTCATCCTATACCAATCAAACATCCTATTCTTTGGCATTCAGAAAAAGTGGCACCAGCCTCGTCTAAGGGAAACTCCTTCCGATTTGCAAACACCGTGAAGTACTTGTGCTAAAGAGTGGGAACTGCTCTAGTGAACTATCCCATGATTCCAGGGAGAATAACTCCACCGGTACGTAGCGAGAAGCATGAATGAGGTGAAATCCTGAAGGTGTAGTCGAAAGCTTTTGTGGGTCACGGATGCAAAACATCGAAACAAATGGAAGAAGTGGTAAGATACGAAATTAGAAACACCGAAATTAACTTCGAACTAGTCCAAATGCTCTAACATTGTGTGAACCACCCACCCTATTTTGTGGCAGTTTTAGTGTAATAGTTACTTTCTGAAGTCTTTCGACGACACTTAAATAAGTGAATCATTAAGACGCAAACATTTTGCCAACTTTCTCAACATATCCTAAAATAGCCACTGTTTTCAGATCTCCATCGCACTTGGTGAATCAATAGAAGATACGATTTGTTGTACTGTAATACAACTGACCATGTTTGAATATTCAAGTGATCCACTTTTACGTCAAATGGTACCGTTGTCGGCATAATATTCAGTCAAGTGGTAGTTTGATAGTCATAGAAGATATTCTTTTTCTAAAGCCTTGCTAGAGTGTCACCAAATGGTCACCATAGAGAGTTGTCGTCCATTGTCTATCGGAGGAAGTTACAAGCTCGCTAGTGAGATGGTCCGGATTTCTCTCAGTGGTTTACTCACACGGCTACACCTTCAAATGAGAGAGAATATCCACCATTCCTAGTTTGGAAAACCATTCTGCAGGAACGACCTCCATTGTGCATCGCAAATCGATCCACGAGCACTCTCAGCTACGATGAAGTAGTAAATCACTACAGTGATTACCAAAGAAGCAGTGATTCACCTTTCTTGTGCTCACCTTGTCTTTTAACTTGAATTGATACAGCAGACGAACTCTATTTCGAAAAGGTGAGATGTTGAACTTAGTGATATTGATTCTCTTAATACTTGATAGTTGAATGACCCGTCTTCACTGGCTGTGCGGCCCCAGCATAATCTCCACTTTTCGGAGATTTCCTGGTTAAGCCATTGTGGTTCCGTGGAATCCCGAGGTCTGCCCAGCCAAAGTCTGTCCCAGGTCTTCACCACCACGGGCAGTCGCAGCCCTTGTGGATCAGAGGGAGATTTGCCAACATGCGACTTTAGTAGCAGGACGGTGGTGGATCCTGGTACTGGGTTTACTTCTTGGCTAGGTTTCCCGATGAAAACGTCGGACTCCTTTTCAGCTTGGCAGACCTTGCCAGGGGACGAATTTCCCGCTGTACATCACGGCTCGACACCCAGGAACACTTCCCAGCCACGATGAGACGGTAAACCGCTAGGAGGATATTAAGTCTCAAGACCGGCTTTCTATTAACGTCGGCACCGATTGACAATTTACTGTTTTTATCTCGAAAAGCAAGCACGAGGTTGGTATTATGAAATTTATTAGCGCACAATAGCTGACGTTTCGGCGGTTTCGCCTCCTTCAAAACCGGTTTATTCGTTCTAAGTATTCCAATTAATTTTTTGGAGTGCAACCGCATAGAGTCATAGATCAGTGAAGAATGTTACCTTCTATTGAAGAGCCTATTGAAGACAAACAACTAAAACTACTCCTACAAAAACTGTTGAATCGAAAATTCAACTGTATTTCGAACTCGTAAAACATGAAGGGGAACTGGGAGCGCGTCTTTCGCGGTCGTTAGAGTAGAGGCACAAGCCCTGACGTGCACATTTGGCCATTGATCGGATCTCGCGTTACGGACAGGGCATGCCGTCCATCCCCTATGGTACGGCGGAGTGATATAAAACCTATCTTCGAGGAAAAAAATGCTCTTTTTGAAAGATCCTCCTGAAGTTCATCGTGTAGACGAAACACACATTTAGTAATTAGCTTTGCGCGTGGTAGAATCGAATTCATCGCGCATTCCTCATGGAATGATCAATGCAGAAGGCTTTGCCACTCATCGCTTGTTCTCAAAAGATGGACTTCTAATGTCTACCTGTTCTTGCAGATATCATCATGGTCCATGCGCTCATGGCTACAATTTCGTTCCGATTGTGTTCGGTTTGATGCTTTACATCGTGTACGTTATGGAATGCTGGCACAGCCGATCGAAACTGGCCATGCTGAAAAAGGTGTCACATCTTGATTTTCAAAAACAAACGCAACCCCAAACACGAAATTCGGTTGCTTATTTTAGTTTTATCCTTATCACTCTTGAGTAGTCCAACCAGACTAGCTGTTTTTTTGCAATGAAGCCTTTGGATTTGGAAGGGTGCTTGTTGTAGAAACGCTTCGAAGTAGAAGGATGCCTCCAAAGTATCAAATGTTAAGAACTTAGTATTGAAACGTAGACAAAAAAGAGTTCGATATTATTTAAGATTACACAAAAATTGTTATGCATCAGCTTTATAGTTCCGCAGGAGATCTGTACATTTTTTCCCTCATTTCATTCAGAAATAAAAATGACACTTTACGTGGTTTAATCACTTAGTGCCAATAAGAAAGAGGATATGCAGTTACGGATGACAAGAGAGCGAAGTGTTCAACGGTGTGGAAAAAATGCAGCTTGATCAAAAAAAGTGGGGAAAAACACACAGAACTTTTAGTTGGCCAAAAACGTTAGAAATGGACTCCTAAGAGAATAACTGAGAGGTCAGTCGATAATTACAGTTCTAATGCAGCTTCCAAACACTTCTTGTATTCCAAAAATCTCACCCGTTTAGTGGATTTTTCTAGACCATTTTGATGAGGCCTAATTTATAAAATATTAGGTGCTGCTTAACTTCTTTTCGTTTGATTGCTTTACACTTTAAACTTAATGTAAGAGCAATTAGGTAAAGTAACGAATGTTTCTGATCTAAGTACGTTTCCGTCACTATTTTCCTTCTTAACATAAGAATCCGTCAACAGATTCTTACTAATCTCCCTTGTAAAAATGACAGTAGCAAAAAAAAACTCGCCACCCCGTGCTGTTGATAAGAGGCGAAAAACAGCTGCAGACACTACGATATCAAACGGCCCTCCCATTCTTGGCGGTTCGTTTCACAGGCGCAGTGGAACGGAACACATTTGGTTTTTCAGGATCGGTCGCCGAATAACATTTGAAGCAGAGATATTGCAGATTTAGAAGTTTACAACTATTTAATGCCTCTTTTTTCAGTTTTTTTTCTGTACCTTGAATCTTATGCTAATTTTTTTTATTTCGGATGATCCGTCTTCACGTCTACTGTGCAGATCCCAGCACTTCTCACATTCAATTCGTTTCCTCGCATCCATCATCCACGAAGATTCCAACTTTACGTGTGGCTTCGGTTGCTGCTTGAGGATTTTCACTTCATCTTGAATGTCGTAGGATGGTGGTCGAGCAATTCTCCTTGGAGTCCCGAGATAGCCGGGCTAGAGCGTTCCCATTTGGTTGGTGCAGAGAGTGATTTTTTTCCCCAGACAACTCCGATACCGAATTCCCGACCCAAAGGGATGAGAGGCTTGGTAGGCCCGGAGCGGAATCGAATTAGCGCCATGGTCATGATGACGGACATCACTACCACTGTGCTATCCACCCCCATCCTAAATTTATAATCAACAAACTCTTGGAAGTTTTCCGCTTTCAGATAAATAACTTTCAAATGAGAAATATGTTTTTCTTAGCGGGATTATTTTAAAATTATCGCAATCTTTAGTTCATAAATTCAACCTCTAATTCAAATAATGATGGAATATTACGAGAAACGCATTTATAAAGAGAAGTACTTGTCGCATTTTATTCGTCCTTGTATTTTCGTTCAATATTTATTGAAAAAATTATTCGGCGGTACTCTGCAAAAACCCAAAATACAATTTTTTCATTGTTTTTCTTGTTTTGTTAAATTCACTGAATATTTTTGTTTCCCACATTACCATTGTTTTTTTTATTATTGCCTCTATTATTACGACTACTCCTAATAACTTCAAGCTCTTTTTGGTCTGTCAATGAAAGGACACATGCTGCTATAAAGGATAAAGGAAAAATCTCTTGACGTCGATCAATCCCTGAGGGTGTGCCATGCATTCGACTTCATTAAGTATCAATGGAGGTCATTCAATGCATATCTGGCCTTTACAATGACTGGCGGTGACCTACCGATGCACCTATCCAGTGCTGCTATCCTCCCAAACAAGTCTGGTACCAAATTACCGACCCTGGAGGGATGGAAAGCTTGGTGAAGCATAGGCGCTGGTATCGACTCCACGTGTGTCGCAGTGGCGCCTACAACCACTGCGCCACACGCGCCCCCTCATGCTGTTATCCTTATTGTTATTCTTGCTATTACTACAATTATAATTCTTATATATCGTTATTTACAATCGCGATTATTGTAACTAGTATAATCAAAACTATTGATCGCGTGTAGCTCAATAGTTAGGGGGTATCATTCAATACACATAGGTTCCACCCTGCGCTACACGTTCACCAAGCCTTCCGTCTCACCGGGTTTAGCAAATAGGTAGAATTTATCTGGGAGGATAGCAGCACTGGCTCGATAGATCGGGTATTCCACCACGAGTCACTGTGTAGGCCATATGCATGCAGTCACTTCTAACGATACTCGATGAAGTCGAATGCATGGCGCTTCCCTCTGGGATTGATTAACGCCTACAGCTTTCTTATCCTGTTATAATTTATCGATCCCTATCTTCGAAGAAAATTAAGGAATTCTCAAACATTTGGTTAAAACGGAAAAAAAAACTGTGTTTTTTTCGGATTCAGTTTGAAGTCAACCTTTCAGTTTTCCGTAAACTTTGGTTTTGGGGCAATATACAGGATATAAAGATCGGAATTAAGTCTAGGAAATCTTTTTCTACACACCATTAAATCACAAATTTGTTCAGATTCGTGTTGAAGATGCTCTGCAGTATCTGAAGTCACTTCGGAACTCACTGCCAATCGTGTGGTGGAAATGCATTTGCTATCACTACGTTCGAAGAACCCGACAGGTGACCAGGTGCAGTGTTTTTGGTTCAGACCTCTCCACTTTGTCAAGGAAAAATTTCATATTCACCATTAGGTATCGTAATGGAGACGCAGTGCCGACTACTCAGGTCTACTACGAACGAGTCGACTCACATTCGGCGGGGAATGTCTTCATTTACGACGTCTGTGGCGTGAAGGTAGTACGGATTATTTTGTGCACTTAATTCATGCTAGGAGAGAAGCTGAACGCTTGCAATTTATTAGTGGGCGAAAACCCCACTAGAATTTTGAAAACAACTCATTACCCATGAACTCGAAGATATGCTGTTCGTCAGATTCTAAACTAAATGATAATTGTTTTTTTAATTCTCATCACTGCTACATCTGCTCTGCGGATCCAGAATCTTTCTCATCCGTTCGATTCCCTCAAATCCACCATCCATGAAAGTCTTCAAACCTTTTCGCGTGGGGTTTCGGCAGCTGCTTGAGGATTGTCGTCCCTTAATAAATATTGCTGAATACTAGTCAAGTCGAATTTCCTTTGATTCCTGAGATGGCAGGGCTAGGGCGTTCCCATATGGACTGCAGTGAGTGAGGTGTTCACAGAGAAGTTTGGTATCAATTTACCAAACCAGAAAAGGTATGAGAGGAACGGTGGGCTCGGGTAGGATTCGAAGCAGTACCGTGCTTGTGATGAACGACATCACCACAACTTTACTAAGCGGAGTCTTAGGGTGTAATACGTTGCATAGTTAGTGATACTTGGTGTTTTTAGGACATCTCGAAATCTGTCTTGGACCTTGAACGTTTTCCGTTGACAAGAGTGCGTGTGAATCGAGGTTTTGTATTCGCTTGCATCCAAGCGGCAAGAGAATTCGAACAACAAAGAACAAGGTTCTTCAACGAAAACGAGACTCGAGACGACTACATGGAGGTAAATGAGCCAATTATTCATAAGAGCGAAATCATATAACTCTATGCCAAAGCAGCAAGTTGTGATTTTTCGGGAATTGCAGAAGGGAGCGAAATTCGCTTTCTAGGGCTTTCTTGAACTACACTATACAGCATTAAATATCACGAAATCTTTTCTAGAAGTAGGAGAGTACAGTTTTATTCAGCTACCTCAGCAACTGTATTCTTCAGGAACGTCTTCCATCTTTCACTTCTAGTTGAATCAACTGACTGTCGTTGAACTTCGTGAGGTTCATTCTCATCTCACTGCTCAGTTATTTTTGTCAAGAACCACAAAATCTTTTGTGCTCGTAAAATCTACTGCTAATGTATTGCACTCTAACACGGTACTTATAGTGAAATAATGCCAGCACTCCGATAGCAAATTGCTTCACTTGATCGCTCTCAGCTGTTTTCATAGGAGTGACCAATATAATGAAGTAAATACGAAGGGTATACCGCTTCGAACAACAGGAAGTCATCGGTGTTGATGGTCCGCTTCCAGAAAACGCCATACATTTTCATCAAAACGAAGCTCTAAGTTGTCGAAAAGCAATCATTCAGTGATCCCCTTCCATCGAAAACGTTCGAGTGATTCCCAGTTGTTCTACCATCGGACTAAACAGAATTTGGAAGGTCAAATATGATTTTAGGACTTTCTATTGTCTACCACCGGGCCATCCAATTTCCCATTGAACGAAGTCTACGGAAATGCTCTCGTTAAAACTTTCTTTTGGAAAGCTTTTTATTTGTGCTGTTTTTTGCTCCATGCGCTTGGAGCCGCACTAGATTTTAAGCGCTGATACAGTAGTTAAGTAATTGAGAAGTTGAGGACTTTATAGAGCTATAAAATTATACGTAGTGTTAAAAATTATGCTCCAAGTTCCAAGTTGGGGGAAATTCAAGTTTCCAGAAAACTGAGGGTAAAACCTTAATTTTTATAATTTCTAACGCAAATCCGACGATGGTAAAGGACAAAGACACATAGAGGGACTTCATCATATCCTGAACTTAGAATCCCCACTTTTTCAATAGCTTTTGTTTGCAAAAAAAAAGAGGCCTTGTCTCAAAAAAAAGGTGAAAAAAAAGTCTTCTTGTTTATAAATTGCTAGAATTTTATCTTTGAAGAGTTAAAAAGTTCGTCGTTGCCAAAGACCTCTGGAATCCCTCGGTTTTTTATTTAAAATGAAAAAAATTCACATAAGTTGAGATGTGCTGCTTTCGTTTATCCGTTTGTTAATATGGGCTTTGTACATGAAATTGTTTAGAAATTTTTATGTGATGTTGTTTAATTTAAAAAAATGTCTTCAAAAAATTCAGTGAACCTCCACTCTCCAGGATATACCTGCTTGCTCTCCCGCTGTTTTAAATGAAGCTATTCTGGTACTGTCATTCATAGTTGGTCGGCTTCTAATTCCATATCAATTCAAAGCATCGGCTTTAAACAAAGAGTCCTTGAAGGTGAAGCTTGTTTATTCTTATTCATAATAATGAACGCTTCAGGTCCGAGAGGGAATGGATCTTTCCGATGCGTGCCGGGTTGAGGACGTGCTTGTTTTTCGCGGATCACCTCCATGGTTTCTTCACCCCTCCGCTTTCTGGTTTGTTACTAATCATATTTTCTATTTAGTCGTTTTCCAGTCAAAATTACTTCGATGACTAGAATTTGAAAAGACATTTGGAAGATTATTCTACAAGTATCACCACATCAAATGCGCACATGTGTGTGTGTGTGTGTGTGTGTGTGTGTGTGTGTGTGTGTGTGTGTGTGTGTGTGTGTGTGTGTGTGTGTGTGTGTGTGCATGATTTTTTAGTATCCTTATAATATGGACATATATATGCGTGTACATAGGTATTTATGTACGTATCTATGTATTTATGCACCTATGCATGTACGTCTATATCCATGTGTATGCTAATTTAGATTTGCAACTGATGACTATAGAATTTCATTTCAAAAATTTCGCTCAATTTGTTGTCTACTCTCATTGATTTTTTTATTTCACCTAATTTAAGCAAACATTTATGGCCCATTGTGTTGAACAGTCTCTATTACAAAAAGTCATATCTTGGGGATGACCAGAATTCTTTCTGATTGCCCGCTCAATCAACTTCAACGCTCATTTGATTTCTTACGCGGAGCTGAACCATGAAGGGTGCCAAGTGCCGCATTATTAGTGCCTTGCGTAGATTGGGTCTCATGGCTTCTTACAGGTTAAGCACAAACGCTTAGGAACCAGCATACAAATGAAACGAGGTTTGGAGGATTGTGTAAAATTGTTCTGACAACAGAATGGCGCTTGGCTTCTGAAATAATTTATTAGTGAACTTTACCACCAACATATCCGCTGTATCAGTAAATACGATGGGCTTTAGCCATTATCATTCTTGAGACAACATCCCATAAGTGCGTATGGTGTGACTTTTTTTTGATAAATGTTAAGGATCTTCTCTCTTCTGCTACTCTCGTGGCCTTTACGCATATACGCCGAATGTAGAACTGCGATGCTGAACTATCAAGTGACGAAGCTCTTCGGCACGTGTTATCTTAGGTATGTTGCATACTGTAAACTTCAACAACTTTTAACATTTAAATCGCCTGTAGTTTCCTAGTACAGTACACAGCGTCACCAGAAAATTTTTTTAAAAACTCTTCTATAGAAGCCCTATAAGATTTAGATCATTTTTTTTCCCAGGTTCTTCTAAGCATTCTTTCTAAACAATCGTACTTTTTCTATCCCTATCGTATCTTTGCTCTTCCAAATTCCTAGTGAATAATATTTTTCTGCCTAGGAATCTTCATGGACTCACCTTGACCACGTTTTACTTAAGCGCAGTACAGAAACTTGACCAGATTTTTAAAGACCAATCTCATCTTACGTAATTTTCATGACCAGGGGAATTTTGACGGGGTTTCTTTAAAAAATTATCATCGACCTGCTTCTTCACCATGAAAATATGAAAATTCCTTATGTCAGTTTTACTAAAATTTCAGGTTTTTCGATTTATTCCTTATATACCTCGAAATATAATCTAGACAGTTTTTTTCGACTTTAGCGAGTTTCTTTTTTCTTTTCACTTTTTCTTAAATGCTTTTGCTCTCCAGTTGTGGTTTATCGATTACAAGTGCTCTCACTACATCATAAAATTTGCCACTAATTTTTTGGCGGGCAATCCTATCTGACGGCAATTTTCCCGCGGACATTCGTGACTCTCTTTTAGATGAAGACTTGAATTAAAGACTTTTTTTCGGAATCCAGACGAATTGCACCTTGTTAATTAGATATCCTAGAGCTAGAAGGAGAAAAAAAACGAATGAATAGAAGATGGCACAAGCTGTTTTTCTGGTTTTGTCGATTCAGCAAGTGAAAAACAATAAATGGGATCTCGTTGGAATTTTTTAAATGGGGTACTATGTGTCACCCATCACCCGAGAAAAAGAGCATCGCATAATGTTATTTGCTTTCCTTCATCACAGATCTGGCTAGCACTACTAAAGTAATTTTCATCGACATTGATCGAACTCCAATGTGCACTAAGTGTTCTTCCTTGCTCAGGACGATTCAAACAGAAAAACTCAGGATCTTTAGAGCGTATGCTATCCACCTTCGAATTATTGCCACCTACCTTTGTAGTACTCAGTCATAAGATAGTGAAAGCTCTGAGAAAAGAGAAGTCTCGAGCTTCAACGTTTGCGGCGGCTAGTGATGATGATCTGGGACTAACCTAATTTATACAAAGAAGCCAGATTTGGGAATGGACTCAATCGCCTTCCGCCAGCTGCTGTGTGCACTGTACACCAGTACTGGACCTATCCGATGTGAGATGAAATAGTGGTCGGTAGGAGTCGGGCAAATTTCTGACCTTTCGCCCTAGAAAATTAGATTTTTTGCTTTATTACGCATTCTCTTTTTTCTCCTGTCTGGCTATAACTGCACGGCACTTAACTTTTTATTTAATACCTATCACTTTTTGCTGGCGGGGTGTTATGCGAAGTATAACCACTATGATGCTGAGATATTTTTGTCCTTTCCTGGGGCTCACGTGTTATCCCACTGCACAGCTGAGGCCCTTGCTTTGGTCAGCCAGTTTTTCTACCCTAAGAATCCCATTAGCAATAACCCGTTAACTCTAATGATCTGGAGGAACAAATTGGCATTGAAATCAGTCAAACTGGAGCTACAGTCAGATTCATCAGATTCACAGTGTTTAACTCTTTATTTACTACGTATTAATTTTCCTGGGAGGTGCCACGTGAAATATTATTTCCCGTTCACAGGTAATTCCTGATATCACTGAGCAGTCTCCACACATTTTGCAAAATTTTTCTGAAAAAACTTACCAATATTTCCAGCTAGACATTCTTCCAGTAGAGCGAAGATTGATATAGTGCAATTCCTAAATAAACATTCGGTGGCTTAAAGGAAATTCATAAAGCAAGATGAAAACAGAACAACCTTATGATTTGATTCTTGAAAAAAATGTACAGGAACGCAAGAGGGTTGTCGCTTTTTATAATAATTAGTTCTAATTTTACAAGTTTCTTCGAGGCATTCAGAGTCTTCCGTTCATCTCTAATTTCTCATTTGATACTTTCACTCGTGGCACTTCAATGCTTTCCGTAACCCTTAATTCACTTTTGGATTTTTTAATGAAAAAAAATAGAACTGTGGACGAAATCGTTCTGGACGCAAAAATACTTGCTTTTCTCTTGTAATTTCACTTTCAATATTTCGTCGAAATTCAATCACAGTTTTGTTTTCTGCAGTTGTGCAATCAGTCAATGGTTTCCTCGTTCAGCCCGTCTTCAATGAACTACACAGGTCCGTTGACTCGGACGTCCACTATGGAGACAGTGGAATTGGAAGCAGCTTTGAGAAGGGAGCAATATTTCGTCGTTCCGTCCTATTCTGAAGCGATGCTTATGCCAAACGCGACAGTTGTAAGAATACTTCGAAATACAAATGATGTGTTATGTGAAATACAACAACAATGATGCTGAGATATTTGCAAAACTCCGGACTGCAGTTGTCTGCCGTAAAGAACGAACGCGCTATTACCCTTTCCGGAGGCTAACGCCTTGACCACTACACCATGGTCGCCTTTCGTTTCGCCTGTCTCTCAGCTAGCTTTCGATCCACCAGTGCCATGACCATTCACCCGTCAACGGGATTGATCTGTGGAGCCCAAATCGGTATTTTTATCACTATTACGTCTGCGTTAGTCCACCTGTCTGCGTTAGCCCCCTTGAAGTGTTATAGTGCATTCGTTCCCCACCGCAAACACCAGCGGTCAGGAGTTCTGCAAATATCTCAGGATCGTTATAATTTTATTTCACATCATACCTTGGTGAGAAATTGCAGTAGAAAGCAAATAGAAAGTTAACATTACAAATGGGGTTTCAGCAAAGTTTTGCGAAACTTTATGCACCTTTAATATTCGTTTTATAATACACGGTAATAAAACTCTTAATAAATAAATCTTCCAATTCCCTTCAACGGTCCATCCTATGGTTATTGTGCTATACCTTGCGATGAGAGAGTCAAATCCCTCATGCCACTGGGATTTATAAATTAAAAATCCGTCTTTTCTGGGAAGATAGAAACACTAACTCCATATATCAGCAAGTTCTCATAAACCGTTGTTTTGACCAAATACCCATTCAACCAATTCTACGGTGCAACGGATGGAACTAAATGTATAACACATCTCCTAGGCATTGATCAACGCAGGCAGCTTTGTTCCTGATTTCTTAGATATTGCAAAATGCATTGTTGTTATTCTGCAAACCAAACCTATCTTCCCTAGAACATTAAAGAACGCTCAGCAAAGCCACTGCCAACTAAGTTTTCACTTCATCTCAAGAAAGATCGTAGTAGAGCATTCTTTATGACTCACCACTCGCATAACAAGCCCACAGAAACCATCCTATAGCAGCAAGTAGCAAAAACACGATTTCACTCCTTATTATGGCCACCCTTCCAACGGTTTACCGCCTCATCCTGGCACGGAGGTGCTCCTGGGTATCGGGCTGCGATGTACAGCGGGAGGATCCATCTCCGCAGCGGGGTCTCCCAAACTGAGAAGAAGTCTGGCATTTCCATCAGAAAACACAGCTAGAAATAAACCAATACCAGGATCCACCACCATCATACCATCAAACTAGTCGAATGGCGGCAAATTTCCCTCTGATCCACCATGACGGCGACTGCGTGTGGTAGTGACGACCTGGAGCAAACTTTGGCTACGGTGATCTCGGTGCTCCAGGAAACGACAATAGCTAAACCAGCAAAACTCCGAAAAGGTGAAAGTTATGGGCACCTCTTCTCCTTTTCGAAATCCGACATGCCATTTCGTTGGTGGAAAATCGAACGGCACAAGGTCCGGACAGAATAAGATCTGAACACCTGAAGAACCTTCCCCAGTCCTCATAAACACACTGACTCAGCTCTTCACACATTGACTGTCTGATGCAAGGTCCCTACTCAGTGAAAGACCAGCAAGACCGTGCTAATGTTCAATAAGGGTGGCCTCCACGATATCGTCAACTATCGCCAAATTTGTTTGCTGTCTGCCGTCTACAAACTTTTTTACTCGACTCATCCTAAACAGGATTGACAGAACACTGGACGAAGGACAGCCATGTGAGCAAGCATGATTTCGAAAAGGATTTAGTACGATGGACCACATTCACGCGATAACAAGACTCACTGAAGTATCGCGAGAGTACCAAAGACCGCTCTATCTCACTTTCATCGATTTAAAGAAGGCCTTCGACTCAACTGAGATAGAAGCAGTCATGGAAACCATTGATAGTCAAGGACTTCCTACTCATTACATAAAGATTCTTCGTGAGCTGTACAAAAGTTTTACAACCATGATATCAGCATTCCACGACAATGTTCACATCGACGTCAATATAGGAGTTAGGTAAGGCCATACCATTCCACCAAAATTATCTACCGTCACCCTCTTGAACGTCATACGAACGTTGGAATGGGATAAAATGGAAGTGAAAATCGATAGCCGGCAATTACACCATGTTTGCTTTGCTGGTGACATTGTCCTTATAACACCAAACACTAGCCAAGCGGAACGAATGGTTGCGGACTTTGACAAAGCCTGTGGAAAGATTGGTCTTCGACTAAATCTCACAAGAACGATTTTCATGAGGAACGGATATGAGGAACGGATTGGTTCGTATGCTCCATTCACGCTCAACGGAACGAATATCTCCGAATGCTCCAGTTATGTCTATCTAGGTCGGGAATTCAACATGATGAACGACTTAGCTCCAGAGTTGAGCGGAAGGAAACGAGCGGCTTGAGGAGCTTTCGAGAGCATCGAAGGTGTAGTGAAGAGAACAACGAATACTCGACTCCGTGCCCAACTTTTCGACTCAACGTACTTCCTGCGTTAATGCTTCAGAAACCTGGTCGCTTCGTAAACAGGACGAAAAATCACTCAGCGTTATTGAACGCGCAGTCGAAAGGATGATGCTGGGAGAGTTTCATGTCACGCAAGCAAGGGAAGCGGTCGGAAGCTTCGACCTTCGTCAACGATCAAAAATCAAAGACGCCTGCCAAACAGACGAAGCCAAGGTGGGGCGGACACGTAATGTCTATGAACTATAAACGACAAGCGATGGACAGGAACCATGAGCGACTGGAGTCTTCGGGAATGCGAAAATACTGCAGGAAGACCACCGACCCGATGGTCAGAGTTCTTCACGAAAAAGCCTAAAAGAAAATATGATGTTCAATGAGTCCCAAGAGCGTGCAGAACCCACTGGGCAATTCTTGCACACGAGAGGGAAAAATGGAAGATTTACTGGTGCCCACTCGAGTCACTAGACGATGAACGGGACTACAGGTGATACAGTTAATACTGGACCCCGCACAACCAATAAAGACGGGCCAAGTGTCAAGAAGAAGCCTTCCGCGATATACTGGTTTTTTGGAAATAGAACCTTTCCGAAAGTAACAACAGAAAAAAAGTCAAAATACTTTTGCACTAAACTGGGTCATTACGTCTTTATTCCAAAACGTTAGAATAATTCTGTGCTGTCATTTTATATGAAGTACTTATGCGCAATTCGAATTAATTCTTTGTATACGGCAACTTAAACTACTGTAACCGAAATCCACGCAGAATTTTGAGGAGAACATTATTCTGCTTAGAATTAGAAACAAAGAATTTTCCATTTGGGTTGACATCACCAACAACAACATCGGTTTATCTAAATATGTGAGTATGTGGCATAGAGCTCTCAGCTTTGATCAGTATTTGAGGGATCCATCATGCATTAGGTTTCTTCAAAGATCGTTAGAGGTGATTGAATGCAAATCTGGTCTATACAGTCACCAACGGTGGCCATCTACCCATGTATCAATACACGGCCATTATGTTTCCAAATAAGTCCGATAAAAAATTGCCGACCTTAAAAGGATGGATCCTCGGTGAGCTGGAGGAGCAGGAACAAACCATCGGCCTCTTATGCATTGCAAAGCACATCTAACCACTGTCTTACATATGTGTTTTAGGCGAAGTTTGTCATAATTGGAAAAAAATCAACTATTTAATGCTCTTAAAGTTGACAAAGTTTACTCTAAGAACCTCTTGAAATCTCATGGGATTAAGAATCTAAAGATTATGCGCAGGTGTAGCGGTTGACGCTAGTTCAGCTTTCCAAGATCATGCCAGCAATTCAAAGCTGTCACAACGTGGGAAGTACATAATTTTTTTTGCCTTTATTTTATCATAACAGCCTTCTAAAGGGCGTAATTTTACGACAAAAGACATAAAACTGGACGCAGAACAGCTATATAAGTGCCGAACTCACCAAGGTGTCAGTTATAGAACGCGCTTCGTCTAACGCCCAGTGAAATCGCCAAAGTCATCGATTTAGTCGAAGGGAAACCGTAGTGAGCATTACAACGATCAACCTTCAGTTTAAGATTTTGAAGGAGTCGACACTGAATGCGACGGCGAGGTCGACGACTCTAGGTGACATTTAGTTCTGAAGGACAAGCGCTGATTTATTTAGATCGTAACCAACTGGAAGTGAAATCATGAAGGGCATAACTACAACGATATTAGCTACAGGAATATAAGAGATAGTAATTTCACACAAAAAAATGCTCCTATTTGTAAAAAAATCACATGCTTACATACAATAGTGCCTTACTTAGATACTTGGACGGCCCCAGTATAATTTCCATTCTCCGGAGATTTTCTAGTTTAGCTATTGTGGTTTCCTGGAGTCCGGAGGTCAGCCTGACCAAAGTCTGCCCTAGGTGTTCACCACCACAGACTGTTGCAGCGTTGTGGAACAGAGGGAGATTTACCACCACGTGACTAGTTTGATACCAGAGCTGTGGTGGATCCTGGTATTGGTTTACTCTTAGCTGGGCTTCCTGATGGAAACGCCAGACTTATTCTCAGTTTGGAAGAACCTGCCAGGAGGTGAACCCGCCCCCGCCCCTCTGCTGCACGCACATTGCAGCCCGACACCCAGGAACACCTCCTAGCCACGATGTGGCGAGACACGGTTGAGAGGAATTTAGAGAGAAGAATAGTGCCTTACTCATCCGAATTTGTCATGATGGGTCGAAAAAAGATCTCATTGAAAAAAGTTACGCATTAGAGGAGGTGGCGAAGTCGAACTCTTGCTCACGGAAAAGTCCGTTATAGATAGCTTTCCATAAATGTGCTTTTCATTGAAAGAAGTATGGAGAAATGGAAAGTGTTTCGTAAAAATTTACTGATGCTCAGCCTTACCGGTGTCTATATACAGTGCACCATTCCTCTTCGTCCTTTCTACATTAATTTTATACTCACAGTAATCTTTATACCATCATCGATTGTCACACGATATTCAACCATACATCTTTTTATCCTTTCCAGGGACTGTCGAATAGTCCATATTCACTCGATAGGTTAAAATGAAGACATTCAGACTCTCGTCGATCCGTCACAGCCTCGAGTTTTCTCACACCCGATACCGATGAACAACGAGCAGGTTGTACTTCGGAATTACGGGGCACTTGAGGAAGACCTAGGTGAACTGACTGAAAATCGTCGGATTCGCGGCAGCAGAAGTTTAAACTTCTTGCAAGCAATGAGAAGGTTGAGTTCTTTCTGAAAATTTGTTTCACAACGTGTTCTATTTGTGTTTGGTGAAAAAAAATTTTCTGCGGATCTCTAGTGTGATTACTGTATTGAATTTTATAGGCGTTTTTTATTTTATTACCTGACAGACATGATCTATCCCTTCTAATGTATAACGACTGACTCCACTTTTAAATCTAGGTGGGCTGGTTTCTCTAACACTACAAACTCTGCTAGAGCGACCAGTATTTCCACATGAGTAGATTTTCTGGATACAATAAGTAAAGTACCAAATAAACTTCGAATTTCGTATTGTACTTTAACATTCAGAGATCCGATGCCTCGCGTGTCGCTGGCGATCCCGTTGCGAACTTCTCGCGCTGCACCTCCCAGGTCGCTATCTATCGCTGGTCTTTCTGGTTGGTCTAGCGGATATCATCCGATCGGCGGTAGTCCAGTCAATGATCGTACACCTCTTCTGGACCCACCTGATGAACCGCCTCCAAGTTATGAGGTAGAATTTTGAAAAAAGTGGAAAAGTTCAGTTTAACTGCAACGAATAACAAAGCAACGTTAATGATATTATTATGATATAAAGCATAGGAACAAGCATACCGATCCATTGTTACATTTGTCCCCACTTTATCACAATATCGATAATCCACTCCTGAAAAATGAATCTACTAAAAGCTCGTGAAGTCGTGGAGACGGAGAGTGCTGATTCGCTTGGGTACGTAAATCAAAGTGGCGATCACCTGCTGGCGACGAGTGGTGCTGCTTCTCCCCACACTACAGCGCCCTGATCGATAGATCTCCCACGGTAGATGGAAACGTTGTGCTTTACCCGTACAGCGGAACACAACAGATTTTTACGAGGTATTGTATGCTAACAATGGACGCCATTCTTACTCATATTGATCAAATTTCTACGATAAATCGATTACACTCGAACTTCACGTATAGTATTCATAGGAAGTCGATCACTTGTGAACATTTATTCGGAGAAAGAGTGTTTGAAGGCAGATCTCTTCAAATGCACTTTGTATAAGACAATGCTTATTTCCCTAATTTAAGGGTCGTTCCAGTTGAGATGCAGTGCATCCGAAGTTCTGTGCCGATTATCCAGGTGCAGTCACTCCCAGCAGATCGCTATCATGTTTCAATCGAACCTTTTCTCGAAATTTTCGTAGTCGCGATACACCGGCTAAGAATTTGAAGCAATCAGAGTGAAGGAATGGTGTCCTCAGACCCCTCTCTTGAGTGGAAAACCAAACAATCATTAGATTACTACCAGTTTCGATATTATCCACACAACTGTGTAAGGCATTTATAATTGATTATAAGGCTCAAGAAATCTGGAGTTTAGGTCCTTTCTCATGACTTCACTGGAAATATAGCAGGATGGCTCAATTTTCGGTCAGGCTGTAGCTGGTGACGGAAATTCAGTGTCACGCAATGGTAACCGTGTTCAGATCCGGCTCAGACCTGAACCAGACCGTCACCTTTGCATGGTAACCCTATCAGCTCAATGAAGATTTCGCTGAGAAGGGATCTGTTTCCGCCATTAAAAAAGATCCTACAGTATGCGTTTAACGGCATGAAGATATAATCGCTCGATATGAACTGCAGCACTTAGAGACGAAATTCTTCCTAATCCGGTTTTTAGTCATGAAATGTTGTCATCGAAATCCCTGCTAATTCAGTTTGTTTGTGAAGATTATAGCAAAGTCATCATTTCGGGATACGTCGGATTTCTTTGGTTCTGCCCTGAAGAGCGTTTATCGGCAAGAGGCCGTAGTTCTTTTACAACTATGGGGGTTTTCATCTAAACAGGTTACAGTGCATGCCTTAACGTCTCATATGCTTTTCACATACAAGTGTGTTCCGCTCGTTTACAACTCCCTTCTTCCTAATGCTCCTTCAACAGTGACCGCAATAATAAAAAGCGAAGATAATAGTAATAGTAAAGGGAAGAAAACATGCTTCAGCTAGGTATTATTTATTCGAATTTTTGTTCTTTTACTCTCTTATTATCACTTTTTATTTTATTAGTCTCATAAGAGGTCTCACATTAGAGATGTGTTCGTTTCAGGTAGCACTACGAATGCGTGCACCTTTATACGACCGTCTGCGTCGGTCCATTTCTTCACGTCTGAACTCGATCTCTCAGTCGAGTTCAAAGGAGCTGAAAACACAAAACGATTACGGTAATGGTCGTGGCAGCAGTCGAAATAACAATAAGGATCTCACCGATCGTGACCCGAATGCATCCTAGTCGACCGGGCGCTGTGACTTGGCGTTGAAACGACGAATTTTCGGGGTCGAATGAGCGCCTTTAGGATTTTAAGATTTTAACAGCCAGTTTAACAGGACAAATTTTGCAGTAACGTACCGTTTCACATTTAACGACGCCACGACACCGTGCAGCAGGCAATACCTGCAGCGTTTAGAGGCCGTCGGATATCGCTTAGAGTTCAAGCCTTGTTGCCCTCTGTATTAATTAAAGATTCAATTTTATAGGTGCTAAAATTTTAAATTCAGTTTCGAAATGTCGTATTCGACCCTAATTGTGTTGTGACATATGCATTCATTAGACTCGATCTCACTTTCCCCGGACCATTCGACTCACTTCTCACTCCGACGACGACGACTCACTATTGTTATTGCTCAAACGGTTTCCCTTTTTTGAAGCGCTTTTTTTTGGTTTTTTTTTAGAATTAATGTCTTCATTGCAAACTTTGATAGTAGAAAATTTCATGCACGCGTTACGATCTTGACGATTTCGTTGTTCCACAGATTAAAAACTAGTTTATACATGTTATGTAACAGTTGGAGAAGTGAATGATTGAGCAAAATGCTGAGGAATATTAGCATCTTAGCCTGATTCCTAAATGCCATTTCCAATATGGCGGTGGTTCTTTGTTTGACTTACCTCTATTATTCTCATGAAATGGACGTTCGGGGCATGAATCGGTTCCGCTAATAACGGTAATACCACCGACCGAGAAGAACAAGATCGTATTCTGAAGCCTTCACCGTAAGAGGGTGGTAGATGGTTAGGGTTAAGGTGAACAGGGCTATCGAAAGCATCACATTCTTTGTTACCACTACTATTAACTATTGATTCGCCTCAATTAATTATTCATGCAACGAGCCATACGTGTTCGAAAGGTTGGTGGGATGTGTTTTATTTATGGTAATCTTCTTTCGAGAAAGGAGTTGAGATTGAAGCAAGTGATCTGTTAGTTCCCCAACCTCTAGTTGCTCTTCCACGTTGTTCTATGCAAACAAATTTTGTGAAGGTGCAAGAAAAAATGTCCGTACTGGTAACGACTAGACGTCTGAACAGTGACTTATCAACACAATAGTCTGCCTTCTATAGTATGGAGACTTTTTCCTGCTTGCACATCTTAGGCTTCACGCAGCAAACAAATAAAGGTTTTTCTTTAAAATTCCTACGAATACTTAATATTCGGATCAGGAATGTTGATGATGGCATTCATAACTGGAAACGATCAAATGTGTTTAAGAATTTCCCGACACCGTTTGTGCTCAGTGTCTTGGTCCCAGCTCCGCCGTTCTTCCATACACTTTCATTTCTAACTTTTTTTTTCTGCTTAAAGAGGACTTATTTGAAGCTCTCTAAAGTATCTGGCTTTGCCTCCATTATATTCTTGCCTCCATTAATCGTGAAGAACAAAAAAAAGAATAAAGTTTGTTTTTGAGATTTCATCTCACTTTGATTAGAATGTCACCCAGCAACCGTCATAATTTCTTACCATAAAATGTTTTCATAGTTGTAAGAGTCTCATTCTCTTCTTTTAAAATGACAGGCCTTCACTGGTTCTCCGAGGAGTGCGCTTAGGAGCCGATAACGATTGACCAGTTGTGTATCGCACGCCGGATGGCCCATGTTACAATGCAGCTCAACAAGAAGAAGCACTTTTAAAGAGACCATCTCTGCTAGAGATTTCCACTTTGTGAAAATGCCATACTAGGTCAGCATGACCTCAAATTAGACATTCTTGTCTCCCCTAAGAAAGCGATCCACCACCTTGTTACCCATGCTGGGCTGGGTTGTTCATCGAAGTAGGCGTCATCGTCTACAACGTGAGGCTGTCATTCGAAGGTGATCGACATTCAAGAGCCCTTTATATATGTTGTAATTCCCAGCGGCGGCTTGGTATTGACGTCGGTATTATTTAATAACTAATGTTTGCTTTTTTGTGCAGCATTAGAACTGTTAATAAAAGTTTTATTCAGCACAAGCCGATATTTCTGTGGTTTCAACTTTCTCAGAGGCTTGCTTTCTAGCGAAAAGGTAAATTGGCACGAAAGTTCAGACTACGTATCAGTTAGACCTTTGGAACGTTTACACTTGCTCTTTGTCGACTTAATCCGTGTGTCTGGTTTTTAGCAACAACTGCCTGCAAGCTATTGGGAACGTACGAAACGTACTCTTGAAACTAGGGGTTGCACTATGCACTATATGAGCGCACTAGGTCGCAATTTCCCAGAGTCGACATCGTGATTGATTCCCAGACGAGGGCGGCATGTGAACAGATGCCTTTCGACGAAACCCATATATCAAACATTGTAGTAGCGTTGACATGTGGGGCAACACTAGTCGGCACAATCGCCTCGTAGTCGACGCTTTCTTCTCCTGAAGTTACGAACGATAACAATCAAGCCCCTACTTAACCCACTTCGATCGCCTTCAAGAAAACCATTACTAGAGCATGTGGTCCTTCGACGTTTTTCAAAGAAGTCATAACTTGCTAGGAAAGAGTGCTCGTCAAAGTTTTGTGACGCAACATATTCAAGAAGGCGAAGTTCCAAATTTAGCATTTCGTGCATCACAGAAATGATGAAGCAACATTCTCTTAGAAAATTTCGTACAAAACTTCATTAATTATCAGGCAGAGGCCTACTCGATAGAATAAAATAGTTTTAAAGAAATATAATTCAAACTAACACCTCTCTTGGATATCCACTTGTACTCCCACCACTATATCCTGAAAATCAAAAGGAATATATACTTTTTATACTTTTACAAGGAAGGCTGTGAAGAGTAACATTGACTGGGAACGTTCGATAGTAATGAAGCTTTAAAGAGAGAAAATCAGGAGTGGGAACTTCATTCTTGTAGAATTCGTTAATCCACAACAGCTTTTTTTTTAAACATAACCAATCTTTCTAGTTATCGTTCAAACCGAAGAAAAAGAACAAGCAACCGTTTGATAATATCAAAAAAATCTGTCCTGTAAGTGTGGTTAGGTAATATCCTTAAGTAACCACTACCAACCTAGGACGATATTCCAGAAAAGTTTTTCCTTTTTGCAGGAATCGAACTAGTCTAAGTGATTTGACTAGCTAAAGTTATTTTGTGGTAAAAGCAGCAAAGGCGGTCCGACCACAACTATGCTGCTGAATATTTAACCACTATGAGCTTGTTCAAATACATCTCAAACGACTAGTTTTGTGGATTTTCCCAACAAACTTTAATCGTGAAGCTGATATTCCGTTGGTACTGTGGGTGTGTGGCAAAATGTCGTCAATATTATGTAGGAATTGGGAATGTTGTTTATGAACTGACTGTAGTCGGATAGTGGATACAATGGCGTAATTGGGATGTTTAGCGGACGCTATTGAAAAAAGTGCCGATGCATTGACCATTTTCAATTCCACCAACAGCTAAAACCATATGATAACACAAAAATATTTGTCGAAGAAGATTCACTCGATCACAGAATAGATTTCTGCATTTGGAGTTATTCGCTTCAATCTGCAGTTTCATGCAAACATGCAGCAGAGAAGATGGTGTGTAGTGCATTCTGTAACTTACGATTAATCTGAAGGTGATCGAAAATCCTATGCATTCTTAGTCCCAGAGTAATCGTCAGACATCTTCCGATGAACTTCTTACTATGCTTACCTATAAGAAGAGAGTAGTCGGCTAGTTCGACCCCTTGTTCTCCAATTTTTTTTGTCGCATTCATCGCTGCACATTGACAGCCCACTTACATCACCTCCATTTCCAGCGGCACTCTTTCGACTCGTGAGTGCTGGATCAATCGTCGTCCTCCAGGATCCGGCGGTCGACGTTGCACAATCGAACGTCCTACCGTAACCTGGCTAATCTTCGATCGGCTATTATTTACGAGCCACACTCCGTGTCAACGAAATCGCACGTTCGGTCGTCGTCGCCTTGCTCCGCCTATTTCGCTGGGGATTCCCCACGCAGATGGTGCCCATACGGCGAGGGAACCCCTTCCCAGATTACAACCACCATTCGTCGTCCACCAACTCTCTCCGGACCCTTATACAACTTTATAGAGGCTTCTCGCTGAGCACACTCCCACTCATTTCAACGTGCTTCACCAAACCTCTGGAATTTCCTTGTGCAAATATGAGCTAAATTATATTTGTGATATCGTATTGACAGAGTCCCATTTAGACCCAACTAAATTAGCTATATAGAATTATTCTGGCTAGGATGTGGTGTATCGGACTCCATTCCTCTACGACTACGGTAAGGCTGCTGTTTTTTCGAAACCTCACCAAAGTCTTCTCTTAACTCCTACCATTTATTTGAACCACAGTCCTTTTTTGACAAGTGCTGTTTTCTTCGCCTTGCAGTTTACGTATAAGATCTCTTTGTTTTAGATCAAAACTGAGGCATAATTGATTGCCAGATGTTTTTTATTCCACCATCGTCGACATATGGCGTGTTTTCCTAGCTCATTTGGCACATATGCTTTTTAGAAAATGGCTTCAATTACTACATTTTCCTCTCTAGGTCACAAAACGCTCTAGCAAATAATCGCTTACTTTGGATTTCTTTTTATGATATTCTCTACCTTTTCAGTGTTTTTAAAACCCTAAGTGCAATTTCAACGCATCGTTTAACACTTTCAAAACATGTTTCACGTGGAAAAAGCGTTTTTCAATGTAATCTGGAACGTTTCCCAACATTCAAACTGTATCGTCTACAATATTTTCTTTACAGTGATCACCAATATTTCTTTCCAAAACGACGTGACCCCTGACTACATCGATCACGGCGAAGTCGCTGGTCATTGTTGCGAGTGGGATGACGGAAGTCCGTGTCAGTCCTGCTTTCCGTCGTCCTCCTTCGCTTCCTCACGAGCCACCATACTTGCTTCTTCTTTCCGAAAACGTTGACCTCACCCGACTCATTCACTCTTTCTACGAGTTTTTCAATCCTTCACGTAGTCCGCGTTAACAGATACTAAATGGCCTCCGGTTAAGAGACTTGACAACAACTTCTACCTTTCATATATGCACTCTAATTCTCTGTGATGAACAGACACCTAGACGAAGTCACATCGTAGAGAACAGTTTTGCTGTTATTTCGTCTGCAAAATCTTAAAATACTATTGCGCTTTTAATGCCTTAATATTGCCTTGCCGATTTATTTCGTTTAAGCAATCATTCAACTTTCATAATCCTCTTTGAAGATTCTACGTGATTCCATAATTTCGGGCAGAATTCTCTCAGTACTTTGCCTGAGCAAACTTTTTGCTTTTCAGCTGAACCAACACAAGCTGACTTGGTGATTTCTTATCTTTCATCATACTAAAGTCTTCATCACGAAAAAGTTTGTTGCTGTCAAGTTTAAGTCACATACACCTTCTTCCTTTAATGTGTCACAGTTCATTGGCACTATTTTCTTATCACCTGCTTAAAAATTGTGCTAGGTGATTTGACTGACCACGCACTTCGTTCTTTGTAATTTTCATGGAAAGGTTTAAAATTACCGATATAACCTTCAATTTTTAGAGGTTTATCAACAACCTGAAGGGACGACTTCGTAATGGAGCTTTCTCCAAAGTCCATTTACGCCTATGAGAAAGTGCTATCGGCAATTCGAGATCACGAGAACGAAGTCGAAGTTGCCATCACTCAACCGAAAACTCGTGTTAAAGTTGTTGTAGTCGGCTCTTCAGGTACATCAGTACATCGACTTATTATCCTCTCATTCCTATATTGAAAGAACCCACGTAAGCTCACTTGCTTAGAGTTTATAATTTCCTAGTGGCTCAGATAATTTACGTGGCCCTCTCTCACACACATCGTAGGCTTAAGCGCCTCTTATTGACCATTCGTTGTCTTCCGATCATCATTTACCGATGTTGTCGAATTGCTATGTGATTTCGGGAGCGGTTTAAATATCTAAAAATTTATTCCACCCTTATGTAGTTACTTATCTTAGAACAAACACCTCAGGCTAATTTCTTGGAGATTCCTTCAGGATTGTTTCGATCAATCCAGCTGTTCTTCTCTCATCCAGATGTCCGCTTTTTGCTGTCATTTACGTTCCTGAAGTGAGATTTCGTCTTCAAAACATATTTTTCGGAGCAGTAAGGCGGGCAAAATATTCTTCGAAGATATGAAATCTTAAGAATGGCACGGTATCGAGTTAGCCTATTCATCTCGAATTTTTCCCGTGTAGCATAAAGACTGCAGAATTGTTGCGTCACACCTGTAATCGTGTGAGAGAGCGCGGACCTCTTGTGATGATCCGAAGACGGTTCACGTCGATCATCTATATGCAGAACGGAATGTCCTTCTCTCAATCAGCGATTTATCTATATTAGTTTATTTCCTTACACATAAGGCATTCCTTGTGGATCCGACCGTCTTCTTATTACTCTGTGGTAGCAAGTTTTTCCCTGTTCTGCTGAGCTCGCTCTGCATCTTCTCTGATTCCGAGATACCGTTCAAAAATCTAACAGTATATGCGCAAAGCATAGATTAGAGAGGAATCATCCATCATCCATACGTATCCCTTTCTACTCCCAGTCTAATGAATGCAAAGTCTATCGTAATGCGTCACTTAATAGTCTTCGTGATATCGTGCCACCTTATCGTATTCCTTAATCAGTTAGAATAATGAGTGACTGGTTAGAAAAAATCCAGTTCTAGTGCATAGATTATTATAAATTTTTAGTTCTATGAGGTCTCCACTAAGAATCTTTGTTTCTGAATTTCTGTCCTATTATGACAACGAAATCGTGAATAACAAATTTCGACTGCTGCTCATTACAAATGAGTTCATTGAGGTCTTCACAGAACCTTTGTTCTCAGTGATACCATTTTTCATGTGATAAGACTATGCAAGATGTAAACGAGTTAAACAACGAAAGAATGTACGACGAGACCTATGTGGGCGAAATTTTGTGAATAAATCCTTTCATCTACAATAACAAGAGTTACATTTTTCATCTGCCTAGTGAAGACCTTACCTCCATCGTTTGAAGGGCAGTAACATCACATTTCACGCTGCCAACATCATCGAAAGCTCGTGAGTTAAAGAGTTTGAACCATACCATCACCGTTCAGCTTTGATCAAGGCTTTATTTAAATCTTTCGATTTCCATAGCAAGAAAGCGCTCTTTTCATATAGCCGTGCTATGGTGTTTCCAGGTCTTTACTAAAAGCAGCTGTAGACCCATGTGCGTCGTAAAGTTCCATGTTGCTGGATTTCTCCCAAAGCAACAGCAATCTCTGTGTTTGATGGTGACTGCATAAAGCATTCGACATGAAGATATTTCCGAGGGATAGGCCGTGCATTCGATTTCGTTTCGTAGAGTTAGTGGAATGCATATTTAGTCTATATAATTATTTCTAGACAGGACTATGACCAATATGCCTGACCCATTGCGATAGAGAGCTTGGTTTGCTAGGGGCGTGGAATCAAATTACGACCAAAAGTTTATTGCAGAACACCACTTATCATTCTGCAACCGAAGCCTCAGTTAACCGGCTAATTCTAAAAACTTTGTAAATTTAGTATTTGTTGTGTTGTTCAAGTCCACACTACAGTTCACACTTCCTTTAGAGTTAACTACTATTTGGTTCCAGTTTTTTAATTGTAATTTCTAAAAAGACTTATTAGCTGGAATATTCACGACGTTTATTGATCTTTAGACTAATACGGATATTGTTTTAAGGTGTTGGTAAGACGTCCTTGATTTATCGGCACAGGTATGGCAGCCTATCGGGGCCCTATACCTCAACGATAGGGGCGTCTTTCGTGGAGTGTGAAGTAGAAACAACGTTCGAGAACATCACTTTACAAATTTGGGATACTGCCGGACAGGAACGTTTTCGCTGTATGGTATGTGTTATTGGAGCATTGAAAGTGTTGATAATTTCGTTCTGGAGAACTAAAATGGAGAAACGTTTTATTTATTCAAAAGGCCGTCAGCGTTCTTCAATAAATTTACGCCTTTATAAAAATAGGTAATTGCTTTGATAAAGCAGCTTTCTGTTTATCAGTTGTAACCGCTTTAGTCATCGGGTACTTCGAGCGAGCACCAGTAGAATCTTCATCTATCACCGTTGAGCTCAAGAGCCCACCCAGCGGGTTCCATCTGCAGGCTCAAATGACGCAAAAGACATCACACTCTTGTTAGCTTTGGCTCTTTCATTTTAATGCTTTTGATGAACGTAGCCAAGAATTGCTCTCCGACCTCTGCAGTGATACGCCCTCCCTCTTAGTGGGCTTCATGAAGGAAATGTCGGACTCATTCTCTGCTCGCATTTACTCTATGCACCCTTGGTGGACAACCATAGTTCGATACTCAAGAATACCCCACCCTAACGAGGTGGCAAGATTTCCATACGGCAAAAAAATTACGTATATAGCACTCAGGTGTTTATATAAGATAGTATAATAGTATTGCAGCGCGGATGGCATAGCGATTAGTGATGCCGTCGATCAGAGAGCAAAGGCGTTAGGCGATCCCCGCCCCATCGTTCTCCTCCAGTCCACGTGGAAACTCCTCAGCCCAGTTTTCTTCAAAATTGCAATGAGAATTGACCCGACCAGCACTCTACTACATTCATAAAGAATACGAAATCCTCAAGCAACAGCTGAAGCAATACGCGAAGTATTTGAAGCGCTTTGTGGAAGACGAGTGAAAGGAAAAGGAATCAGATTCGAGAAGTGCTGCGATCCGCACAGTAGATGTGAGGACGGGTCATGTGAAAAGTGTGTGCGTGAAAAATATGGTAATGTTTAGTCATGTTTACTGTTCCAATTAAAATCATTGAATAGAAGCAGATGATCTTTAAGTATTTTCAATAATGCAGTAGCTATTCATGACCATTCAAATACGTTTTCCAGGTGCCCATGTATATGCGCAATTCAGCAGCTGCCATCATTATGTACGATGTTACTAACAGGCAGTCCTTTAACGATGTAGACAAGTGGAGTGAGGGTTTGTTTTATACATTTGCTTTCTTTATTCGTTCCATTAAATCGATACATTTGTACGATAGGTCATGGATAGAAAACAACTTACTCTAGCTGAATTTAAAGAGTTTCAGTTATTTTAGTAATGATATACAAAACACTATGCCCATAGAGATGCCGAGATTTGAGCAATACACGGAACCTTAATTGGGGTTCGCACCTGAGGTTACCTCTATGGAAGGGTCACGTGCTATCCACCACTTTTTTCTCAACCATATTTTTTACCCTATCGGTGCCATCAGTAATCAGCCGCCAACAAGAATGAGAGAGAAGCAAAGCAAACGTTTTGGTGTGGTGGTTAGCAGATGAGCCTTCGGTAGCGGTAAGCGCAGGTACCAAGCCCAATTGAGTTTTCCACATTCTCAGTATTCCCATGCCTGTACTTTACTTTGTAGTCTTGCCATGAAAAAGAATAAGCAGGAAATAAAAGTTCGTGCGAAACAGTGTTCTGATTATCTACGCTACCAAGTCCTTGCTGAAACGAAGTAGAGTAAATCTCTGTTTTTTCAGAAATTCGTAGGTGCTGTGGAATCCCCGATCCTCTTTTGATTCTCGTCGGGAACAAGGTCAGTGACTTGCAACTTTTTGTGATGCTGACACAGTTGTAACTGGCAGACTACGGTTGTGTTCTAGTGTGATTTGTGCGATGAGCGATGCGTCTCGACAGCAGATGGCAGGAGGAAAGCTAGAGAAATCGATGCCCGTTTTTACGAGGTCACGCTCGAAAAAACCTATAAGTAAGCTTATCTTTGTTGTTCTTTGTAAGCTTATGTTGTTACTTTTAAGTGCAAACCTTATTTAATGCGCTGTAGATCAGCCCTAATGCTCTCAGCACCAGATAATCAATACCTTTTTTTCTGAAACTACCTATTTAGTAGTTTGCCATCGCCTTAGTAGGTTGTACTGTCCGCGTAATGAAGAGTATCATTACCACTGAATCGCTCACTTCCTACTTATACGGCTATTTTTTAAGTCATATTATTTATGTTCAATGTTGTCCTTTCACAAACGTTTTTCAGCATTCTCATTGGTATTGGAAGAGCTTTGCGTTGAGCTCTTATCCGGGCCATCGTCGTCGTCTGACGAGACTTCAGTGAGATCTGAGTCAAGTTCGGATGTAGTACATCTTTCGTCACGAAACTCGTCGGTATCCCTTAAAGATTCAGGCATTAAAACAAAGTGTTGTGGATTTATTTGAACCAAAGTTGAAATTCTCTCCGACTTTATTCAACTTGGTACTTTCTCTCATTTCTACAAAAACAGATATTCTTTCCGACATTGATCAGCATTGTGTGTGTGTGTTTGTTCAAACTTTCCTTGAAGATTTTCTTTTCCGTTTCTAGTTTTTAGCTCCTGTTTTAGCACTTTCAGATTCTCGGTAGGTCCTAATTGTTTGTTTTTCGGGGTTGTCGTGGTTCCATTATGTTTCATTAATCTTTCATGTTGATCTAATTCGTTGTCCTGTTAGGGCATTCTTGTGATAATCAGTTTCTCACCAATATTCCAAGTTCTTTACGATTCAGGTCTTTTTGCTCTTACTTGTCTCAGTCGCTTTTATAGTTTGACCGTAGTGATACATGTAGCCTGTCTTTCATGTAGCGAGATTTCCTCTACGTTCCATAATGGTTGACCTAGAGAGTCTTCTAGTTTTTTCAATTTTTCTTCTTTAGGATTTCATATAGATATGTTCAGTCGTATGGTCTTGATTCTTTCGTTGATATATAGATGAAACGTATCATTGTTTTCTGTTACAACCTTCCATTCGTGGATGGATGTTGTCGTTGATTTATCATTGACCATTTATCATTTGTCGTCCGAGTTTGACCCATAGTGGTTAGATGTTAAGGAATGGTCATTTTGTTGAGCGATAAATGTTAACATAATTCGCCCATATCACCTGCATTCTCATTAACCGTCGAGTTACTCGAGCAAACACCAGTGAACTCCATTTGATACTTTAGTCCACCAGAACCACCTGGTGTTTTCCGATAGATCAAGAGACACTTTTGATAATACACTTTTCTAAAGTGTTTTTAGCAAAAGCGCAGCCACGGTTAGCTCTTATAAGATCACTTTTAGTTAGGCTACTGTACGAAAATCTTGTGCTATTTAATGTCTGACAACTGTGCCTGTTGGTAGGTTCGAATATACTGAATGATTTTCGTATTTCTATTAGTGACGAAAGGCCGTGGGAATTCTCCATATTCATTCAAAAAATTGACAACTTTTTGATAATTCAGTTAGAAAAGAGCGAGAACACCGGTCTCATCAGGAATGGCAAACTCAGCCAGCGTGGAAGACCTTGAGGTCGAATTCATTTGAGATCTCTGGGTCGTTTGTTATAAAACAACACCAGTTATGGATTAGCTGTTTAAACTTTTAGCCGCAAGGGTGCAGAATTGTGCTCAAAGTTCACTGTAAGCAACAGATGTCCGTTACAGACATCTATAGCTAAGCTAAGCGAAATTCTATTAGGCTTGGTATTCAACCAATAATATAGCATTCGAATCGTCTTGCTGTATTCTTTCAGTGGCACTGAGAACTGTAGAACCTCGCCATTGATTTGGAGCACATCACACTGTCATAAGGTGTGTACAAAAGGCGCATACTTCAATCAACATATTGATAATGTAAGGTAGCGCAATGTTCCTGACGCCATTTAATGAGTATGAGAAAAAACCAGATTTGATCCCGCACCTGGGCAACCAAACCTCCCACCTATACTCGGCAGTGTCGAAGAATTATTGGGAACAAACTTTTTCGGGGAGCTTCCTCCATAAGAAACAAGGCGCCCTTGTACGACTATCCGACGTCTCGAGAACATTTCTAAGGAGGAAAAGAAGACTCAGAGGTATTCGTGGATGATGGATGCAGAGGGAACCAATCGAATGAAATAAGCGCTGAGATTTGTGTGACGTAGGATGATGTAAAACGAATGAAAATGTTGATGGAAGCAATACTAGTGTTCGTGTGAAGAATGAAAAATGGTTGATAATTTTACAGAAAAAATGGTTCCTTTTTTTTCCCAAAAAAAAAGATTAGCCAGAATCAAAAGACCATAGTCAACAACAAGAATGATTTTTTCCTAGACGTTTATACCATATTTTTTCACATTACTCGACCCGGCATCACATTTCATGGTGATCCCAGGATTTCCTTTGCTCGGTTCTGTCTTTCATCTGAAAGACGTCTTTTTTACTGAGTTGAACACTGGTTGAGCCGATGCTTTCTGGAATCCTCGAAAGGCCGTGCAACACCGTTCTTATTCTTCATTAGATGCAATTCCTGTCTTTTGTAGAATAGGGTGAGAGAGGCGATTCTAGACAAGACTTGTGCTCGGAGTGTGATGACCTCCCTTTGTCAATTATATAGTTTTATTCTATATTTGGAATTTTTCATCACTAATCCTTCATTGCAAAATCGTCTGAAGCTTCAGTGCAAATGAAACAAAATACTTTCACTCATCAATCAATACTGGAACATGTTTCTGACTGTCCTCTTACGGTCCATAACAGAGGTTCATCCTTGCAGGAAAAGAAGCATTTAAATCGTAAGCCTAACCAGGAATAAACCAAATATTAGGATGGCTTCGTCATGTAAAGAACTATATCGAAAGATGGTAAACCTGTGCTCTGATTCAGAAGGCCATGTTACTAAACTATCACGGAAATTCGTCTGCCCCAGGTGCGCCCATCTCGGGACACTTAGGTTAAGATCTGCCCAGGCGAGCAAAATAACACTTGTTTAGAGAGCGCTGCTGCCATCACGGCTCTTCTTCGAGACGAATTATTCATTAATTATTAACTGAGAAAGTGTACAAATTTATTTTATTCTCAATGAGTCTTCCCATGCATGAATATCTTCAAAAATTGCCTCAATTCATCGTGGTTTTAGCTTTTTATGACTCTTACTCATATGATTTATATGATTGGCAGTCTGTAGGATTCTATCCGTAAACTTCAGTGGTAAAGTCTCATCCACTGTCACCGACACCAAATGGATCTTTTTTTCCGCTGATGGAGAACATGTTAATCAAAACTACAAATCCGGAAAAAAAAGGTTTGCAAATGTACTTTTTTTTGCAATCGTTGTGTCCATGAGCAAGACACTTGTCCTTAACGTGCTGAGGTCAACACGTCCGTTACAATCATGGAGGTCATCTCCGCTAAGATTGTTTGATTAAGGGCACTCATTGATCGATAGTCATGCCCTCGTGTGTACTCCCGCTCTGCAACGAAGGATAGGAAAGAACGTGTATTAGTACCTAAAGCTGCTTGATAAATGTCCTTATCCACTAATTCATTTTTATTGATACCTTTCAGTATTCATTACTAGTAAGCACGTCGTGGAGAGTTAGCAATGGTCCTTATTGTTAGAGACGTGGAAGCGGCTGGTGGAATGGTGAGAGTTGCTTAATGTTCATCAAATTCAAGCATACCAAAGTCCAAGCTCCCTTTTTGTATTATTCAGTTCGAAACATCTTGAATTACTTGCCTGGTTATGGGAACTGATACAGTAGTTATTGGTGCAACTGGTCCAATAACTGCAAACCGATGGGGCTGTCGAACTTATCTATTAGAACAGCTAGTTAGCTCGTGCTCACTACTCTGACACTTTAAAGAGCTGTCATCTCCACTGAAACGGCGAAAATGGCTAAGCTAAAAATGCTCATTGTGCTTGCCTAACATAGATACATTCATGAAGGTGTCGTCAGTCCTGCACAGCTCCCGTTCCCGTCAAGGTGCCACTAAGAAACGTTGATGTCATATTGTTTGAAAAAAGAGCAATGTTCTACTGTAGAAAGAATATCGCCGTTGACCAATAATAGTTGCTGCAATCTGCTAAAGCATAAATGATGTGTATTTCTGTAAGCAGAGTGCTTTTAATGGCGTGGTGATGACCACTTGTTCAGAGCATCTTCGAGATCCTCTTCCTCGTATCCGCCATAATATTAATTATAATTCTGGGCATTTGGTTCTGTTTACTTATTCATCTACATTTCACTCAACAAAATCTACCTGATGGTGAGTACTAGTAAAGGTTTACTGAAAAGTTAACGCAGGCTAGTAAATCTAGCAGTGTCTTTCATAGAAGAGACTATACATACATTGAACGTCATCTATATCTTCTACGAAAAGTAAGAAGATAATATATTTTTAGGAATTGAGATCGGGGCTCCAGTGTATGCTACTCCACCACCACACATGCTCGTCTATAGAACAACTCCAGCGGCCTGTATGCCTACAATGCAGCAAGGAAGTCACCAGTATGTTCATGGCACTCAGCAAACAAACAACTGCCGTTGTGATTCAACCAGTACGGTTTCCACCACCACCCCTTGTTATCCGGGAAGAGCCTGTCCATACATCTCGCCAAACTGTCATCTCGTACCGGCACCGGTGAATCTCACTCCAGGATCGAGGTTCATTTAGCATTGCTTGAAAAAAAGAAGAACGTCTGTCCTATCATTATTTGTACACATCCGTCATACGATACTTCTTTATATGCAACCTTAGTCACAGTACTGTATGTGGTTTATGATTCCCATCGACGATGTCATGGAACGATGAACATGATCCCAGTTTTCGTTCACTTTCTTTTCTGACAGTTCATTCATGTAAACGCCTAAACAATCTTTAAAATTCATGGGTAGATGACGGTCCAAACTCAGAAACGAGAACGCGTTTACGAATCGTACTTGGTCTAAACTTTAAAAAGAATTAGACCAGTTTATTAAGTTTATGAAGGGCGCGTGTGGCGTAGTGCTTGGAGGCGCCGCTGCGACAGTACACGTGCAATCGATCCCCACGCCCATGGCCCACCAAGCCTTCCACCCCTTCGCGATCGGCAAATTGGTACAAGACTTGTCTGAGAGGCTAGCAGCACTGGCTCGACACATCGGCACGCCACCTCGAGTCATTGTAAAGACCAGATATGCATTCATTGACCTCCAAACGATGCTTAGTGAAGTCGAATGCATGGCGCATCCTTCAGGGATTGATCAACGCAGAGAGCTTTTAGTTTTTTATGAAATGCAGACTTTTTCCGCTACCAGAGATCACATGTGTTATCGATAAAAGCAATGCCTAACCAATAGTTAGCCAATATAACGGTTTAAATTATTTCTGAACAAATAAGAAACTTATTCAAACATCTAACGTGCTCATTGGTGTGAATTTTTGATTAAACCGACAAAAACACCGACACTAACTAAATGAACCAAAGGAGCGCTGATGGTACCGTACGTTACACGGGACAGTGATAATCTGATAAATGAACATGAACCTGTTAGTCCATTAAACAGGTGATAGCCATAATAGATATCGTTTGGCCGCCTTGCTCAGCGAAGGCGCTCAACAATTCTCGCTCTGTCGACTATACAAAAACCACTAGTTCTTAAAACTGTTTTTGACTGGAAAGTAGACACTGGCAGCTCGTCAAAGTCTGCCGTATCAAAGTTGTATTTTTTCGGCGTGTTCTAGGTTTGGAAATTTCTCTGACTCCTTCGCTTAAGTGATCCATTTGGGAGATGAGCAGTTAAGTAGATAGGAGTTTAACTCACAGCCCTGCCTTCCACGCACGATTATATTAATATTCGAAAGACTGACCAGTGTTTAGATAGTGGGAACAAATATCTTAATCATGAACACACGATTTCTCTTCACTTGGTAAGGCGAAAAAATTTCTGATTTCCGACTGCAAAGCAAAAAACAAAGGTGGCCGACATCAACACATTAGTGCATTCTGGCAGTTGTTATTGCATTTGCAATGCATAGAGATAGTTATAATTTTGAATGTAATGGATAGGCAAGTCCACTCCTTTTTCAAACACCGCTGGACGTCCTTAACGCAATTTTCATGAGCGTCAAATATTCAGTGGTGTGATTTTAAGGACAAAAAACAAAATTAAAAGGCATAAGCATTTACAGGCTAAGCATCTAACAGCTATTCATAAGTATTATACGACTTTTTAAAGAATTAGCCATAACTGTGGAGAGTTCGAAGGCTAAAACATCATCCAATCTGTGAAGATAGCACATTGTGTATGTCATTAACGGAAACTGATTGGCCAAGTGTTAGTGATCTAAATCGAAACGTTAACTGGTTGGGTGGCCGACACATTCTCCTGGAAAACAGTCCATCAATGGCCATTCTTCCTAGTACCCAATGCTTCGTTGGCTTCAATGCTGTACATTGTCATTGTCCAGTTTTTCTATGTTCGGCGTCACGAGAGAAAGCTCCGTGCTCGGCACCATCAATGGAGCGCAGTATTTTTCCCGCGGTTGTCGCTCATGTACCGATCTGCTCATCGAGGTTGTCTTCTGCACTTGTCATCTGAAGCACCGGAATGTGTTTGAGCGATGAAATTGTGTTCTGCTTGCCGTTTATTGTGCTCACCACCTGCCAACGCCAGCAGCAGAGAAGCAGAATGTAATTCATTCTGAGCGTATCCAAATATCCGTTGTCCCCGAATCTCTGCCTATGCTGTTTTTCTTTCCAATTGATTTTTGTCATCCATGGTTTCCAATTTTAATTATTGCACAAACGTCTCTCTTTATTCAGTGGCTGTGTGTGTTTTTTTTAATAAAAGAATCGTCCATAATGCACTGTACATGTTTTGTTTTCTCAAACAACGGAATTGCAACCCGCTTTAGTTAGCCAACTAAGGGACAGTGGATAACGAGTACACATATCTTTGTTCTGTCATTTATGTAGGTATTAGAATATTCCATTATTCGAATAAACTGTAAAGGACGAAGCGTTTTGTGATGGCCGACCATTTATAGAGTCGTCATTCATTCGAATCCATTCCAAACATCATGTAGGGATTGAATGGATACTTGTCGCATACATTGACGTGAAGCGGCCTACTGATGTATCAGATCGGTGTTTCTGTGTTCCCAATACTGAGTACTAAGTACTCGTAGCAGTGTAAGTACTGCACCAGTGTACCGACCCTGGAAGGAAAGCGGGTTTGGTTATCCTGGAGCGCGGAAGTGAACGAAAGCAGACCGTGTGAGTATTGTAAGGGGCATCTCCAACCAATCCGCTGCATCCGCTTTGTTATTCAAATGCCCAAAAAATAATTCCAGAATGTTCCAGTACAATTAAATAGGAATATCTTATTATATAACTGTGGTAATCAACGACATCAAGGGTTCGCTCTTCGCCTTTCAACGCGCTGTTCCAACGTCCATTTAAGTTCTTTCTGTGGATTGTTACTATTCCGAGAGGATCATCGAAACCTCCACGCTGGATTTCATCAATAGTCAATAAAAGAGTTCAAATAGTAAATGGGAATTGGAATGTGGATAATATGATAGTAGAAAGTCTTACAGGCTAACCTGTTAAATATTCTCACATACCGTTGACTATTGTTTTTTCGAAAAAAGTTTTGATAGAAACTAAGTAGAATAGATCGAGAAACTTTGGCTTTTTGGTAAGTTTTTTTTAATCTATTGCCTACTACAATTTTTCACGGCAGAGTATTATGTGTGATACAACCACAATGATGCTGAGATATTTGCCAAACTGCGGACTGCAGGTGTCTGCTGCGGGGAACGAACGTGCTATTACCTTTCCCGGAGCCTAGCACGTTCACCCCCCATACCATGCAGCTCTGTCGTTTCGCCTGTCTCTCATCTAGTTCTATCGATCAGTGCCATCAGCAATCATCCGTCAACGGGATTGATCTGGGGAGCCGAAATCGGCAATGAACCCAATTAAGCTGAGGCTGTAGTCGAAAATTTACTCCTTGTTTCTGCACGAGCTGAATGTAATGAATGCATTCAAATAGTGCATATTGATCGATTCATTCCAGAATTTCTTCTGGATATCCGACATTTTTTACATAACGGGCGCGTGCGGCGCAGTCGTCGGAGGCGCCCTGCAACACACACGTGGAATCGATCTCCGCGCCCTTGACCCACCGAGCCTTTCATCCCTCCGGCGTTGGCAAATTGGTACCAGACTTGTCTAGGAGGATAGCAGCATTGGCTCGCTACAACGGTAGGCCACCGCGAGTCATTGTAAAGGACAGATATGCATTCAATCACCTCCAAACGACGCCTAATGAAGTCTAATTCATGGCGCATCCCTCAGAGATTGATCAACGCAGAGAGCTTTATCCTTTATCCTTTTTTTTACATTTCATCTATTTTCAACCTACCGTCAGGGACCAGTAACGAGATGACCTCATGTTTTGTTTTCATCGTTAAAGAACTTCATCGTCAAGCAGCAGCTTTCCATCTTCACGAGAAAAAGGAACGAGGATCGTCATTTTTTAGATAAAGCGCTCTTCTTACTTTCTGAAATCAATTCGAAAAAAGCTCAAAGAAACATTCTTCAGACGATGACTTTGCGACTTACGACGCTAAGCAGTAGTACAAAAGCTGCGTGGTCGAAGATAGATGACCGAATTAGATTTATGATGACTCCAAAATAGGTGACATATAGATGGATATCAGAACTAACATCGTTGACCTTCAGTGATAAGTTGATCTCTTTGATGGCCACTACTACTTTATAGATTATTTGACCGGTGGTTGAATGTGCTCTTGCTCTTGTTTACCTTGAAGCCGATTACTCCGTCACTGATATGATCATTTTGGCGACGAAACCACTGTTTGAAGATCTAGGCTTTGACGGTGCAGAATTCGCTTTACAAAACATGGTACATGTAGAAATTTCTAGAAAAAAGTGGGAGTCTAGGTTGAATATCGCGTTCAGAATCCTCTGCTAGGCATGGAAAATATCTTAAACGTCGACTCCGTCTGATTCTCATCAGCGTCCGCTTCAGTTTTAGGAGATAGCAGAGCCTCATTTGTGAAGTAGTGAGATTCTTCCGTTGTTGATCAGTCTGTCTGCTTCTCTCCTAACGGTGACACACCCGGCCGTCTCAAGCAGTGAAGCGTTTTCGCTTCAACCTCACAATGGATCCTCATTATACGTGACTTATCCAAAAAATTTCCGATTGATAAAGGAGTATATTCAGTGCACAAATAATGAATGTAACAGAAGGAAGAATCCCATGAGAATGGCCTATCGAAGGCCTGACTCGTTTCGATTTCATTCATGAAACAAAGAAGCTCTTTTTACCGTAGAACGATCTGTGAAGAATCACTGACAGAGTCGAATAAAAAAATTTTATTTTGAAAGCTGGAAGACTTCCTATTTATATGAAACTTTTAGATTGAAGAAAGAGGTGTGTCAAATTAATCTGTGGACTTATTTGCTTTTTTAAATCATTGTTATTAGGAATACCATATATCACTTGATAACATTCCCGTCCTCCCAACGGTTTACTACCTCATCGTGGCTAGGAGGTGTTCCTGGTTGTCGGGCCGCGGTCTTCAGTAGGGAGATTCGTCCCCTCGGTTCAGCAACACCGAACAAGCTTTTTTGGCTTCGAGTTTTTTAAATGAGTGCAAAAAATACAACAGTTACGGTTCCTATTTAACATCGCTACAACGATCCCTTACCCATTCTTCCTTATAGATGCGGAACAAATAGCATTTCTGTCATTTTCATCACTCTATCTTTTTTTTAAAGGGCGCGTGTAGCGCAGTGGTTTAAAGCGCACTGTAATACACACGTGATTGTTTGTTCAACAACGCGCCCTAGGTGAAGCAAGTGTTTCACCCTTCTCGATTAACTGTATTGCCATCACATAACTGTGCGAAGAGGAAACAACTGAAGTGATATACCCGTGTGACTCCAGAAGTCATTGTGTAGAGGGAGATATGTACTGAAAGACCATCACGTTGATTCGAATTGAATAGAATGCATGGCGAATTCCTCAGGCATTGGTCGACTCCAACGCTATAACCTTAATCCTTCCTCTAAAATAAAGTCCATTTTAGAAATTTAGTGTTAAACCGCTTCATCTGAATGTCACTTTTAGGATGTTTGATTTTATTTGCGTAATCATTTACTTAAATGCTGCTTACAAATACGTTCTCTATTTTGTTGCTGTGCTTCAAACTTCTTTTCTATTCACTCCATTCCTTTGTAGAAGAACAACGAAAATGTCGGATTAGAAGTACCCTAGAGTTTATCTTTTTTTTGAATCAAAAAGTTGTCAAATACCTACACCGGTCCAGTTGTTTTCGGCATCGTCTGGTAACTTGATTATACTCGAGTTCACGAGTTCGCTTATGAACTCATTAGTAGACATTGGATATCCTACTTCTATCACATTAACATTTCCAAAGAACTGAAACAGGTTCAGACCATATAAGTGAAACAAGCCAGCCACCAGGTAAACCCGTATTCCTTCGATATGTCCACCAACAGATCACAAAAATCGACCTCCGTGTGGAAGAAGAGTAGCAGTGAACACCAGAAATCGTGTTGATGACATCTGAACTTTTGCTAACTTTTGCTACAGTTTTTGGAAGAACTTCCAAATATTCCATATTCTTTTTCATTTCTAAATACTACATTTTGCAGCTGTTTAAACGTGGAAATTCTCATATCGCAAATCTTCTTCTTTTTTTTTCTCGAACAGACATTCCTAACGAAAACTATTTTTTTTGAGAGCTCCCGCTAACTGGAAAAATCCCGACCACAATACACCCTATTTCCTCGCTAGAATGATGAGCTCGCTTTCCTGCTAGTTGCAACAGCATTCTGTTGCTAACCAGAACCAGCATACATTGCCAGAAATAAACTTTTTCATTTGTTGTTAACTTCGATGACATATGTGACAATCTCGTGCTGGTTACTATTGGGACTCCATGGCGCGCTCCTAGATGGGTGGATAGGCTGCTCAAATACTAGCAGAAATGTGACCAAATGAATTGGCTGAAGAGCATGTAATTTTTTACCCGCTTAATCTAAAAAAGCCAGATCAACTTCCATATGAACGTCGTCGTATTCGCTAGTTTAGGTGGACGTAGCAGCGTGTCTAATGTGGACAAACCATGTATATACCCACATATTAGAGTAACCACTGATGTAACACCTCAAGGTGCATCTTCTAGGCTAAAGCAACCAAAACATTATGCGATGAATTTGGTGTTTTCCTTACTTCCTCAGTGAACGAACCACTCAAAAACTATCGCACAACAGAACAAGGGATCTTTTTGCCGACCACTGAAGTCGTTCAATAATTACAGTAGGTAGTATTGGTGGTCACATTCCTATTTAACTGTTAGAATGTTGTGGAAACTAAGTTATCCACTCACCAACTCAAATATTTATGCAACCAAAAATGATGCTGAGGTATTTGCAAAATCTGGAGCCTTGGCTAGGTCGAACCACGATTACTCCTTCCGAGGGCTTGCGTGTTACACGCTGCACAATTCAGGCTACCGGTTCGCCTTTCTCTCTCTCTCGTTCAATCATTCAAATTTTTCAAAACGAATCATTTAACCTCGGCGTTAGTTAATGATCAATACTTCTTTGATTATTAAGCTAACACAAGGTTGATATATATTGATTCAAAACTAAAATGTTCATCTTTTCATTTCTAAGTTCGCTGCTTTATTGACATACCTCCTCATTATGGCTGGGAGGTATTTGTCTGTCAAACTGCGCTATACAACGGTGCCTCATCGTACCAACTGATTGATCCGATTTGAGAACGAACTCGCCATTTCAAACTAGAAACAGCTAAGAATAAATCTATCTATCTTACGATAGAGTGCACTGAGCTATTCTTCGTTATTCTCGTAATAAATGGCACAGTAAAATACAAGAAGTGTGGTGCTTTTCGCGTCAGTGGAGTAAACGGGGCCCACCGAATAGGTCTGGTACGTTGGGCGAGTAGTGGCTTTTGTTGTCCACTCGTGTTAGTCGCCTTACAAGGTTGTAGGTGATTTTGAAATCCCCCCATGAGGATGGCATGAAACGAGGTGATATAAAACATTTGTGATTATTAGGCAGACATCCGTTTAAGGCACTCCATTTCTCATGAAGAATTTCGAACTACTTCTCATCAGATAATGAAGGCTAATGCCTGTGAACTCTTCTTGAATACTGGAGATTTTTACAAGCTTTCTGGGTTGAAGAAAAACATGGGCTCATTCCTAGTTTTTCTATCGTATCAACACCCGTCTTCAGTATATCCATGACGTAGCTGATTTTTAATGAATTTCTGGCGGAACATCGCTACATTCTGGAGGAAAGAAGCTAAACAATTGAGTGTACATTTATCATCTCGTCATGGACTATTCTGATCTATAAACGCTACTGATTCTTTACGGTGAAAACCTGGGAAATCCCTGGTGTTACTAACAACTTCGGCGGCAATTATAAAAAACAAGAGCAAAAACAAGCACTTGCATATCGTCCAAGTGGAAAATTGGCTACTGTAAGTCACGTGAAATTTTATGAAATACTATGAAAATATTGAAGATGCTCTAGAATAAAGGTTGGTTGAGTTTCAAATTTCGTTTCTTTGGCCTAACTGTCATGAATATGTCGAGGTAACAGTCCCATTCTGCCAAGATTTCTGCGGTAGTGAGTAGACTATAAACGACTATCTATAGATTGAACGTCTACGGTTCAATGCGCTGATGTTTCTCCAACGATCAGAATCGTTGCAGAGTTACTCTCGCAGAAATCTGTGATGAGATTTCAAAAACAGCCTTTCGTTTTCCAAGTAACATATGGCAGACTTATCATGTCCAGACACTTTTTACATAACCACAATTATGCTGAGATATCTGTAAAACTCCGTACCGCTGGTGCCTGCGGGTGGGGACCGAACGCGATATTACCCTCGTCGTGGGCTAACGCGTTCACTACCACATTATGCGGGTCCTTTGTTTCGCCTTTTTTCTCAGCTAGTTCTATCGATCGGCGCCATTTGCAATCATCTGTTAACGGGATTGATCTAGGGAGCTCAAATCGGTAACGAACCCAGTTAAGCTGAGGCGGTAGTCAAAATCACAGTGTTAACTTTTTTATTTTCTTTTTTACAGATTATGCAACGTAAGGTCTTATCAGTTGCGATGATGCTGATGTTCTCCAGTTGTTTTTTTTCGACACTGGCACGGACCGCGATCTTGATGATCAGCGATAACCATCGAGTGTCGCTAATCGAGTAGGATAGAGAACTGAGCGAATCGATACCATACTACTATTCACTTACGATTACTTCATCTTATTCTTGTGCTACAAATCACCACGATGTTCTTCGAAGCCACTAACACCGTACAGTACATTCTATTTGCACAGGTCTTCTAAACTCTAGTTTCCCAATTTTATCAAAACTTTTATCGTACTATCTTTATCCATTGTGGTTCATCGTGATATGACGTTTTGCTCGATGGCATTTCCGCTAAAGAAAACTGACAGTTGACATAGTTTTTCACACTTCAAATGGAGTAAGTTGATGAGAAGGAGCAACAGTCAAAGAAGTTTTTGTGTAGAAATCTACTGCTTCCTGATCGTTATAGAAAGCATAGCATTCTCTCAGATCTTGAGCGTTGCTTTCTGAAAGAGAACGTAGGCTTTAGGAATAGTGTTGTGCTACCTGTGAACTGATATAACATCGATTTCAGCAGGATGAATTGCCACCAAGAAAGCATATCATCAACAACTCTCCTTCATAAAAGGGCACCGCCAAGTGAGGGTAGTTAATTCTAGTAGTACTCCACTCCATCGGATTCGTCTCGATGCGATAGCAGGGATCACACATCATGAGGACTACCAGCTGTGGGCCATCGACTCGGAAAAATCCGGATCTGAGGAAGGCGAACGCTCCGATACGTTAGCCAAGCACATCTTTTGATACTAATCTCGTATTAGTTTATTAATCCAAGAAAATATTGATTATTTTCCGATTTGTTCAACTGCTTTTATAAAGTGCAATTAAACTGTCACAGAACTAATTTCAACGACCGTTTTTTTATTAACCTCGGCATTGATTAAACTGTCACTGAACTAACTCATTTTGGATGTTATCGCCAATCCAGTAGGATTTACTCACGAGTCAAAACGAACCTCTCTGGTTCTTACCGGAAGCAACTATTTGTGACGAAGGCCTAGTTCTTCTATCTCATGCATGACCTTATTGTTAGGACAAATGACTCAAGTGTCAATGATATATTGCTGGTACCCACCATTCTGGAATTATTGCCTGGTATCATAGCAAATGAGCTCTTTGCCTTTCCATTTTAGCATTATTTAAAAATAATTTGCACCTATAGATGTGGATACGCTTTGTAGAACTGTATGTATAACAGTTCATGATGTTATCAATTTTAAGATCATTCTAGAACATATTATTCAGAAAGCCTTCTTTGTCTTCAAAAGCGACATTCTATTGAAGTCAGAATCGATCAATAAATTCATGTTTTCTTCTTGAGCGGACACGAGGTTGTTAACAAAAGTTTCATTTAGCAATTGCTAGTCTTTCGACGGTTTCGCCTTCTTCAGAGCCTGGAAAAGCCAAAAAGACCAGCAATCTACTCAGTCAAACACTTCCACAACTCCAGCAGAAAAAACCCAGTACCTATTTTTCAGTCTCTCTGTTACTGATGGACGACGGCCGCACCAAGTCTTATATTGGCGAGGAATGTGCCTGGCTCAGGTCAAAAATCACCTGAGGTATGGCGCGAGGTCACGCATGATCACAAGTGACTCCTCTTTGCTGTCCATTTTTGGTCACTCTATTGTTTTTTTATTCCTGTACAAGGATAGTGACTTTTAAGTCGAAATCTTCTACGCTATGCCTTCGTGTCCTTTGCGTGCGTAGTGGAGTGTTCCGCTTGGCCTTAAGTTTCCCACCTAGGTGCTGTTTTATATGGACGCAAAGTTATCTTCTTCCTTCTATCTTCCTGTTTTGTCAGAGTGATCGTCCACGCATGCTTTACAAGAAATCAGGGACGCCGTGCCGGGACTCATGTAATCATCGCCTTTACCGTTGGAGCAAATCATGGAGCTTCATCGTGTACATAGGAGGTCATACAAGCGGTTACGACAACGTAGAGCGTTATTCCTTCTTTATTTGTTGACGTACCCTATGACGAGTGTCACCATTGTAGTGAAGTTCAGCATAACGTTGGAAGGTTTTGCAAGCGGTCTCGAGAAATATTTTCGATGATCTCCGAATAAAAATCTATGCACTCTGATCTAATTCACGATCACGCTACCAATAAAACAGCCTTCACTGGAATTCTATCTCGCCGTGTACAGAGATGACTTATTATTTCCGTCGCCATGCAGTCGAATCGGTTTCGATGATCTTCGCCCTGTCTCACCACACTGTACAAGAAGATTAATGAACATGATGGAATTGTCGACGTAAGGAGCTAACGACGACATTCTACTTGCTAACGACACATAATTTGGTGTGGAGGAGAGGTTAGCGATCAGAAGAGATCAGCGGAAAACTATCTGAGGGTGGCCAATTCGTCGGAGTCCATTGATATTAGCAAGCGCTCCCAGTTAAACTTATCAGTAAACACGGTATTCTATCAGTGGACATGTAATCATAAAAGAAACCATCACCATCGGTTTAGCCTTCAGTAACAGCGATCGCTGTGTGCAACAAGTTCCACCGATATTACCTGAAGCACTGTCGTCTATCGTTGATCGATTCGAGTGAGAGGCCTAGTAATGTCTTTGTCCGTCTTTGTCGTTGTCTAAGTCTTCTCAGTCCTCTACTTTTCCTTTAAAATGTACTAACTGGCCCTTCAATTTTTTCTAGATTTTCGTGAAGGATCTCCGTCAGTAAATTGTTCGTAGATTTACTTTGATCGGCTTCTACGCCTGATTTTTCAGTGGCCGCTGAAATCACCAATTACAATCCTTTTTGTTCATCTACATAAAGCTTAGACCTGCTGTGTCAATTCAAACGGTTTGGATTCGTCTATAGATCCAATAGTGATAAAATATCTCAAATATTTTTTAAAGCAATAGCGGGTCAGGAGTAATCGAGCAACAATGAGACCCCTTTCGTCTCAATTTTTTAATAGATCGTGGCTCTTGCGATTCCTTTGCGATTCTTAAGTGGCGTCGCATATAAATCTCTTAAGACAGCACGAATTTTCTTGCTCTGGTAACAACTTGTTTTTGTCTTAAACATCCTTATTTAGGATTTCGGAGCGTTTTCAAACCATTTCGCATTTTTTTGAACATTTATTCCATGACATGCCTACCCATCCCGCGCGCCTTCAGATCTTGCAACAAACTTCCAGGCAAAGCAATGGAGATGACGAACTTCTCAGCTATAAGCATGGTTCAGTGCGTGCTAATTGGAGATCGAGCTTCTCGGAAAAGGATGATGCTACGGAAGTACGCCAAATATTCGGGAGCATCATACGATTCAGAGGTAGCCGTCGCCCTGAAACTATCCGATTAAGAATTTTTTGCTTCAAAACCACACTATCCGTAATTGTATATGGGGTACATTTCTAAACGAAAATAGTGTTTTTGTTTATTTCCTTCATTATGCTTCGCTCCTGTCTAGAATGGTCAGGTCATGGCAGCGTTCAATGGTCAAAAATGCATATTCATGGAGTCGATGCTGAACAACTTCATCGAAAACCCTCATGTTTTTCTGATATGTGTTTCAGTCGCATGCCAGGCTAATGTTGAGGATACGGTGAAAGTTGTTAGTTTGAAGGCGAAATTACTATATTCTTCTCGTGTTAAAATTGTTGCTGAGCCTGTTTTCGTTGCAGATTCTTGAGACGGTGCTGGATCGTTGCAAGAATGTACCATTTGTTCTTGTCGGAACTCAGATTGAGACACGTCTTATAAGGACTTTCGACATCACTGGTCGTCAGAATAGTGAAGGTTACGAAGCGATGCCAATGCATCGCGCTGAGTCTTTGGCAAAGCGCTTGGGCGCCGTCAAATATCTCGAATGTTCAGAAATGACAGGGGTAGGTGAACAAAAACTTCATCTACATTATTTTTTCTGGAGCTTTTCTTTTCACTGGAGTGTTCTTTGAAGCATTCATCTCAGAACAGTTCGATTTCTTATTCGGTTACAAAAAACTGTCTTGAAATTTTTTTCTAAACGCCTTTCTGCGATTGCTTCTTATTTTGACACTATTAGGTAAGCTTCAGCCACAAGGAAAAAAGGCAAATCCGGCGTCTTTGAAGTATTCCTTTCATGAGTCCTCATTAAAAAACTATTTGCTGCCCAGTTTTTTGACAGTTCGATTTCAGGAAGGCCTTGAAGAGGTGTTCGAAGAAGCATTCGCAATTGGATATCAATACGCCTTAGAGCAGCAAAGGAACTCCTCTCAACGAAGGAAGTCGTCATCAAAAGACTTCCGTAAGCGGATATCAAATTGTATTGTGCAATGATAAATCCTCTTTTTTTTTGCGATCTCAATAGGGTTGTTCTTCATAGATCTTCCTTTCATATGACAATGACACCTTTCCGTTTTCCTTTTTTCCCCTTCCGTTTTTTTTTCACAGTCATCATCATGCTTTTACTGTTGTCTTATTGTTTTCATTATTAAGAGGCATTTTTCATTCCATGACCATTTCGACTTATCGCTTTCACTCGGTCTTTGCGAAGTTCTAGTAAAATTGTGTGACCGATGTCAATTCGATTAGACGTATAGCCTTATCTTTTTCGAATAAACGTCAAGTAACCCATCTTTCTAGAATCTAAAGTTCTGCTCCCTTCAAATTACTAGTGAGAATTTTTTTGAGTTCACAAAAGTTCGTACATGAAAGTTACGATCCCGTCTAAACTCCCGTGTGAACGCACATATTGAACAGTGCGCTTAGCACATTGCCCGCATTTTTTCATTTCATTTTCTGGCATAAAAATGAAGAATGTCAGAAGTAGAGGAGCTACTGAAAAAGCTAATATCGACGAAATCGTCATTGAGAACCAAAACGAACCTGGTGAGTTTGTAGCAAAGAGTAGATCTCCTATGTAATAACTCGTGACCGGTTCTGATGAAGAAGATTCCGAAACTGCCAACACAGCTGTGGGTGGCGACCAGATTCAGGTCAACAACGAATCTCTTAGATAACAGTCAATCTAGTATTCATCGACAACATTTGATTGAATGCACTACTGAGATACAGTAAAATTTGTGAGTTATTCATGAGTGCAAAGTGCGCCATGGTTGTGAAGAGGACAAATGTACACGTACGTGGGCCAATAATAATAATATATAATAATAATAATAATAATAATAATAATAATAATAATAATAATAATAATAATAAACAATTAATAATAATAATAGTAATAATAATAATAACAATAATGATAACAGTCATAACGGTGGTAGTAATAATAATAAATGTGGAGTGTACCCTTTTCGCGAGGACATACAGAGCAAGGTGACGATATGAAACAAAAGGCAAAAACTTCAAAAAAAATAGTAATAAAAGAAATTAAAAAGCGAAGGGTGAAGAAAATGAAAATACTTGGATACTTGAACACTTAAATACTTGGACGGCTGGTCCTCACTGGTTGTGCGGCCTCCACCATAATTTTCACTTTTCGGGACTTTGATGGTTTAGCCATTATGGTTCCCTGCGGTCCCGAGGTCAGCCAGTGCAAAGTCTGCCCCAGATCATCACCACTACAGGCAGTTGCCGGCCTTTGTGGGTCAGAGGGAGATTTGCCACCATAACATCACTTTGATACTAGGGACGGTGGTGGATCCTGGTATTGCTTTACTCTTAGCTGGGCATCGTGATGGAAGAGCCGCACTCCCTCAGCTTGGGAGACCCTGTCGGGAGCATGAATCCCTCGCTGTACATCGCGGCCCGGCACCAAGGAACACCTGCCAGCCACGATGCTGCGGTAAAGCCTTGGGAGGAAAAAATGGAAATATCGATATAAAAAAGAAAGGAATAAAAATGAAATATTAATGCCGAAAAATGCAGCAGAAATCGATGTATGACAAAAAAGCGCATGTATGGCACCATAGATGAAAACCGCTGTTGAAAACATATTTAAATGATAATTTCGCAAATATGGTAACACCCTGAGATGGTGAAAGAAAGGAAATTTGGAAAGGAATTGGTCTATGAGGAAGAAAAGAGAGGTAGCTGAAGGCATACAATGTATTGCCTTAATGTCTCAAGTAAAATCTGGCAGAAATCAACTCAGTCTACAATTTTATTCATTGCATTATTGAAGCATTCTAAATACTAAATCTGGGCTTACAGTATTGCTTTCGAAGGATGTACCATATTGAGTCGCTTCCAGATGGATGAGGTGGCGCATCACCTCGTTCCCAGACGTAGCCTAACGGAATTAAGTGTCATTGTTACCTATAAGAGCCGGCAGACAATTTCGTCACCTAGTAAACCTTAAAAATTTGGGGAAACGAAGGAAGGATGACACCAAGTTCACAATCTATGGTGGCGCTCATTGCAGCATCACCTACCAAAACCATCTCGTTAAAGCACGAAATGAACATGTTGATTCCCGCCTTCTTATCAGCAGCATGTAAATTCGATAGTCCGACAAAGTTGACTGAGAAGCGAAAAATTATCCTTATCGCCAGCGCATAAAAGCCGATGGTGGGATTTATTCACCATTCATGCGCGTTATAGTTTTTCCTGAAATCGATTGGCCGTGGAATGGGGTTGGATGGCTTTCCTTTTCCTTTGTTGAATGGTTTGTTAAGCAAGAAGCTATGTAAATTGGTAAGGAACAAAAGTTCCTACTACTATAGCTTCATAAGTGAGAGTGAAGAAAGAGTTTCTCTTTATTGCCTTTTGCCGACAGCTTTGAAGATTAATGGTAATTTTAGGCGCTAATCAACTACTTGCTTTTGCTGCCCATATGCATATTCTTCTGCTTCCTATCAATTTACTTCTGTGTTCAGATGCTGAGACGACGGCGACAGAATCCCCAAGGTAAGCTCTCAAATAATGGCTAACTCAGAAGTTCGCACAACTCGTCAGTAGTTTTATTTTTTATCTTCTCCAATCGGTTATCTTTATCTGTTTTGTTCTTGTCAACCTCTGTTTGCTTAATCATCTGAGAAAATGTTATTGATTCATCGTTTTATCGTGTACTACCAGGACGGATTTTCGTTTTGACGGAATGATTTATTCTTTAAGTGATATTTCGTGTTCATATCATCCTTGGAACATAGGGTTTCAGCATCGCATTACTTTACTCCATGTTTTTTACCATTCGTCTTAGTGACGGAGCTCCTTGGTAACATTAGGGAAAAGTTTGATGAGGTGTAGATGAACGCTCTTGCGCTTTCCGTGACTGATAAAAGCTCAGAATGCATTCTTCAAGGATTGTCTCTAGAAAATTTTCACTTTGTAGAGTAGAAAGTACTTAGTGCGCATTGTCATTCAGTACAGTAACGACGCGCAGACGAGAATAGTACAATTGCTTGTCGTCATGATGATTCAGTGAAAAGAAATCGGGTACACAAGAACTATCAGTGGAAGGACGGCTTCGATAAGATGCATTCTTTTCGGCTGGTTTTTTTTTACTGTCCCGTGTACAAAGAAGCTGTAAAGCTGATACTAATTGATCAGTCATTTTGTCTGATAATGAACTCAGTAGGAGATGAGGATTGCCCTTAGACGGTAATATTTTTTGCGACAGCTGATAGGATTGTGCCATAAGTTAGAAGTATAAGAAACAGACGTTTTTTGAGCTGAACAGTATATATGGCTTCTACCTTCTTCTCAAAAAATATTTCGTCGAATATTCGTCTCAGCTGCGCACAAGAATTGCTCAGTGGGTTCGGTGACGCACTCACGACAGTCCTTAGGAACAGACTAGATTATTTTTTTGGCAATGGCCTTAAACTGCTCTACGTACTTCCTAATGAGCCAACCAGGGAAGAGACTCTTTTTGGTTGCCTTCACCCTCCTTCGTCTACAGCACGCCACGTAATTATGCGAGGATGTCTTGGTGAAGGTGTTCTTTGCATAGGACTGGCTTGAGAAACGAACAAGCACCTATTCTTAATGATGTTCGTTTCAAAAACCCATTCAGTCAGAAAATGTCGAGTTTTCTTTCTTAGAAGGAATGGAAACTCTGTTGATGACTTCACTACAAATGACAATAAACAGTACTGAAGGTTTTCCACAGAACAACACATTACTTGGTCCCATACAGGCATATATCGCGATTTTATTAATAGCTGAAGTTATTGCATATGCCACCTTAAGCAATTTCATGGATCGCAGTGACCTCTACTCTTAGGGTTATTATTGGTTTTCTTTCTCATTGATATATCCAGCGTAAAAAGCACTGTTCATGTTAGAAGATCTCTATGGTTCTCTTGCATGTTATCGACTAAAAAGGGTGCGCTCATTAGAAGACGTTCATAGTTCTCCTGTGCCATTATCAAGTCCTTGAACGTTTTTTGTAGAAAACAAGATTTTTTCTGTGTTTTTCAACTGTGCAACTTTTACTTCTATTTTAAGGTCCCGTAATGATTATGACGCCAGTTATTCCTGATCCATATGTGCAATTGTGTGGCTGTTCATGTGCAAACACGGCTCCGGAAGCTCAACCTGGGCACGTCCGAAACTACCGCAGAGAGGAATTCTGCGGCAGGTGTCTGCCTCACAACGACCACCGCAGAATGAAGAACTAATGGCTACCTTATTGTTTATCAATCTTCTTGTATCAATATTACATAGCGCGCTCATAATTTTATAATTCCAACAGTATTCAATTGACTTTTGATTTAAAAAAATCCTTTAAAAACCAGGTATACGACAAAGGGTTAAGCAAACTATATATGCTTTTAATAAAAAATGTTCATATTGCATCCGAATGATCAATACCTTCCGTTGGAAATCACGACGCAAGAAGTATATTTCTACACTTCTAAACAAATTACGGAATATACCTTCTTCGATTGTTAAGCAAACTCTAGGCTGATAAAAAGAGAAAAAATTATGGAAGAGTTGGAGTCCATCAGCCATACACACGAAGTCTGTTTGATCACGCGCCACGGTCACATTTAAACTTTCTTTACGCTGAAGTTGAGAAATGGGTACAGACTTCTCTAAGAGGACACCAGCACTTCATCGACATGGCACTGCAAGTCACCGTATTGGCCAGATATGCATTCAGTCACCTATAAATATGCTTAATGAGGTGGAATGCCTGGCTTATGCTTAAAGAATTGATCAACTACGGGCGCTTCGTCCTTTACAAACAAATTACGGAGGAGCGGTAAGCACAGCTGTAAGAAGTATCGGTGCAAAGCGGTGTGTGAAGCAATCACTAGGGTTTTCATACGTCCGAGGCACGGAAATTGGTGTCAGAATGCTTCAGAAAACTTTTTGAGCCATGATTGTTGGACAATCGGAGACTGTTTATGATAGAAACCGAATGAAATAAGTGCCGAAATCTGCTGAATATGTGGAATTAGCCCATATAAGGATTAGATGGGTATTCAAAGGTCATCTGCTCAGGCTTAGTATCCGAGTACTTTCATTCGGTTTTTTGTAAAAGGCAGTCTCTGGAGGACCAACTTTTGTAGTTCAGAAAAAGGCTTTCTAAGGTTTTCAAACATTTTCTAGAGTGCGTTCTTATGCCGTTACTACCGGCTGTTGCCAGCTATTGTGGACCATAGGGAAGTTTTCTCGAAAGCTTCCAGGATGGTGGCGATTTCCGTGACGGCAATGGATCCCGCGATTGGTGCATCGACCTCTCGAGAACGAAGTAACTGAATGAAAGAAGTCCTGAGAGTGCCGCACAATACGTGAAAATGGATCATATAATCCGCTGCTCTTAACATATATATGTGTATGAAGAAGGAAATACTCACTGTCAGCATTTAGTGAAATTGTACAAGCTGTGCAAGAAATATTACGTTTAGAAACTCCAATATGACCCCCTATAAAGGTTACTCATTGCGAGAGTGTTTAAGAATTCTTGGTTTCATTTCACTGTTTTCTCAGATTGTTGCATTATTTGCAGATTGTTTTAAAAAATGGTGGATATGCTTTTGCATCTGTTAGCGCAGTGGTTAGAGGTGCCTGCAATACACGTAGACTTTGGTCCAACGCAGCGCATTAGTTAAAACAATCCTATTCTACCGAGGTCGGAAATTTGGTACCAGACTTGTCTGGTTGCATAAAAACGGCGTTTGATACTTCTGTATCTCTCAAAAGTCATTGCATAGGCTAAATAGTGCCCTTGGGCTAAATACGAGCAGTTCAATGCTGATAATAGAGCCCAATGTGCGAACCATCACTGTAGCCGATCAGTGCCGATGCCTTGTGTTTTATCTCTCACGGCTGGTCTAAAAACCAAAGGGCCTCAATATTTTGAAAATGTCCGCCATTTATGCTTTACGTATATATAGTCACTCAAAAATTTTGGCATTAACGTAATATTTTTTCCAGACTATCGATCTGCTCCGAGGCTAGTGCAAAGACGTTTATTCGGCTAACGTTTCGACGTATTTATCAGCAAGCAGAGTAGATTGTTTAAGCAACCAGATGTTTGTTTTTGTTTTCCTTTCTTTTCAAAAAACTGATAATGAATGATTTCGCGAGACGTGACTGATGCTGACTTTGCAACTTAGTATTAATCTTTCCTCCATGCGAGGTACATAATGGCGTAATTTTTTCTTAAATAATTGAGCGGTGATATGTTGGTTAGAGTTCTATAACTTTTGTAGAAGTTGTTATGAACGGTCAGCAACATACGGTGTGTTTGGAGCACTCGATGTTATGGAAGTGTCAGCAAACAGCGACGAAGTGTCGCGTATCATAAACTGAGCGGCCATAGTTCTAGTCTATTAGTCCTAGCTCAATTCAGTCCTCAGTTCATACATATTTGCATTCGAACTAATGAATTGATTTTTTTGCATATAATCTTAATTTGAAATGAATGTAACCTGCTTTTGAACCGCGAAAAGTATCTGTTCTTTTTATTGGATGCATAACTTCCTTTGTGGTGAATTACTTCTATTCTAGATAACCCTTTCGATCCAGCCAATCAATAGATGTTACAATTCAGTTCATACATATTTGCATTCGAACTAATGAATTGATTTTTTGCATATAATCTAGTCTTGAGTCCGACTCGTCTGAATTATCTGACTAAGCGACGATGCAAATGTTGTCAACGATAATGAACTGTCCCATGCAACAAGAGCTTCCACTCCAGATTCATTCATTCCCAGGCGAGGGAGTTCGACAAGTTTGCAGTTACCTCTACTACAGATGAATCGAATGGCACTGGTGCAAATTCTACTGGGTCGTAAAATACTGAAAATGAACTTTACAGCAAGAACTAATTGAGGTGAACTAAGTGGTACTTGTAGAGATTCGAAGTTCTTACAAACTCTGTTTGTATGGAAGAGTGAGCAAAGTTTGAGAAAAATAGACAATCCCTCATTAGCCGACGAATCAAATATATACGACTGCCCGATTTGGTGACCTAGAAGTTCTGTTACGTGACTATATCGGAAGTTTAGGAAAGAAATTTGATTCAAAAGCAAAAACTAGTTTTGATAACCTGAGTACCAAACACGAAGGCTAGATTACCACGACAAATGAACAACGATAGAATTAACTGTTGATCCGGATCTGCGTAGTTCTGCATCAAAACAGCACATCTACAATTCACCACAGTAGATGTTATAACATTTTTTTTGTTATTCTTTGCTATCAGATATCACTAAAAGGCTATCTATTTGATGAAAAACCAAAATCTACATCTTGTTTCAGTGTGAGACGCAGCTAAATTTACGTTGTACTAAGAAATGCAAAGAAACTTTTTATTAGCAATATCAAGGAAACTAAGCTAAATTGGGTAAATGTCATCTGCTTCGATAACTGACCACATTATTTACTAGGAATGGAATATATGGAAATCTCCACAATCCGACTGAAAAAAATGTGTGCAAATTTAACGAATAATTTCTGACAACCTTCAGCTTTCATGAGAACGGTATCACTGTGCTTCTTCTGTGAAGTTGGAGATCTCGTTGTTTCTCTTGTTTGTGTTTTATAGTCTTTATTGTTGAGAAGTGAAGAGTGGTTCTCTTTAAAAAGAAATCCTGTGACTTCGAATTTTCCATCGATCACATTAGAATTTTGCCGTTTTTATCTTCAAAACTTCTTAAAGCAGATTTCTGTTGGATCGTAGATCTAATTTCTGCAAATTACACTCACTGTGATGTGAAGTTTTCGAAAATTCTTTTCCACTACTTTACCAGGAAATAAAACGAGTCCGAAGAGTGTATTAACCGGTTCCACTTCAGAGAATGCAATCTGGAAGATTTGGTGACTCGAGTCATCTTTATCAAATAGTGAAATTCCTTTTCCTTTTGTGAAAAAAACGACTTATAATAATTTATAGGCTATTCGTTTCCAAGACGTCTTTGTCCATAGAGGTTTCTGAAGTCAATATGATCTGCTTTGAGAGAGGTCGATCTTCGCTTTGCGCGGTAATTCGAGTCGACGGACTCCAACCGCCGTTCATCGTGAGCCTCGTTCCACTTCCTGTTCAACATTTCACTCGACGACTCTCACTCAATCAGAAGTTCCAGTTTGCTCGTTGGAAATCTCCAAGCACACGGCATTTTACGTCTCCTCTTGAACACTTTCATATAACGGTGTGTTTTGCGCTATGTAAACAATGGTGCACTTAGATAGTTTGGCCTGGCATGCCCTGCGGATCGTAGCATAACTTGAAATTGATAGTCAGTTTGCTGATCTCCCAAGATTTCCTTCCTGTGGAATTGGAGATAGTGCTTCTAGAGCTTCGCAAACTCTTTCGCAGCAGCTCTTCTTCTAACGGTTTTGTTCCTTCGAAAGTGCTATCAGTTGGTGAGGATTAGTTTCAGTTACTGCTTGAGGATTCCTCGTGTTCTTTCGTCAACGATGTCTCTAACGCTGTAAGCTTCCTTTTTCAAAAATCTTGAGGAAGTCGTCATAGATCGTTTACAACTCTTCAATACAAAAAATTACCAGGACTTGCAAATCAGAGTCTCTTTTCCCAAGCCAAAGTACAATGAAAACCAGTTCGACCGTTCTAAAGTTAATTCCACAGAAAACCCAAGAATATATTCATATTTATAAAAGTATCACTAAGGCACTGAAGAGCCAATCATGGACGAAGCGTCCAGTGAAACGGACATTTCTTCATCTTTTTCCCATGTAGACAAAAACACTAAGGCGAAGTGATGACTCTCCCCGTCAATGATCGCACTCTTCACCACAGCCCGTGCCAAACAAATCTCGCAGTGACTTGCGCGGGTCCCGCTCTGCAAAGCTCGCCATTTCCGTCGACATAGCCAAAAAAAGAGAAACACATTTCTTTTCGGTTTATTGCTAGAACATTGAATATGCTTAGAATATTCAGTTTCTTGCCCTACCTGAAAAGCGAATTTTTCTTCTAGCAAGTTTAGTAAGAGAAAACGTTGTTGGCATTTGTAGGATCTGGTTAAAGTAGGAGTTATGAAAGATCTGTAGAACGGGTGAAGTCTTTGAACTATAACAGACTTTAAGGTTGCTTATTAGTTCCCTTCAAAGCTAGTACTGTCGGAGTGTGGATGAGATAAACTGGCTCAACCTCTACCTTGCAAATGAGCGATTTTGGTGTGCTTGCATATAAGTATTACATCCATTAAAACCACAAAACGCACTTTGCATAACTCGATGGAATCCGGCAAAACTTAGGTAAGTCGCAAGTAGAATTTCTACTCGGTCTCACTACACACCATCATTTTTAATTGGCTGCGTTCGCTCAAAAGCCATGAATAATACCAACATCTCGTCTAAGTTCTGCAGCTATACAGTTTTTGGCGAAAATATAGTTACAGGTAGTTCTTATGGCTTTCGTGCATGTGCACAAATACCTGCCCGGCTCACCTACCTATTGAAAGTAATAATCCCGAACACACCCTATGGATTTAGCCGTTACTTCATTGAAAAAAATTGTTATTTTATTGTCTTTTATCCTCGCATTCTTGGCACACCACATAGTCTAGCGCCTGGCTGCTGAGAGAACTCTCATATCACGGAATTTCTTGGCAAATATGTTTTCATTGTTAGATGTGAAATGCAGTGGAATTTTTCCCGTTTCGCCATATTTTCTGAAAGCTGGTATCCATTCATGCAATATCAAGAGCAGATATCAGATTTCAATTAGGGTTCTGAACTATTTTATAAAACTACTGCTGTTTTACAATTCCTTTTCAAGTAAATGAGTGTAATTTTCGCAATGCTGATCTGGCACGACATTGTATTTCATCTTTTTCCTTTCTAGAACCTTAGAGAGCGTGCAATTTTCAAAATCGTGGTGGTTTAACAGAGAGAACACATTTTTTCCCGGTAACTGACGTAGTGGTTAAGAAACTAATAGACTCTCATAGATGAATTTTCGCCCTAACGATTTCAGGGTTTCTGTAACTTCTATAATATGTCTTTTTTATCGATAATGATGCTGAGATATTTGCAAAACTCCGCACTGCTCGTGTCTACGGTGGCTAACGAACACGTTATTACTCTTTCGCGTTAGCCCCCGGAAAGGATGATAGCGTGTTCGGTTCCCATCGTTGATACCAGTGGTCCGGAGTTTTGCAGATATCTCAGCATCATTATACTTGTATTTCATACAATACCCTGCCATTAAAAAAATAGTAGCGTGTGAATAAAAATCTACGACATTGTCATATATCTTTTTAGTTTTCAAATTGTTTGATATATAAATTATCATTTTTTGCGCTAGCGTGGCTGCAGCACACGCTAGTGATTAATGAACTCTGAAGTCATTACTGCATAGTCGGATTTTTTCCCTATACATTTACATTTGTATCCAAATGCTCTAGACCAACTTTATAAAAACCCCTAAACAATTGCGAGTGAACATGGATTATTTCGCTGGTGGTGCACTTTGCACTTACTTGATACTTGAATGGCCCGTCTTCACTGGTTTTGCGGGCCCCAGCATAACCTCCATTTTTCGGAGATTTGCTGGTCAAGCCATTGTGGTTCCCTGGAATCCCGAGGTCAGCTTGGCCAAAGTCTGCCCCAGGTCTTCACCACCACAGGCAGCCGCAGTCCTTGTGGATCAGAGGGAGATTTGCCAACATACGACTTTGATACTATGACGGTGGTGAATTTTAGTAATGGTTTACTCTTAGCTGGGCTTCCTGATAGAAACGCCGAACTCCCTCTCAGCTTGGGAGACCCTGCCAGAGGGATGGATCCACCCGCTGTACATCGCAGCTCGATACACATGAACACCTCCCAGCCACGATGAGGCGGTAAACCGTTGCGAGGGCACATTGCACTTCTCAACTAATTGTCTCCAGTTTCCTTAGGGCGTCGCAGGTCAAAAATCCTACCGCTTTCCATGGAAAGAACGAATAACAAGTAGAATATCGAAGTGATGATATGAATAGCGACTATGAAGAGCGAAAAAAGTGTAAAATTGTAATATGATCCGAACCAGATCAGTTGTGCGGAGCTGGTCGGAACCGGTCAGCCGGCTGGTCCATCTCACTCTCATCCGCAATTACCCTGCTTTGGACTTCGAATCGTACAGATGTGGCGAACCACTTTGCTTGTAGTTGCATCAATTAAGGTTGAAGGTTACAACATCTTTTTTTACGTTTTTCTTACTAATGCGAAACAATTACTTTTCTACCACAGTTATTTCTTGCCGGATGATTTTTTGAAGCCTTCTCGCCGCATTATAGTTTTCATCCCCATTTGCTGCTACGTTGTGGTCAGTATTAATATCGCCGATAAGCTGGCTTCTATTCAAATCGGACGTCATCACATCGCAAAAGAACTTTCTACTATTCGACGCTCCGCTAATGAAACTCCTTAAGCCTACGTGACCAGTGATCGTAATCTAGTTCTTACAAGATTCAATCCGTCCATAGAAGTGACTTCTGCCCAAAAATTCCACATCCATTATTGATCCTACAATTTACAAGTTTCATTTTCTAGGAATTATAAAGTATCTAAATGCGAAATATCATGGACGTTTTTTTTAGTGGTCGCACTGAAGCACTTTACCTTATTAACAGGAGCGGTATTTTATCTTTCTTATACATTTAATCATCTTTTAACGTCACTATTAACGAATGTTAAGCGCTGATAGTGCATACAATTCATTTAGAAGATTGGAGAAACACTTCCATATGCCTAATTCTTGCTTGCAAACATCTCCTAATTATTTATTTCACCGTTTTCCCTATTCTGTGCTTTTTTTTTCTTCTTTTCAACACAAATAGATCACTTCTCAGATAGCTTGCCAATGTCAATCATACCACAACGATGAAATCGTCTACGGCTGTTGGATCTCTTATTTTCCTTTGTGGAATTGTCAGTTTAGAAAGCCAAGTTAGTTACTCACTTTTTGAACGTAAAATAACTGTGGAGAAGACTGTATTCGAGAATGTTGATCGTTCGACATCCTGGTGTTCATTGCTCAGAGGAGTGAAAAAGCTACGAAAGTCTGATTTTTCCGAAGTTTTAATAAAAAAGTGGAAAAACGTCTCGGTGTTCTTGTGAAGTTAGTTCTGTCTTGAAACTCTAAACGGATGTGTAAACACTTAATCGATTACAAATTTTTCGAAATCGCCTGCATTTCTCTGTAGTGAGGAAAAAACTAGTCGACGTTAAATGATAATCGACTGTAAAATTCGTTAACACAGAAACTATAGAACAGAGAGAACGCAGTGCTTTTTTGGAAAGTCACTCTTTTTTAGATTTTTACTCTTGTTCCTTTACTTTCCATACTTTCAAGGTGATTCCGGACTGTGACTCGGAGTTTTCATGGCAAGCTGCTAGAGTCATTCGCTCAAGGATAGATGATCCAATGAAGATGAATCAAATCGAGACCATCCTCTCTGCATGGTATTCATTAAATTAAAATCAAACAGCAAAATATAGTTATTCCACGTAAAGCCTTTTTAGCAACAAGTCGAGGATGCAAAAGCTCACTGAGATTTCTGTATTTTTACTTGAGAAAAGCGTCTTCCCATCACGAGTGTTAGATGATCTGCACAGTCTGGAACACGTCCTGAAAGACGAACGATTGAGGAGGCTTGAGATAATGCGACAGAGTTTGCCGTCAAACCTAGGAAAGGTATGAGTACATGTTGGAAGTGGAGGCACCACACTCTTTACCTGTCTTGTTGAGCATCTCAAACCGTATTTGACCAAGATTTGGTAAACTTGGGTTTGCATATTGTTCCGAAAAGTCTCTAACTACTTCCGTTATTCGCTCTTTTTTTCAGACAATGGACGAAGTTAGCACCATACTGACGAACAATTCATTAAGCGGCAACGAAAAATTACTATCACTATTAAATACTATCGCTGCTTTGCCTCGAGAGTACAGAAGGCTCATGGAAGATTTTTTAAACAGAGAAGCTACACCAACACAAGTGAATCCCAAATACAATATTGGAGAAGACCTTCGTTTGCTCCATGGCTATCCCACAAAAGTCTCCAGTGATCCTCCAATGCCTGAGAAAAGCCAAAATCCGAGACCGTTTCCCATGAAGAAAGATATGGATCAAATGGCCGAAAAACACAAAAGTGAGGTTTTTTTAGCTGTTCTTGCAGGGTTTTTTTTTGTCATATTTTTAACAAGTGAATTTTTTTTGTGACGACCTGATATGTCGTAGCAGAAATCTCAAAGAAAGCACCTGAATTTTCTTAAACTTATCAACTGATATCATCATTAGTCTGGCTTTTTTGAAACCCTTGAAGAAAAAAAAGACAAGAGAGTTCTTCACCCGTAAAGAAGTTCAAGGACTTAGTTAAGAGAATAAGATTTGGCGGAACCTACAAAATATTAGAGAAATTTAAAAAAAGTCATCAATTACACCAAATCTTATCCAAGGAATTTCAAAAAAGAATGAGGCAAAACTATTGTCAGAAAACTTCTTGTCATTTTTACTGTTGAATTCTAGAGATCTCGCTAAACACTTTGATTCGAAAAAGCGACATGCCCTCACTTGATGAATCGCCGCCTCCAGATTTGTTCGAGGTGCCGCCGCTCATCTACAAGTACAACATTCCACACACGCAATCAATCGACGTTCTAACGAAGGTTTGAACTTCTGTGGTAACATTATTTTGTTTCAAACATTTTGTCTTGACCCCATCTCGAAGGTCGCTTCATCATCATGGAGCGGGAGATGTTCATAGTGGATTTGTAACTACGCTGCGCAATGGAGCTATGAGCATTGGCTATCAGGTGCGCACGGAATATCCGTCGCACTTCTATAGCTCAGAGTTCGTAATTAACCAGAATAGTAGGCACTAACACAGAAACTGTTGGAACTGGAGAGCTGCTTCAAATAACAGTTTTATTAGGACAGTAACAAACCACTTCTTGGAGATGAATCCTTCCGTTCTTAATCCGATTATGTCAATATGAAAAAAAAGGATAAAGCTCTTGGCGTTGATCAATGCCTGAGGGATACGCCAAGCATTCGACTTCACTAAACATCGTATGGAGGTGATTAGGGCGCGTGTGGCGCAGTGCTTAGAGGCGCCACTGCGACACATGTGGAATCGATCCCCGCGCCATGGCCCACCAAACCCTCCATCCCTCCGGAGTCGGCAAATTGGTACCAGACTTGTCTGGGAGGATAGCAGCACTGGCTCGATACATCGGTAGGCCACCGCGAGTCATTATAAAGGCCAAATTTGCATTCAAACCTCCAACGATAATTAATGAAGTCGAATGCATGGAGCATCACTGAGGGATTGATCAACGCCGAGAGCTTTATTCTCCTTTTTATGGAAGTGATTAGATGCATACCTGGCTTTTACAATGACTCGCGGTGGCCTACCGATGTATTGAGCCAGTGCTGCTATCCTCCCAGACAAGTCTGGTACCAATTTGCCGACTCCGGAGGGACGAAAAGCTTGGTGGGCCAGCGACGCGGGGATCGATCCCATGTGTGTTGCAGGGTACTTCCGACCACTATGCCACACGTGCCCAGTGTCGATACAACCCTAAGAAATTGCTTAATTTAACCATCAGAACCGTAGTATTAAAGGACAACGTGATCAACGGCATCTACCAGCATTCCAGAATCCGAGGAAGTCGTCGATAAGACCGTACTATGACGTACCAGTCCAATCCATGCGTGCGCCGATGGATCCAATTGTTCCTAGCAACAGCAACTTGCATTTAACTGAGACGAGATCGAGATACACAGTAGGTGATACGGATTTCTATACACTCAAGGGAAACTAAACCGTATTATTGAAATAAGACTAGAAGGATGCTGGGATATGAGCAAAACTTAGAGGCACTTGTGGGATTCGAATCCGCGATTGCCCCCTTCCAGGGACTCGTATGCTACCTACCACACCAACCGAGACCCTTGTTTTGCTTCTCCTACAGCCAGTTTTCTAAAAAAAATAATAATGCCTTGCCATAGAAAAGAATAGGCGGTAGATAAGAGTTAAATATTGTGACTCACCCTTGATGAATCCCTAGAAAGACATCCTTTAATTATTCGAGGGCATTTTTTTTATTTCCATGTTGTTTTTTCCTTCAATCAGTTCTTGTTTTCAACTTCAGCACCGTTGAACGACATTCTCTTCACAAACATTGAGTTCTTTAGTGCTTAAAAAATATGATTAAAAAGCCTCTGTCCACTTCCCGGTCAAATTTTGACTTTTATTAAAGTATTGCCTTACATTGCGAGCCTCTACTATTTTCCGGGTGACGTGTAGCGCAGTGGTTGAAGGTACTCGGCAGCAAGGTACATCGGTAGACCACCGCAAGTCACTCTACAACCAGATATGCGTTCATTCACCTTTATGCTTAGTGAAATCGAATGTATGGTGCATCACTCAAATATTGGTCGACGCGAAGCGCTTTATCTTTTATCGCTTTCATTATTTCATAGCCGACTTAATACCCTGCGACTCACTATTGTTTTGAGGTCATGTCAAGCGAATACGAGCACAACTGGTTTCATTCTTTGATGTCAATCATGTTTTTTTTAATCTACATACTTCCTGCACTTGAACATCCTTGTTTATTTTGCTGCTGTTGAAGTTTCTGAGATTTCAGAGCAGATGCAAAACCTGTAATCATTTTGTTATTAGATATTTTCAACTTTTCTTTCAGGTAACACTGAAATACGTCGCCGTCTACTGCTACCAAATATAATACATAAACTATGACAGCAATTTAATAGAAGATCTACTCCCTTTGAAATTCTTCAGACAACTGCTCCATTTGCCGATAAAATGGACGACGCTGATCTCCTGAATCCACGCACTTCACTTCTGTCCGATGCTGTTCATCTCCTAGAAAGTGCAATACCACGTTTTAAAGCCGACATGCTTCGGAACGTAGCTCCAAATAATGCAAGGTCAGAACATTATTATGACTTTTTAGAAGAAGTTCAATAACTCATTGCCCGTGTATGCAGGTTCGTTCTTCTGTCCTTAAGTAGCCAGAATGCTAGATCGCTTCCATTTTTGTTCGAAGCTTAAATTAAACACAAACTATAAGCGTTTTCTTTAGATACTCAGCACCGTATACATTTCGAATACCCGAATATGGCCACTATCACCTTTCTCATAGTTAGTTTTTTTGAGCCTCTAAATTTTGCGACTATTGCAAAATGAACCATTTGACTTTGTTAGAGAGCTGCAGTGAGAAATTAGAACGCCTCAACTTTTTACTCCTTGCCTATTCTTTTTTTTCATGGCAGGGTATTATGTGAAATACAACCACAGGGTCGTTGAGATATGAGGAAACCCTGGAACTTTGGGTAGGCTCCGAACCTGCGACTACCCTTAACCGGGCTCACGTCTTATCCACCATTTCAGCCGAGAACCTGGTCTTCTCTTTCTCTCAGGCATATTTTTACTTAACCGGTGCTATCAGCAATCACCCGCGAACGGCAAGGATCTGGAGAGCACAAATTGGCAGTGCATCCAAGTAAGCTGAAGTTGCACATGGAATCACAAGGGCACCCGATAACGGTAATCCCACGTTCGAAACACACCTGAAGCTCCTAGTTTTGTAATCCTTTTGAGTGTCGCAAGAGTTCGGAATTCCGAGACTGCTTTGCAAAAAAGCAAAAGAGAAGGTTTTTTTGGAAGGATTTTACACTTTTTTCTTAATTGGCCGTATGAGAACAATTAATTAGAATAGAAATGAATCGAATCAGATAAAACGCTAACCTCATAAACCTTTTTAGCCTCCAACATTGTCAATGAGTACTCTGGACGTCATGATCTTTTGCCATATCGAGATGACAGTTCCTCTTCGTCCATCAGTCCCCCAAATAATGAAGTAGGATTGCCTAGATTTGATACAAACATTGGTCGATTTGCGAGTGGTGATGCCAATCGGTGAGGAAGAGTATTAGAACCTATTCATCAAAAAATAAGGCACAATTAATCAGGTTCCTAGTAAACAATTTCAGTTCCTTGCTAGAATATTACCATAGGTGAAAAGTTCGTGGTTTTATGCGCTATTATTAGTGAGTCATAGACGAAAAAAAGTATGAAGTTTCCAGAGTTGATCTAATCCCTGAGGGATACGCCATGCATTCCACTTCGTTAAATATCGTTAGAAGTGATTAAATACGTACCTGTCCTATAAGTGAATTCCGGTGGTCTACTGATTTATCGAGTCAGTGCTGCTATTCTCCCAGACAGATCTGGTGTCAGTTTGCCGACGTCAGATAGATGGAACACTTGGTGAGACTAAGGCACAGGGCCACGTGTATTGCAGGGCGAAACTGACCACTGCGCTGCACGCTCCTCTAATAAGTCAGTAATAAGTAGTGGCCACAAATCAATAAAAATGTCTCTTCACTGAGTCTTGAACTGAACTATAGGGAAATCGACAGTGGTACTGTCACAGAAATTTTCCCATCGTTGGTGATTTAAAGGCAAAAAATCAAACATTTGAAAAAAGGGATGTTTTTCAGTGTTGCTTTGTCTCCAAGACTTCCGTTGTCAATGAATGAAATGACAACGGATAATGCTGATAACATTGTTTCTTCACAGCAGAATTCAGTAGTAGCTCAGAATCCATCATATCTCACATATTCAGGCTACAGGTGAGCACTTATTGAGCATGTGTTCTTTTAAACGTCTTCCATTGTATAACTTCAGAGAACGCTTGTTTAGCAATGGTGTGAGTCAAGCTAAATATGAGAAACCTCAAACTAAGATATTCCCCAAGTCGTCAGCCCAGCTATCGTCTCGAAACTGGAGCGATAAGATCAGTAACTATCAAGGTAGAACCATTTCCTCACGATTCGTTCCGTATAGTCGCTGATGATGTTGATGTGCTGCTGCACTCTCTTCGTGTTTAGGTTCACTTTTTAACAGGAATCCATCAAAAACAAATCAAGGCACGCTGTTCATTGAGAACTTTCCGCCGGCGCTACAATACAGCATTGCACCGAGGCCTCAAACACACCACAGGTGGACGAGAATATTGTTGCTATTCGCTAAGAAACAGTAAAAAACGAAGAAAAATTAGCATCGATACCTAAAATCATTCTTTGGTGGTTTATCATCTTCCCGTTCCCGACGAATAATCCCAGGTGCCGAAGTAGAAAGTATAGTGGGAATTTACCACATTCGGTTTGGAAAAGAGTTTTAAATTTCTATTTTTCCGCTAGGAGAAATTCTGTGCCGCAGCAAACCAAGTGGAGCTATCTGAAACTAATCTTTTACCCAAAACGGCAAAAAGAGTATTTTAGCACAACTGAGACGTCGTTCGTGTCCCTTTAGGCGTCAGAACATACTAAGAAGATGATATTGGCTTCCGACATCTACGGCGAATAGTGCTTCCAGTGAACTTCCAACTTTTCTTTAACCTTTGCCTTTCAGTAGCTGCGAATGCATGTAACTTTTAGCATGTGGGTTATAAAAATTTTACTAGAAATCTATGGTACCAATGCAGAATAGAGCAGGAAGAGCAATGCTAGTCCCTCCTCTGTTATGTAAAATGAATTTATTCTTCCTTCTTTTTCCCTTTTTTTTTCTTCTTTTCGGAGTGAAAATTTCTCTTTCGACAACGTAACAACAGCGATAGGCCAAATATCATTCTCTCTTTAAACTAGATTTTTCTGATGCTGCACAGAAATAACTGAAAAATTCACAACAGGGCACAATCTTCCGGATACCAATCGCCTTGCTTCGCTGACAACAGGACGCTTCGATGAGGAACAACCGTACCATACAACACTGGAAGCAAACAGTGGCACCACTACTGTGATGACGGGTTTGTTTACACTCTCATTCTAAGATTTTGGAGTTTTCTTTTTCTTCTTAATCTACATAGAATCCATCGAATGCATCGATACGATGCGCAAAAAATTTTAAGGATTTTATAACATTTATATAACATTCGTTACTTCATAGTTGGTAAGAAGTTCTTCTAGAGATTCATTATTCAGTAACAGCTCAGTCAACGCATTTCGGATCTCAAGTCTCCATGAAATTAAAGCAGCCCTCGGTCGCTTCCAATCAATTTTTGCTTAGCTTCTGTTCTGGGTCTTCGCTGATTACTTTTTCTCAGACCCAGAATCGCGTCGCTCTTAAGATACGGCATTTAGTTCTGCCAGAAAGAACAACACGAGCGGCAATGTATACAAGCAGCGTCATTTTTCCTAAGGGCTAGTGCGCTTGGTTCAGCTATTTACTTTCCTTCTGTTTAAAAAAAGCTATCTACTAGCCCATTCTCCTTCAAATTGAAGGTTACACTGCAAAACCTAAATAAGTTTGCCGAATACACAACTCTTATTCACTGACAAAAGATATCTGAACCACAATGATCTTCTACTTGAATGCTTCTTATTTATAAAGCGTAGCCCTTCTGAAATAAGAGGTATTGAGATGAAACTCGCAATTAAAAGATGTCGCTTTGTATGGTGAGCGCAGATTCGATTTAACCATTAGATATGTGATGTATTGTAAATATTATCCTTGTTTTTTTAATGATGCTGAGATATTTGCAAAACTCTGGACCGCAGGTGCCTATGGTGGGGAACGAACGCGCTATTGTCCTTTCCGCGGGAGTAGCGCGCTCACCACCACACCATGCGGGTCCTTCGTTTCGCCTGTCTCTCAGCTAGTTCTATTGATCTTTTGCCATCAGCAATCACCCGTGAGCGGGATTGATCTGGGGAGCCCAAATCGGCAACGAACCCAGTTAAGCTGAGGCTGCAGTTATAATCACAATTTTTTCTGAACATTTTGAATTTCTTTGAACTCCCCGGAAAGGACAATAGTGCGTTCGTTCTCCACCGTAGACACCTGCGGTCCGGAGTTTTGCAAACATCTCAGCATCATTAAAGTTATATTTCGCAACGCATAATCTGCCGCTAAAAAGAGTAGGCAGTAAATAATAAGTCAAAATTATCCTTGTTCTTTTTTACAGCTGTCACTCCTCTGCCAGAATTTCGTCCCTACCGTGGCCCAGAAGAGATTACTGGCAGCCACGTTGCTCGGGAAGTCTACAATATCAGACACCTTGGAAAACCGCGATTTGTGAAAATAGATCTCCTCAACGAATAAAAGCTTCTTTTCATAAATATTAGAAAGCAACTGTGCTAATACGTTAGTTTAGTACTTGATTTCTGTATAATCTCATTGTTCATATTTTGTAAAACTCTTCCTCCTACAGAAACATTTGTTGCTCGCAGTTGTTCTCCAGTCCTTTGTTTTTTTTTCTCTAGTTTTTTTCTTTTTTTTTCAGTAGTTTACAAAATAATTCGCTGTCTTTGTTCAATAAGCAAGCACAAAGTTGATATTATAGAATTTATTAGCATACAATAGCTGACGTTTCTGCGGATTTGCCTTCTTCAAAGCCTGGAAAAGTCAAATTGACATGCGTTCTACTCAGCCAAACACTTCAATAACTCTAGTAGATAAAATCGCATAAATTTGCATTCGCATAATAAACAGCTTCATTTAAACACCCACCACTTTGTTCTTTGCAAGTATTCCAACTAATTGGTGGAGAGCAGCCGCACAGAGTAAGACATAGGCGAGGACCGTGCCTGGGTCAGGTCACTGAATCAGCCTGAGGTATGGCGCAAGATCAGTCGTGATAACAATACACTGCTCCTTGCGCTTCATTTTTTCGATTTTTGGAAATTAATCTAAAACTCTTCAAGAGTTTTACGCGGTGATGTCTTGGATTCCTGTACTAGAATAGTGACTTCTACTTCTAAAACCTTCTCCGTTATATTTCTGTGTCCTATACACGCCTAGTGGAGAGTTTGGTTTCAATTAAGATTTACCGACTAGGTGTTCTTTTATGCGGACGCAGATCGGTTTACCCGTTTCGTCAACGTATTCGCCCCCCTACGCGCTTTACAAGAGATTAGGTACGCCGTACCCCAACTCATGCAATCACCGTCTCCACCGTTAGAGCAAATTATGCAGTTTTTCGTTGTACACAGATGGCCATAGAGGTGGGTACGAACTAGCTGACGTTTTAGAGTTCCAGGTGGTATTTCTATCACTTTTACTGAATTCTCAAGACCCGCCCTTCGTAAGCAACGTTTTATAGCTGCACTTATTTCGTTCGAAATAAAAGGCGTCAGCGTGATGAACGGAGCCTTACTTTCGCTAGAGTTATCATTTCGCTGCGTTTTTTTCTTCTGTGCCTATGCCGAGAAGCTACAGTCTCGTAGCTATTCAAAACGGCTATTTGCTGCGCCAGTATCAAGGATTCTTCCTTCTGCTCACTATCTGAGTTATGCGTTAGCCCAATCATGGAAACGCAGAGAACTGTCTAGGAGGTGAATATGAAACATACAATTGTCCAGTTGAATCAAAAGATCAAAATGTGGATTCTACTAACATCATTCTCTATGACCGTGTAGAAGGTATAGTGATGTCTGGAACGTTTCTTGAAGTCCCTTTTATCTGCCAGGTCAAATCCAGAATTGGCACACAACTTTTCAGGTTTATTAGTTATTTAAAACGTATCTCACGATGAAGTTTTTATTGGGAAGCACACTATTTTGTCCCCTACTTTCGCATAATTTGGCAAAACAGTTTTGTTCTAGTAGAGTAAATGGAGTTTAGTTTGAACTTTCTCTTTTATAATAACCAGGCGAACTCCGAGACGATCTTTACATAAAGTCATATTCCTCTGTCAGGATGCCGAAACACCAGCGCGCAAACTTCTCGAGGCTTTTTAGATAAATGCCAAGAACCCTAGAATGAATAGCTAGCAGCGAGAAACGCACAGAGGTCACACGCGATCTGGCCCCGTATCGTCGCATCGATTTGTGATGCGGGGCGATGCAGTCATGAGCCATGCACGACTTTAATAAGCTGTTCTTCCTCAGTGGAAGGGACTTAAAAAACGATGGGCTTTCGAGAGGCTGCTGACCATGTGATTGCCATATAGATACTCATCTATCTGTATGTGTTATTGAAACGCTTGGCGTAGTAAATTGCATATCAGTGTAGCCTTCCAGACTCTGAAGAAGGCGAAACCGCTGAAACGTTAGCTATTGTGATTGAATAAATTCTTCCAAGCGGATGCTTCAACTGTCGTGTTGTATGTTCTGGTTCAGCAGTGATTTAATTGTTGGAAGGGAAGGAAATGAATGGAAACAGCAAAGGGCAAAGGAGTAGAAGGGTAATAAAGCGAAGATGGCAGAGGATTCTCTCGTAGTAGCAAGAAACAGCAAGGAGAACACAACGGAATCTGCTGGATGGCAGGAGAAGGGCAGGTACAGCCCATTTGCTTCTTCAAGAAAAGCCCACTGAGAAGGAAAGTAGCTGGGAACAGTAAACGAGATTTCTTGGACAATTGTATGTTTCATATCCACCTCTTAGACAGTTCTCTACGTTTCTATGATTGGGTTAACGCATAACTACAAAACGGAAACGATAACATCACCGACATTCGTGGTTAGAAGTTTTCCTGCAGATTCATTACACAGCACCAGCACAGTCAATACAGTGGGGCTTCTCAGTCTCAATGGAATTAAAATTTTCTGACCAATTCATACTAAATTTTTACTTTGCTTCTTTTCCTAAAGTCGTCTCGTCTGCCTTCCTTTTATAACAAGTAACCGCCTTATTAATTAAATAAGCCACATTCAAAGCCAGAAATTCTGGGACGATGATACCCATTGCTTCTGATAGCACACCACACTTTTTTTGCTTCTACAAAATAGATTACCCCAGACGCCAATGTATCCAATATCGCCGTTATTCTCAGAATCTAGTAATTTTAGTTCATCTGTCAAACTTTTTTCACCTGAAAGGCTTTCTATGAACAAAATCTCCTTTAAACAGAAAGCGGTGTTGTCACAACCAAATGCCTTCACTTAATGCACAACTCTCATTCACTTAGAAAAGATATTTGAACCAAAAAGGTCCCCTTTAAGGCTTGGTATTCGCGATTGCATAGCCCTTTCCGAAACAACAGATTTTAAGATGAAATTTACACCTTCACTAAAATCGTCGCTCTGAATACTGATTGCAGATGCGATTCAGTCAATAGACATATAATGGGATAATCGATATTGTTTGTGTTGCTATGTTCACCTTTCAACCCTCTATCAGAATTTCGGCTATACCGGTACCGAGAAGAAATAACCTTCTCCCATACTGCTTGAGAAATTTTCAATTTCTCGGAGAACTGCGAATTCTGGGAATAAATCTCTATAAGTAAGAACTTCTTCCATAAATAGTTAAAATAGTTGTTCTATTGTTTTAACTTGTATTCGGCTTCTATCTAATCAAAATATTCGTATGTTGTAGAAGTTTTCATCATAATGAATCATTTATTTCTCAAAGATTAAGCAGTGTCATTATCTGGTCTCTACGTCATTTACGGTCTCTACGTTAACAGTATCACATATCTACAACGTGTGGTTTTATATCTTATATTGAAAAGCACTGCTTCCTTACAGTAAATGAAAATAACACCTCCTAACTATCATTCTCTGTATCGGACTCATGCATAGTGTGACTCAGTCAAAGCAGGTCGTCCGTAGAATCGGCGACCGCCTATGCCGCCTAACAGGAAGCCTTCTGCATCGTAAGTCTTTGTTTTTTGTTAATGACCTTCCTGCTACTCGAACACTCTACCTTTGATGATTATTCCGACCATTGACTACGAAATGTTGCAAACTACTCAGAAACATTAGAAGCAAATGCAATGGGTGTGCTTAGAGAAGAAAAACAGTTTTTTTTTCATGTGCATAGAATCAGCTCCCTGAGGAAAGTACAACATGTAGAAGTAAAAGCACACAGTACACAGTGAATTCTTTAAAAGGCGAAGTTCCGCGAAATTTCACGCTATAGATTTATCATACTAATGCATAGTGCAGCAGCAATATCATATCATCAGACCTTTTTTTTGCATCACTTATCTTTGAAGATGATCGGGTTTCGGCTGCGTGTAGACTCGGTAACAGCATGAAGATCTCTTGTATTTTCCTCATCACCAAATTGAGCGTTCGGCTTACTTTTGCATATTAAGATAGCTAAGCTATAGTATTCCCACATTTCTACCACAGACAGTCGCCGAGCGTTTTACATGGGAAGAACGTTTGTTGCTTGTTTCGACTGTCATTTTCCTAGTACAGCAACGCTTTTTGTAATAGCAGCGGCTCGAGGCGCGATGTAGTAGGCCGCATCTCATTGTTCGAAATTACCTGAGGCTTATCTCATATGATGTCTTCTTTGGAGATGAATGAGCTTCTCATTTTCTTTAACACCCTTACATCCGTGATCGCAGTCAGGCGGAATTTATTCCACATCACCAATGCGCTTCCGTCTAGATACGGTTGCTCTTACTAAAAGAGAGAAAATTAGTAACTTTATCTATGGTAAGAGCAAGCTAAGTTGATAATAACCGCAATGATGCCAAGATATCACAATGTTGACTTTGTTATTTACTGTCTATTACAATTTTTTTCATGGCAGGGGTGTTACGTGTGATGCAACCACAATGATGCTGAGATATTTGCAAAACTCCGGACCGCAGGTGCCTGCTGTAGGGAACGAACGCGGTTCTACCCTTTCTGGGGGCTAGCGCGTTCACCAACACACCATGCTGATCCTTCGTTTCGCCTGTCTCTCAGCTGGTAGTGAGTGATGTTTGAAAGCTCAGAGTGCTTTGCGTAGAAATGACTCTTAAAATGCTTCCTTCTGGAGTTAAAACAACCACTTGTGTTAAATTTTCTTGTGTGAATCATCAAAGTTAAGCAGGTCTAAGGTTGTCTATTTTGTCTACATTTCGTATTCGACAGAAGTAAAGGAGAACATCTGCGTATGATATGGAATCTTGATGAGGATAGATATCGATCATTAATTAAGACCACTTCTCGATTGCTGGCTGCACTTGCTGTTGGTTCGCTTCACAAGTGTTGGTTTCATCGCCATCCAGAATGCGATTACGGCACAACTTTCGAGATTTCTTTGATTAAAAAAGCCAGTTTTTCCTTCTTTTTTCTCTGAAGAAATTCAAGCTGTGTAACAGCACAGCGTTTCCTTAATGTCTCAGGCTTTGCTTAGGCTTGTCCTTGAGGACATGAAATTGATACACAACCTGTAGAATAGAGCTGGAAGCCAGTAAAGTCTCCATTTGTTTCCATCGAACGCGACTATGCGCAGTACGTACCGTGTACTCCTAGGATGCAAAATCATAGGATTTTTCTGCTAATCTTCTTATTCTTAATGCATTTTGTGAGTAGTTGCCAGTTCAGATAGATAATGGACTGTTTTGGCAAGGACTGGATAGGCCATTGGGTTTCTCGGGTGTAGACACAATTTGGGGAGTGATTTCGAACTGTATTCCTTGACACTTCTCAAGCTCGCCGTTGCATCATAGTGCCTGACAACAAGTTTCATTGTCATTACAGGATAAAGCTCACTAGGAAATTATGGCGAGAGAAATTCCGAGTCTGGTAGGACCCAGACAACGGTATCATGATTGAATACAATACCGAGTGTCATCTTAGCATAAGCGACCCTGTAGTAGAGCAAAATTCTCATATGCTACTTTTCGATATTGGTACTAATATCTTATCAGGGAAGAGAAAAATAAGAATAAAAAAGGCCAAGAAGGAGGAAAACGAAGTACCATCCAAAGTTCAACAACAACCTGTTGAAGGAAAAAAAGGAAACGAAGACTAAAGGAAAAAACGTAGGGTTTATTATGATTACCGAAATTGGGGTCACTAATTTTGTGCGGCTATTCTAATGCTTTTGCGCCGAAACTGACTTTTCGTTAGCTGACCATAATTTCTTGATCACTGGAACATTCCAGGAACTCAGAACCTTATAGATTTGTAGAAAAAAACTTTGCTGTCACATCAATACCACATATGTTTTTTTATACAGTGTTCTTTAATGCTAAGTCAGATCAATTAAGAATCACTAAATTAAAAAGGTTAGGAAAAAGTAAGCTGAGATCTAAAGCTTTCGAAAAGTTGGTAACGAAATCCGAGTTATAAACTCCGACGGAAGAGGGCCCACTTCACACATAAACGGTATAATGGAGTACACAATTAAGGCCTACTGGACGAAATCTCGCTTTCCCACTTGCTTTCTCTTTGAAATATGAGCTCTCAAGCAATGAAAAGGAAAAATATATGTCATGTGTTCCAAAAAAACCGTAATTTTATTGCGATAAAATAAGGTAATTTGTGCTTTCTAGGCAGAGATTTGTAGATTCTAATAATTTTTTATCAACTATTGAAATGTCTTACTAGCTAGAATAAACCATCGTATGACTCCTATAGAGGTCATATCGTCATGTAACTGCTTCACTCGACAAGCTAATCACCTACGTAAGCTGGACAGTAAGAGTCTTTTGGCCATTAGTGGTATTACCAGTTGCTCATGTGACCTAATTAGATTGCATTGAATATGGCGAGAAAAAGCGAAACACATTTGGTCGAACTCTGAATTTTAATCAAAATCACTTTTTCATGCTCACTGCTGATTTCTCTTCAGGGAAACTCAGCCGCAAGTCCCCTCAAGTCGCACAATGCGCGAAAGGAGGAGCACAAGTGGTAAGTGGGCGGGAATACACGCTCCGTAAGGCAAATTATACATTAAACAAACCACTTTCAACGAAAGTCTTCGTTAAAATAGGTGGCACAATGGCTCCAACGTGCTTTGGACATGGGAGTGGATGCACTACGAGCGGAATACCGAGGCCTAGCGAAATACACACTTCCGGAGATGACTGTCGATGCTTGCAAAGCAAACCAGGAGGCCGGTAGGAATAGGTGGGATGTAAATCCACCATAGGAACAGCACATGCTACCATCTACACGTAGACACCTTAAAACCACAGCTAAGCGCAAGTCTAAATATGTACCATTCGCGTTGTTTTCACGATTAAATGACTTAGAACGGAGGCATTAATTATTTTGCTTACTCTTTACTTAGTACTTACTTTGTTACTTCAGCTTAACCCCTTGAAATATGGGGACTTTGTCTCGAAGTCAAATAGGTGGATATCTTTAATCCCACTTTGAAAGAATTTTGACTAAAAGCAATACCTTTCAGTTTTTAGGATTTAATTTTCTCGGATTCAATTAAGCATTTACCTCAACTCTCTCCTTTCCCGGTATGTGGAAACAAAACAGCATAATAATTTACTGAATTATTAAGCTACCACGAGTTTGGTAATAAATTCTATTCGACTAATGTTTCGATTTCTTCGTCTTCTTCAGAGTAGGAATGGTTCGGGTCGGTTGTCCACAGTTATTCGCCCACGCGATTTGAGGACTTCGTTATTGCACAGATTCGAGTCCGATCGAGTGTAGCATCGCTCGGATGAAGTGATCCAACTCGGTGATGCTTTCTTACGAGGACGACTGTTGGTCTGCTGCCATCCAGTGTGATCTGGTCATCTGTTTTCTTGGCAGCAGTGCATCCTGCGGAAGTGTTAAACAGGCTGGCACACAGCGCAGCAGTGTCTCTAAAAACAACACTCCAGGAGGAAAAAAGGAAATGAGGAGTGAAAATAATTCATTAGAGCGTGTTCTTTCCACCGTATTCGACTTCATGCGAAAACGAAGACGTCACATTACGAGGACGAACGGCTGTGGACCATCGGGTCGAACCAATTATTTAATATTTGTGCTGGAGTTGAATGAAAGTCGGTTTATAGATACATTTGTCCTATTTTCTTGCAACTCTATGACAGCCTTAGTAGTCGTAATTATCAAAAATTTCCTCAGAAGATAGCAGAAGTCCAGGTTTAGAAAATAATATTGTTGAAAAGAGAATTGTATTCTCCAGCTAAGTTCCACTGTGAACCATTACTCGTTCTCCATGTATAACTTATACGTACTGCTCATTATTTTGTTCACGCCTAGGGTATTATTCTCCATTCCTCATATTACTCATTCTCCGTTCGTGAAGGTATCTAAAGGATTAAACGAACGTTCTTGACGTTCAAAGTTCCCATGAGGACTGGATAGGATGACAAAGTCATAGAAATCAGGAGGTAATAGTGCGTAGAAAATTAGATGTGAAGCAATAAGAGCATGAATTTGAACTGTCTGTAGCGACGCTTTGAAATCATTATTCCATTACTTCAAAAAAAAGTTCTTCAAAGTTAGAAAAACAGCAACTAAACGAAAGACATCGAAATCTTTTTATTGAACAACCAATGGAAAAACTACTGCTTGCAAATCAGAGATGCTAATGAAGAAGTGTTACTTCGCTTGGCGTCAAACCATAAAGATGAATTTTGCCAGATATGCCAAATTCAGTTAATATTCATGCAATTATTTTATTTTGCTTTTTTATTTATATAACCCGTGTTCACGTCTATTGCGCGGATCCTAGCACTTCTAGCATTCGATTCTTTCTTCGCATACATTGTCCACGAAGATCTTCCAACTTTACGTGTGGCTACGGTTGCTGCTTGAGGATCTTCATTTCATCTTCAATGTCATAGAATGCTCATCGAGCAATTCTCCCTAGAGTCCTGAGATAGCTGTGCTGGAGTGTTCCCCAACTGGACTGCAGAGAGTGGTTTTTTCCCCAGACAAGCCCGGTACCAATTTCCCTACCCCGGTGAGATGAGAGGCTTGGTTGGCTCACAGCGGAATCGAACTGGCACAATACTCGCATTGACGGACATCACTACCACTGTCCTATCCGTTCCAATTCATGTAATTAGTTTACCACGATCATATTAACTAGTTCAGATACCAAGATGTGCCGTGCCAGGACCAGCACCGGGTTGTTATAAAGTGGCCCGGTGCACCTACCGACTATATCCATGCAAACTACGTTGGAACGCCAGTATCTGAGAAGCGATTCATCTGCACACAGGTTTACACTTACATTCATGATTTCAAATAAAAACTACTCCATTCTCCTTTTGCTTTCCACTAAAAAAAACCGAAAAATGGTAAAGTGGGAACTGCAAAACAGTGGGATACTAAATATTTAAGGGCCCTCTGGATAACACGGTTACCGAGTTCTGGATGATGGTTCTACAAGAGGAATCAGAAACTATTATTATGTTATGCAACTGTGTAGAAACGGTAGGCTCTAATTAATATTGATATCATATCTTTTCTTACTTTTTTAATGCGAATTACACCAATGACTAAATAAAATGTCGACGATGACACTTTGGAAGTAACGATTAGAGAAGTCACCAGCGCGCTCTGTGCTACGAAGAAGGGTAAGCTGGTGAAGTAAATGAGGACGATCTGAACTAGAACTGCTGCATTTCTAGGAGCTCGTTAAGACATGCCTTTACAAAAAGTAAAAAAAGCTTCTACAGTACGGTTTCTCAAGATTAGAGCCAAGTTTGACTTCCCACAGATGTCTTTTTCGGCATACCGTCAGTTGTTTTCTGCAGTTAGAATCACGTACAGTTATTCTTTTTATGACGGCAGGGCATTATGTGAAATATAACAACAAGGGCCCCGCCATTAAAAAAGAATAGGCAGTAAGAGAAGTTAAGCATTGTGATTTCAACTGTAGGTTCAGCTTAACCGGTTTAATGCCGATTTGTGCTCCCAGATCATTCCCGTTGACGAAGTTATTGCTGATGGCATTACGAGGTTAAAAAAAAACAAGCTAAGAGGAAGGCAAGCGAGAGATTTCATGGTACAGCAGGTAACATGTGAACCCTTGGTAAGGATAACATCGGGTGGAAAGCTCACCTGGAGTTCCGAGTTTTGCTCATATCTCGATATCCTTGTAGAACCACATAGTCGGGGCTACTGAATCTGAAATCCCCCAAAAAGTTCTGTGGCGTATCCGGACTCTCACCAATGGTAGTCTTCTATGGATAAGGTGATTTGCCGTTATCGGACCGGATTTGTTCGAGAACATCAATGGTTCCTGGAAATGTTATACTTTTAGCTGGATTAGTAGATGATATAATCGTACGCGTCCCTAGATTAAGTCATCCTAATGAGGGAACACGTTTTCATTCGATTTTCAGCATGCTGAAATATGGGAGGAGTCTTTTACTTATACCTGGTAAATAAAGGATAAAGCTCTCGGAGTTGATCATTCCCTGAGGGATGTGCCATTCATTCGACTTCATTAAGCATCGTTTGGAGGTAACTGAATGCATACCTGGCCTTTACAAAGACTCGCGGTGGCCTACCAATGTATCGAGCCAGTGCTGCCATCCTTCCAAACAAGTCTGGTTCTAATTTACCGAACCCGGAGGGGATGGAAGGCTTGGTGAGCCATGGGCGCGGGGATCGATTCCACGTGTGTGCTGCAGGGCGCCTCTGACCACTGCGCCACATGCGCCTAGGAGGCAAATATAACCGGTCTGTGCTTAGATATGTTAGGTCAAAGTATATGCATTCGAACATTCCGCCGAGGTTACCCAATCATATGATTCCAATCTGAGCATTGTAGAACGTTCTTTCTGCTAGTGAATAAAATAACCTATCTCGAATGCCTTACAGAGTTGCAAATAGATCTGAATTTCGTGGTTTAGTGGGTCGTAAACTAACTGGTATTTGTCTTCTCAAGTGTTAAGATAAGTGATGCCTCCCGCTTTTGATTCACTATCAACCAGAACAACAAGCTAAATTATGTTTAGTATTCTATATTCCTTCGTTTTTTCTATAGCGACTTATTTTAGGGGAAAATTAAATGTGCTCCATATTGGCCGGACAAAGTTGGAGAAACCAAGTCATTTTCTGGAATTGATGTTACAAATATTCAAGTGGGTTCGATGTCACGTTCATCCTTATCAAAATTAATATTGAACTTTAGCACCGAATTTCTGTTCTTGAGTTAAAATTTTTTTTACGCTCAAAAACATCCACTGTTGTTTATAACCATCTACTCATCATTTATTATAGAAGGGCGCGTGTGGCGCAGTGGTTGCAGGCGCCACTGCGACACACACGTGGAATCGATCTCCGCGGCCATGCCCCACCAAGCCTTCCATCCCGCCGGGGTCGGCAAATTGGTACCAGACTTGTTTGGAAGGATAGGAGCACTGGTTCGATATATTGGTAGGCCACCACGAGTCACTGTAAAGGCCAGATATGCATTCAATCACCTCCAACCATACCTAATGAAGTCGAATGCATGGCGCATCACTCAGGGATTGATCAACGCCGAGAGCTTCTAGAGCTTTTTATTACAGAAGTGTAGCTGAATTTTCACCATAAAGTCTCAGACGAAGATCTCATTTTGAATTGAATAACATCACTTCCGAAGAGCTTTCTCTATCCATTCAACAACAAGTTAATCCTATTATTCCTAAAGTCTGGAAAAAAGCTGCATGCAATAATGAGTGGTTCTTATCCAAGAAACAAATTCGTTTTTGTTCTTTTCGGCCTTTTTTCCTCGCAACTGCTCCGATTTATATATTTGACTTTCCATGCAATGAGCGTATCAAACAATGCAGTAATATCTTGCAGGTTACCTTAGTTAGTTGGTAGTTTAAAGAGCTCAAAGTACGCACTACAACTAATTTATGCTTTTCGTAGGAGTCAAATGTTTCAAACTACTTTCACCTTCTAGGGTGGTTTTACTATAGATAGAAGCAAGCTAACTAATTGTCGAAATCGTTTTATTTTTCAGATGCGAGCAATGTCTCCTGATGAACCAAGTATTTCTGTTAGTATACTCGTTATAAAATTTTCTAAACCTAATGGTACTAATGAATCTCGGGAAGTCCGACATTATCAGTGGCTAGACTGGCCTGATCGAGGAGTGCCACCATGTCGTCTCACTAGCATGGTTTGTACAGTTTACGATTTTTTTCTGACCTTTTCAAAGGCGGATAAAAATAAAAAGCTTCAGGAACTTCTTTCACGTATACGAGGAACTAAAAAAACCGATAATTGTACACTGTTCAGCTGGTATTGGCCGAACTGGAACGATTGTTGCGATTGAGTACATCTTAGGTGCACTACCATTCGATTTTCAACTTAGTTAATATTACAAATACTTACTTACTTGGATACTTGGATGGCCCGTCTTTACCGGTTGTGCTGGCTCCAGCATAATCTCCATTGTTTCGGAACCTTGCTGGTTTGGCTGTTGTGGTTTCCTGGAATCCCAATGTCAGTCTAGCCAAAGTCTCCCCCTAGGTTGCCGCCACCAGAGGCGGTCGCTGCTTTTGTAGATTGGAGGGAGATTTGCCACAATGCCACTAGTTTGCTACCATTATGGTGGTGGATCCTGATATGGTTTACCCTTAGCTGGGCTGGAAACGCCAGACTCCTCTTTAGATTGGGAACCCTGTTGGAGGGATGAATCCCCTGCTCTAAATCGGAGCCCGACACCCAGGAACACCTCCCAACCACGATGAGGCGGTAAACTGTTGGGGAGTTATTACAAATAAGTATATTCAAAACGAAAAAACGGAGATCATAAAGCGTTTAAATCCAAAATCGTTTCAGAACGGATGCAAGCCGGTGTTGAATGCGCAACAATGTGTGACTTATTGAAGGAATTAAGGAATCAACGTGCATGGTCCATACAAAATGACCTAGTAAGCACAAAGAATTCTATTGTAGAAACATGAAGAATTCTAAGTGTGGTGGAATAAGTTATTATTCACTGGAGGACGGAGACTGTCCATGATCAGAGAGTTGCAATGATTAGAACTACCACCATCGGGACATTTTCCCAACATTGGCGTGGACACCTAGTGGACACCTAGAGATGTTGGACATTGCAACGTGTATATGCGTTGGTGCATACACAGTGCTAAGGGCTCTAGACCTTGAAGGATAAAGGGTGAAGCCAAACGAGCTCACTACAACTGCACTGCTCATACTAATTTAAATAAGTGTCATAAAGGTGATTAAAGAGTGTAATATAAATTTGCTGACCTCGAACGGATTATGTCCAGTGCACCTGTTCAAACCAACGACCATGTGTGCATTACAGGGCACCTCTAGCCCCTACGCTACAAGCACCCTACAAATGCAAACATTTGTCCACACCAGATGTATAACATACCTTACCTTCGACTACTTTATTGGATATTTGAATGGCCGTTTTTCTACAGATCGCGAGGTCTACATTCCAATTTTTACTGATATAACATACGGCTGGATGAAGTCTTTGCTACCCCTGGAGCCCTCATTGCACCCTCACCATATGTAGGTGTTCCCTAGCCGTTAGCGACCGGTTGCGTACACTCCCGCTTTCGATTGGTATTCATCAAGGACGGCACCTTGAGTAGCTGAGAAAGCGTTGGTCCTCGTTCACGCCTTAGTCCTGCCCCAGTGTGAAGCTCCGTATGCAAGTAACGATTGTAGTGTTAACAAGACTGAGTAATTCTATAGGATTTTAAATGGAAAATAGTTGGAAATGTGCAAATTCTTATATTGTGGGCATGGCATCGCCCAATGTAGATGGAATTTTTCGCAATGAAATGAATAACTTTTTCAGCAATACCTCTACATTCATCGCGTTATTCTATGCTACTTCCTTGAAAAAACACAAAAGCAGGTATGAAAAGTAGGAATTCTATCCTATTTCTGCATCGCATGGTATTCAAACTAGGAGACTGTAATGTTCATTATAAAGGATAAAGGATAAAGCTCTCGGTTTTGATCAATCCCTGAGGGATGCGCCATTCATTCGACTTCATTAAGCATCGTTTCGAGGTGCTTGAATGCATATCTGACCTTTATAATGCTCGCGATGGCTTGCCGATGCATCGACCCAGTGCTGCTATTCTCTCAAACAAGTCCGGTACCAATTTGTCCACCCCGGAGGGATGGATGGTTTGGTGAGTCACGGGTGCGAGGATCGATCCCATGTGTGTGTTGCAGTGGCGCCTGCAACCACTGCGCCACACGCGTCCCTTAATGTACATTATGATATACGTAATTGCTGTTACTAATCAACTGTGTTAGACACTGTAGTTACTTTTATTTACTGCCTACAGTAGGGTATTATGTGAAATGTAACCACAAGAGGCTGAGATATTTGCAAATTTCCGGACGGCAGGTGTCTGCGACGGGGGTCGAACACGCTATAACCCTTTCCGAGGGCTAAAGTGAAACACTTTTCATGATGTTGTTCCGCTCCTATTATTAAAGCTAAAGCTCTAAGAAAAGACGATACTAGTCATGCTCGCGCTCGCAAGCACTTCAATCTCAAATAATTCAAATACCCGTGCTCTCCGTCCGCCCCTATCGTACTCTAGGATTTAACGAATCATAACACTTCTCATATTACTCGCTTTACTTCTGTAGTTCTTCACAAACAATATAGCATGGCAAACTACCTGGGCTGTGGAATAGTTCACACAGGCTTAATTATTGGAGATGACTCCGAACCCCCCTCTCATAAACTGCTCCCATCTCATTGTAGGCATTTAGTATAACTGGCGTGCACAATACAAGCCGAATATTCACATACATACTTACGCATGAATGGATACATTGACCTGACAATTGAACTTGAACGGCCCGTCATCACTATCTGTACGGGGCAGAGCATAATCACCACTTTTCGGAGATTTGCTGGTTAAGCCATTGGGGTTCACCGGAATCCCGAGGACAGCCTGGCCAAGGTCTGCCCCAGGTCGTCACTACGACAGGCAGTCGCAGCCCTTGCGGATCAGAGGGAGATTTACCACCATGCGACTCTGATACCAAGACGGTGGTGGATCCTGGTATTAGTTTACTCTTTGCTAAGCTTCCTGATAGAAACGCCGAACTCCCTCTCAGCTTGGGAGACCTTGCCGGGGGGGGACGAATCTCCCGCTGTACATCGCAGTCCGACACCCAGGAACACCTCTTAGCCAAGATGAGGTGAGAAACCGTTGGGAGGTGAATGGATACCACTAAATGTATAAATAATCGTAACTCAGTTGAACACAGCACGCGAGGCTCAACCCTGTATCCACCTGCGCCTCAGAGCAAGTACACACGCTCGCCTTTGATCCGGGCTTTGTCCTCTACAAGCATTCGGAGAACGCCACGTAGCTTCTGTGCTAACCATATCGCAAATTCGTGACATGAGCGAGATCCAAGAAATTGTAGTAAAAAGGAAGCTAGGAAGAGAAGTGCTGAGTAATAAAGATAGACATTTAACCTCCAAAAATGTCACAATACCCAGATGTATTTGGTCCACTATTTGGTTAACATATCGTTCACATCACTGGGTACATTGTTCGGCTTCTTGTTTCAAAGTGGGATAGAGAACCTTTGAATTTATCTAATTCAAAGATATTAAGTATTTAAGATATGAGTACATCTTGACGGAGGAGAACAAAACGAAGTACACGAAGTTTGTCGACGATTACAACGCTGCCACTGGCACACAATGACTTATACGATTCGTCCACGTAAAGCTGAAGAATGAGTGGCTAACAATTTTTTTGCTCGCGATACAATAAATGTACGATTGTCCCTCTATCCACAATTATTAATAAATAAATCTATGATGCACAGAGTACTTCACATTTTCATAAAATCGATGTTGAATCGCTCTATATTAAAGAATAGAGCTCTCGCGATGGTCAATCCCTGAGGGATGCGCTATGTATTCGACTTCATCGAGCATTGTTGGAGGTGATTGAATGCATATCTGGCCTTTACAATGACTCGCGGTAGCCTACCGTTGTATCGAGCCAGTGTTGCTGTCCTCCCAAACAAGTCTGGTACAAATTTGCCGATCGCGGAGGGATGGAAGGCCTGGTGGGTCTGGGACGAGGAGATCGATCCCATGTGTATTGCAAGGCGCCTCCGAATACTGTGCTACACGCGCCCTTTGCTTTATATTAAGCGGTCAAATCTACTCTCTTTGAAAATGAAATAAACAATGCAATTCACTTCAATGAAACCTTACGACAAAACTTTGAGCTGCTCTGAAAAAATATTATCCAATGGGAAATTTGGATCAAAACAAGACATAGCCATATAAACAGTAGGAAGCTGGAACCGAAGAGACTCTATAAAAGGAATAACCTCGAAAAACTATAGTTAATGAGATTTCTGGAATAAATCGCCTAGCAAACGGAATTTAATGAGTGTCGAACAGCGATGTGTTACGGAAGGTTCCTCCCCACAACAACAGATCCCAAGTTGAAGAGTTCGAGATTTCCGCCTGGAAAACCAGATAAAAGTAAGCTAATGCCAGGAATTTTAAGCGCCCTAGTGTTATCCTCGTTACAAGATGGCAAATTTCCGTTAGATTCACAATAACTCTATCCTATAGACCTTACGGAGCTATGACAACGCTGCTGTAGGACTTCAGGGGGAAAAAGCATCAACCAGAGATAAATGAGCTTTATCCCCTTAATAGTAAACATCCCTGTATATTGTACGATGATCCAACAAGTGAGAAACGATCAAATCTCGAGTTACATACGATGTCTCTTTCTCTGCACTTACGAAATCGGGAATCTGGTCAAACAACGACTTTTAATTGATTCTGGAAGCCGCAGTTTATAAAAACCTACATGATCGCAATGAAAGAGACAATTACCATGAACGCCTTCACACACAAACTGAATTATGGGACGTTCATCACTGATGCATAAATCATCCTAAAAGGAAATTTCGGTGGCAAAGGCTGTTGCTCAGTGTTCTGTTAACCACCTCGTAGACTTCTACGAAATCCTTTCACCTCGCTTAGCCAAACTACATATTCAACCTGTACCTCAGAAGAAGATAGGTGTCGTCCCTTGAAAATCACCTGCATGTACAGCTGATGATAGCGAACTAGAGACATTCTATTATCAGTTTACGGGAAAATCGCAAAGAAAAGTCACTCTATAAATTTGTTGTCGTAGAGCTCAAGAGAGCCTAAGCTCTGACTAGAAGGGTCGAAGTGAAACAAAGTACAATATCGCAAAATTTGGAATAGAAGATCGAAATGAGAAGCGAGAACCGTCTTATTCTGTCCAAAGCACGGGTGTTCTCACTTATGAAAATCGCCTAACAGGCGCGGAAGTCTCACAAATGTAGACTAGTGCTTCTACTAACATCTCTATAGTACCATCATTTAACAATGGATCGGTGCTAATCTAACAGTAAGCTGGTATAGGAGTGTGAGAAGAAAAGCCACTGATCAGCTGACGGAAACAGAACTCCACAGTCACCTGTCCGAACCAATGCTTTTGCTAGATATATGGTATGCAAATGAGTCATGGACTGACACTTCAACCACATCCTAGAGTTTGCGCATAACACAAGATGATCGATGTATTCTGAAATATGGCCCACGCAAACAATACCAACTCGGAGTGCATGGTACAAACCTTTGACCATTACCTTGCTTTCGAGATCCATGAAAATAGACTTTCTAAACGATACATGGATACTCCGCCCACGTAATGAAGAAATGATTACATGTGACTATTAGGACGACAGTAGAAGTCACCCCAAGTGAATGTAAGACTTCTAGAACAATCACAGCCTGTATAGGAGGACATTTTTGGCTCATGTAAACCTAGCCGTTATCCCAGATGAAAACGGAATGATACGTGCACATGTTGGCAACCTCAAGAAAAACCACAAGCACGTATGACGACGGCGAGAAAAAGGAGCCAAACAGATGAGGTAAAGTCCCAAACGACTCAGAGAGCCACGCCATATCCACTTACGCCGTTGATAATTCTATTGACTTTCATGTGTAATCCCATCGAACACTCAGCTCATCATTATCGCGCGACAAAGCTGTAATAATGCTCTCGTTTGAGAGACATGCACTTAGCACTCCGTATAAGATCACGTTTTAGCGTTTTAATTTTGAAAGGAAACTAGACCAGCAAGTTTTTCCATTACATCACATATACTCACGCTTAGGACGGCCAATACAGGATTAAATGTGGGACTAGCTTGATGGAGAAAAACATCTTAGCCGCCTCTCATTTCCTAGTCACTCGGTTGCACATTCATAATCGAATCAACATTTAGCACACAACCCGCATACATGTAAACACATCTTATGAATGCATCAAATTAACTGTGTTTGTATGTATGCTTATCATCTGAACCCACCTACGCCTCAGGGCATGCACTGTTGAATCTGGATTGCCACGTAGTCATGTTTCTAATCGACTCTAGGTCCCTTATACAACAGACTTCTATACAATATACAACCTTTTATTTCTCAATATTTCTTCACAGTATTTGGTGAAATATAACCACAGCGATACTGGGATATTTGCAAAATTCAGACCCTAGGCCAGATTCGAACACGCGATTACCCTTTTCGAGGAGTCACTGGTTATCCACTGCACCATTAAGGTCGTCGTTTCGCCCTTCTCTTAACCAGTGTTTTGCCCTAACGGCGCCATCAGCAATCAAGTCAACGAAAATGACCTGGAGTGCACAAATCGGCATTGAATCCAGTTAATCTGAGGCTATAGTCGACATCACTTTTTACTTACTACCTGTAGACTATGGCCTGAAGTCTGAGTTTTGCAACTATCTCGGCACCATTGTGGTTTATGAAACAACCAAGTTCCGTTTTATAGCATCTTTATAAAGAATTAAAAACCGGTTTTTGATGTGAAAGCGACATTGCTTATACTTCGATCATGAAGAAAAAACAACAAAAGCCATGTGAGCATAGTTATCAGATGGCAGAGAAAAAGCCATTATCAGTTTATGTACACACAAATAAAGGTGTATGAGGAGCACATAGACTACTTTCTTCGTCCAGTTATCACTTTCGCAGGTCGCAGAGGTTGGGCGATATCCTCAAATTTGATATTTGCAACAGTATAAGACGGTTGTTCGATGACTGCTGGTGCTACGAACTCGTCTTCTTCAATATCGGAATCCTAAAATTAGCAAATAGAACAATGAGAGATGCCGATAGAAAACAGGAAAAATGCGACACATAACACCCCGTGCGCCCCAGATCAAACCCGTTGACGTGTGACTGCTGAAAGCACCTATACGTTAAAAAAGTGGCTGAGGGAAAGGCGAAACAAAGGACCCATCTGGAGTGGTGGCGAAGGCTTTAGCAACGGAAAGGGTCACAGCGTGTTTGTTCCTCACTGCAGACACCTGTGGTCCGGAGTTTTGTAAATATTACAGCATCATTGTGGTTATAACACCACATAACACTTGAAACCACCGCTCTTTTAAAAATAAGAGCCAACTTCCACGCACTGCAGTAAGAATCTTCTCTTTTTCCCCATTTCTTTTAATCTTTCACATGCCCCATCAAACGATCAGCAAACAGTCGATTTCAAATTAAGATGTCCTAGGTATCTGGGAGAAAGAAGTCGGCAGTTCTGGATGTGCCACCGTATTTTTTCGATGAGAATACACAACAAAACTAAAAATGATAAAAATGAACCATTCTAAGGCCATTTTACTGATAAAACTAGCCCGTGAATTCATGAAAGTCCCTAGAGTAGTTCTGCTGGGAAGTAACTTACAACAGACTGCTGATCTTCATCGATTGAAGGACTTTCTTCCGGCATATCAACTTCGTGTCTCGAGCGCTTACTGGGAACAACCCAGAGTGCATTTCTAACAAAAGCCTGGACGATAGCACGGAATTAGAACAAAGATAGCTAAAGCAAAGCAACGCAGTAACATTTAGACCCTACCTTGGCAACTCGTTTGTTCAGCCCCGGTGCGCTTTTTCGAGTTTCAATAGATTTCAGTCTCTCCACATACTGTTTCGTACGTCGCTGGAACGACGCATGAGTGAAAAACAACAACAAAAACAACGAAAATTTTGAGAAAAAAAAAGACAATGATGACTCTACAGAAACAGTAACATCAACTTCAACCAAAACTGTTCCCGGCATGAGTAAAGGATAAAAGGGATAAAGTTCTGGGCGTTGATCAATTCCTGAAAAATGCGCCATGCATTCGACTTCATTACGCATCGTTGGAGATTAATGAATGCATATATAGTCTTCATATTGACTCGCGGTGGCCTACCGATGTATCGAGCCAGTGCTACTATCCTCCCAGACAACCAGACAAGTTTGGTACCAATTTGGCGACCCCGGAGGAAGGGAAGACTCGGTGAACCCGCGGTGCAGGATCAATCCAATGCTAGCGCCTCGGATCACTGCGCAACAAGTGCCCTAACTGGCATGACTAAAAACTCAAAACTGGAGTCATTATGTCCCTCTAATTTTTTCGAATACGCATAAATAACTCCGAAAACATACTAGTTCATCCGCCAGTTGCACATTATCCTTTGGATCTCGTCCACGTTGAGCCACTAAACACCATCCTAAGGAGTTCATAACAAACATCGTCGTCACATCGACCTGCACTAATCCCAGGCCTGACCGCTTCAGGTGGTCATCGAAACCAACACTGAGGATAGGTTCAAGCGCTACTTCAAGAGCAGTCATTGCTTCATCGAACTTTTGAAGACGTTGAAGGCACTCGATTGGCAGGACTTTTTTCTTCGCTGACTTTCCACTGGTCGGAGAACCGTCAACCATTGCTAAAAAAAACGGGTCCTACCGTTAAACACGATCGCAGGACGAAAATTTATTGGGCATAGGACCATATCTTCACACGACAACATCGCTGGAAGTTCCAATTGATTGCCAACATATTGACAAAGTCAAAACTGTGACCAGCGAGAACAACAAAAGCACAGTCAGTCTCCATGACTGTAGGATAACTCGACCATATTACTGGTAAAGCCCACTTAACACTTAAAGGCGATAAAGCTGGTTTTTCAATAATTGAGGGTTACTACATTGCCATACGAGGATTCAGCAGTTTAGAACTGAATCTGTGGCAGAGAATCTACTCCATCGCATTAGTCGTACATAAGGTTTTTACACAGCTTCCCTCAAAATTTAGAAACGCTTAGAACTCAAGCTTCCAGAAAGAAAAAGATAACAAAACTTAGGTTCTTAAACTTTTTGGCGGAACACTAACGGTCGAAAAGTTTGTTTGTTTTCGTGTTTGAAATATGAGCTTTTTGACAATAAAGTGTTTTAAAAAAAAGCTTCTACCGCAAATGGTAGAGTCTATTACGCACCGAGATACGCTGATTTAAATTTGAAGGTTGGCTTTATTTTCGCAGAGTGTGACTCCTGTAGGTGAAGAGATCGCGTAAGTGTTAAGGATTTTGTCAATTTTACGACTATTAATAGAACTCTTAGGAAAACAAGAAGAATAACGAATAATGTACACTTTGAATTAACAAGGAATAAGCAAAATCCTTACCTTAACAGTCAACCGGTCACCCTGCGTTCGTCCGCGCGCCGTCTCCTACCGGACGAGTTTCACTGCTCCTCTCTACCGCCGTTGTTCCGCGACGTGTCGTCGGCGGAAATCCGTCGTCAGTTGCGGCGATCAATGTAGGATGTTTGGACGATTGCACTTCTGCGGAACATCTTATTCATTGTTTGTGTGATTTTCGTTATGTACTTGTTGGTTGTTAGTAGCGTTACCCAGACTGTGCAGTTTACACGAGGAACAACCTTTTCCAGACTGAACAATATAAAGAAACATTAAGCTGGCGTCGAATGAAACTTGGTTTAGTAAGGTGTTACTATGTTACTCGTTGTCTCAAGTAGACGCACCAGCAATATCGTTATTTTCTCATCCTGGGTGGTCCAATGATACCAGCCCTGTTTCATGTTGAGCAGAAGTCCTTGGAACAAATGTATTCATGCACATGCATTAGGGTTGTACATATATATATATATATATATATATATATATATATATATATATATATATACATATATATATACATATATATATGTATATGTATATACATATGTACATACATATGTATATATATATATATATATGTACACATGTACATATATATATGTATGTGACGTACGGGTATACATGCGCAGGGCGCGTGTGGCACACTGGTCGTAAGTGTCATGCAACACACACTTGGAATCGGTCTTCGCGCCCCCTATGTCACCAAGCCTTACATCCCTCCAGGGTCCATAGATTGGTTCCAGACTTGTCTGTGAAGATATTAACACTGGCTCGATACGTCGGTAAGCCACCGCGAGTCATTGTGGAGGCCAGATATGCATTCATTCACCTCCAAACGATGCTTAATGAAGTCGAATACATGGTGCATCCCTCAGGGATTAATCAACGCAGGGAGCTGTATCCTTTATTTGTCATTTTACATCTCTATAACTACTTTCATAGTCATTTCGGAAGGAAGCCGTAGAATGGTAGAGACCTGTATTAATCAAGCAACATGATTTTTAGAACGGCATGGATCAAGGAGAAGATGAGCCTTCGGAGGATTTTCAGAGCGAATCGCATGTTGACCACAGTCCTGCTGAAGACAACCGAAGCACTGACTTGAAGCGAAAATTGCGCGAAAAGGATTCAGTCGACGTTCCGTCATCGTCCCATGTGCAAAGTGTTCCGCACCTACCGTCATGGGTTGCTGGTAGGAATTTAGCAAAACTTACTAATTAGTGTGTTTGAATGGATCCATGATGTTGTAATGTTCTTAAATGCCTTGTGACAATCCACGTCTTCCAGGTGGTTCTCCTCCGCAGTTCGTAGCTGCTAACGAATTACTGCAAATGTCTGTTGCAATGGACAACCTTGCTTTAGTGCACGAAATCGCTATCGATCCTGAATTTTCCGTCTCCGATATTCCGAAGAATCCTATTCAAGCAGCTATCAAGTGAGTGCCATTGGTTTAGTGTAATGTCTTCTTTCCTCGAATCCGTTGGTTGACATTTGCATATCGTATAATTTTTTTTGTGATCGTTTTCAGAGAAAATATGTATCGGGCCTATTGGGACCTCTTGTCTGAGGATTTAGCCAAGGATCCTCCTGATTACACACATGCATTTAATCTCTTAATGGAAATCAAGCAAACAATTTTGGAAGACATTCTTTCTGTTGCACACGTTCGACTGAGGGCGGAGGTAAACTCAGTTTTGGACGAGAGTGGGTTTTTCTCGCAATTCCTTATTTTTTCCCAAGGCCGACTTTCTACTAAGCTGGGTATTGTCCAATAATTCACTGTTTTCTTGATCAGTAAGTACGAATTCGTTGCTGAATTCTTTGCTTTGTTGAGAAATGAGCTGGGGTTTTGGATTTCGTCTTCTTCAGAGCCTGGAAAGGTGGAGTTGACGGCAATCTACGCAGTCATACACCTCCAACCAAACAGAAAAGGTGCTAAACCAAGTTTTCAATCACATTGAACACAGAATATCTTCTTTGCACACTCACCGCTTTCTATGTCTTCCACTGAATATGTCACCTAGAGACCAACCATACAAAGTTCACATTGAAGCGTAATGTGCCTCTCTCACATTAAAATACCTGTCTTGAATACTGGGTGAGATCACGTCTGCTAATGACCACTGTTTGATTTTTCAAAAGGTTAATATACCTGGCTATTTTTATGTCTATTTGCTTCCGTCTATAAAGGTCTTATTTTAGATTCTTTGCGGAGTAAGATGGAACAGGATTGCCTGGATGTTCATGGTGTCGGGCGATTCATAGTGAATCTCCTCGGGAGACTGTGTGCTCCTGAACGGGATACCTTGGTTGAAAAATTGCGCCATGAGGACGACATTGTCGGAATGATCAAGTATTGTGGAATTATCTGTTGTGGTTTTGTTTATCCCTGACAATCAAATAGCGAGTGTTTCGTGCATTTTAGAGGTATATTTGGTCTAATAGACGTCATGAAGAATGATTTAACGAACTACACGATCTCCAAAAATCGTGCTGCAGTCGAGGAGTACAGTTCTCGATTTGAATATAAGGAATTTATGAAGTACTTGGAGAAATTCCCAGATGGTTCCCTAATGACCAAGGAATGGCTGAAGATCGCTTATCACAGCATCTATTCGTCTAGTTCCTTAAACTCGCCTCCTGGTGCCAAACGGGAGAAAGTTGACGCAGAGACTGTAAGCGATGAAGAAGTTGTGAAGTCAACTAATAGAGGATATCTTAGGTAGCGTTAAAGACCTCTTATACCGTCTTTTATGCTTTCATCTTTTGTTTACGTCCGTTTTATGTTTCGATGGCAATATTTATAGACTGATTGAATCCGAGAATCCTTCACCATACCCAGAAACTTTGCGAATAGACAAAATGAGACTGGCCGCTTTGGCGGAGAAGTTTCTGCAAATGAATATTGTAACGAGTGCTCTGTTTATAACTTGTAACCTTGCAGGAAAGCAGGTAAGTGATATCTTTCTCTTCCCTTGCATTTCGTGTTGTATTCTCACTTTGTTGTTGTGTAAAGTCGTTGTTTCTAGATTTCTGAAAGCGAAGACTTTAAGAATTCATTAAAGGATCAGCTAATCATCATCACAAATGATATAGAAGAAAAGAAAGTGGTTCCCAGTTGCTTGTTCAGTGATCTATTATTAGATTTCGTTTCGTATCCATGTTGTTCAGGACTCTCACCGAGAATTTGGAGGCCGTTTGTGAACAGTGTGTTGTTATGGTACGAAAGCGAGCAGAAGCCTTAGCGGTAGTGCTCTCTGTCGAACACGAGCAATCACTTCGCGAACAAATGAAAACGATTGCTGACAAAAATAATAAAATTAGAAAGCTTGTTTGTAAGTTCTAGAACTTTTTGGAAACTATTATACAAGTCTTTGCTCTTAAAGCTGTTATATTTGGTAGCGTGTCTTTAGCCTCCCAATGGTTTACCGCCTCTTCATGGCTGGGAGGTGTTCCTGGTTGTCGGGCTGCGATGTGCAACAGGAGGATTCATCTCCCGGCAGAGCCTTCCAAGCTGAGAATGATTCTGGTGTTTCCATCAGGAAACCCAGCTAAGAGTAAACCATTACTAAGATCCACCATCACGCTGGTATCAAACTATTCGCATGATGGCAAATCTCCTGATTCACATGGACTGCGACTGCCTGTGGTGGTGACGACCTGGGGCAGACTTTGGCCAAGCTGTCCTCGGGACTCCAGCGAACCACAATGGCTAAACCAGCAAATCTCTGGAGAATGGAAATTATGCGGGGCACGCACAACAAGTGAAGACGGGCCATCCAAGTATCAAAATAATTGAGTAAGTAAGTCGTTAACAATAAGACTGCCTCAATCGGTTTGCTGCGAACGAAAACCATTACAAAGTTGTTTTCCCACTGTTCTTCGATAAGATCAGTATAATATTCCGTTTTGATTCCGCCAGTTAGTTTTTCTTTCGTTACATTCTTGAGACTACATGTAATGTGCTGTCTAGGTACTCGAATTTCCACATTTGTGGAGGAGATACTTCAATCCTCGACCGAGGTTCCACGTCGGCTTTTGCCGGGCTTATCTGTTATTCAGGGCGAACTTCGTGCTTTTACAGCGAGGTCTAATAATGTTTTGCTTAGTTTTTTCTTTCTAATAAAAGAGACTTCCCACCGAGTGGTAAAATAGAACCCTATCATGAAATCGCTTTTAGGCTGCTGAGGTTGTGCGTTCATAATAGAAGAACATTCTTTGAGCTCTACCGAAAAATAATTAAGGACATAAAATCTGATCTGTATGCTTCCTGACTTGTTGTGTGATTGTATGGTACTAGTAGCGCTGTGTAGTTTGAGAGTTTTCGCATTTTGTTTTTAATCACATGGATGGTGGATTTGGTAGTTGTGGTTCTATAAAGTTTCATCTTTTCGTGGTCCGTTTTTTCTCGTTTCATAGTTGCAAAGCCCGGAATACTATTTGTTCCTTATTTTGGCTTGTTTTTTGCTTTTCTTCGTTTCATTCTGTATGTTATTCGTTTGGAGACATGTCAGCTCGTCATCCTAATGCCGTTGTTCTTACACCTCCCACGCAGACAGTTTCGCCTTTGATTCGCTTCGGCAGGTAGTTTTCGTTGCTTCATTTGCAGTAATCGGAATGGCACGGTTTCTTTGGTCGTTCATATTTGTCGATGTAATGTATTGCATGGTTATAGGTATACCGCACTTGGACTTGGTATCCTGTGGGGAGCATACCGCTACCGTCAGATTTGCGAATACCACGCTGACATCCGTGAGTGGGAGCACGAGAAGGCCGTTGCTAAGGCTGCTGTTGAAGCTAAGGAGAAGAAGTGGTTTGCTAAGGACGAAATGCGTTACCTCATTGACGTTGTCAACCTGCCATTCGAGGAGGGCATGACTCAGCTTGGAGTCACAGATTTATTCAGAGAGGAATAGAGAAATATTGTCAGTTAGCAGGTTGTTCAGGAACCTGAGGTTTTCTAAATAAACTTTGTTTCTATTACTGTTTAAGCAATGGTGCGTTAAAATTATCTCTTTCCTGTTCTCACTGCGGTTTAGCAACATCTTTTGCGGTGTGTGTCCAATGTGTCGAATGACGATTTAGACGTTTCCTTCTCCAATCAGCTTTGTCCTTAGCTGTAAAACGATTCCTAGAGTTCAGTACATATTGACCTATATTCATTGCTTTGAGTGATCTTATCTAAGGTTTTTTACTCATTAGTTTATAGTACTGGACGACTGGAGCCCCTCTGCCGGCCACATAGTTGGGATTTTGCAATTTTTTCGCCAAAGAAATGATCTAAAGGCAATCCAAGCTTTGAATCCAGCATCTTCCAGGGCAACATTTGAAAATCGTAAAAACAGCGATTTTCAAGTTTCGAGAGATTCAGACACAGTGTTAAGAGCTATTTAGATAGTGGTATATGATTCTAACTGAAAATGCTATTAGTCAGAGGATCGCATAATTTTCAGTAGATAGAATACGGTGTCCAAATAAATGAAACGCTTTAAAAATGAGGAAAGATGGAATAAGAACAAGGAAAGGGTACCAAATAGAACTTTAAGGGAATAACCATATCCACAACATCAAGTGTTGAAGTGCTAGGCTCAGTTAACACAACAAACTTACAGTTTAATTAGTGGTGCCATGAGATGACATGTTATTTTTTCGATCTCATAGTTGGGCGTCGCCTTTCCTGCGAAATTTGAAATTAATGGCGGTTTTCAACTCCAGACCGACATGCTGGTTTTGTCTCTCAGTTAGAGTCATGGTATCAAATCTTCTTGGTCAGAGTAAAAACTATTAGGATCTATAGATCATTGACCACAAGAAGCAGTTATAATATTCTACAAAGATTAGTATTGACTTCCTGGAACCACGCTGTTTAACCTTTATTTACTGCCTACTATTTTTCTTGGCAGGGTATTATGTAAAATAACCTCAATGGTGCTTAGATATGAACGAAACTTAGAACCCCAGGTGAACTCTTATTCACTGCACCACTGATGCCGTTGCTTTGCCTTTCTCTCGGCCAGTTTTTTAAAACCCCAACGATGCTAACCATTAGCAATCACCCGTCATCGGGAATTATTTGGGAAACACAAGTCGCTATTGCATCCAGTTAAGCTGAAGCTGCAATCGAATTCGCAACATCTTTTCTTTATTGCATGTTATTCTTTTCCTGGAAAGGTATTACGTGAAATACAACCACAATGATTCTTAGGTATGAGCAAGGCGAAGCAATTTCATCAGTGGTGCAGTGGATAACACGTGGGCCTCCGGAAAGGGTAAGGGTGTGTTTGAAGCTTACCTGGGATTCCGAATTTTCTCATGTCTCAGCAGCACTGTGGTTGTTTTTTCTGGAACCTGCAACATATTGCTTCCACTTTTTTACGTCGAACCACTATTTGGAACTTGAAATTACTGGATATGGGGATTACGAACAACAGGATACGATGGTGTCATAAATCATTCATGCTTGGAGCTGCCATTCTTGCTTTGCAAATTTTAAAAGTTGTAATTTCAATTTTCGGCTCTTTGGAAATCCTGTTTCTAAAGATATTCCCATTTGGAGATACACTGTGCAAAAATTATACATGCGATCAATATCACAGACCAAATTTTCTTCTATAGATCTATAAGGTTTTGAACTCCTCAAATAGTCTACGACCGAGAAATCATCGTCAGTTATCGAAGAGCCAGTCAGCGAAACATTTAAGCAACCACCACTCATGAAAGCTGCAGGGAAGAACTAGAAAGAAGTGTATTTTCCGTCTCCACTATATACGAGGAAGGTCATGTTATACTTCACTGGCGTCGGCAATTTGCCATCGGATTTGTTTGCGAGAACAACAGCACTGATTTAACACATTGGTAGGCCACCTCAAGTCATTACATAAGATAGGCCACGTCGTTCCGCCTTAGTATTTCATGTCGAGTTCAAAACGACAAAATGGGAAGGGTCGAGTCGATAGTGACATGCGATGTGCTATTTGACAAATTCGTAGCCGAACAGTTTCAGTGACAAGTGCTAGTAAGCTTCGATAACTAAAGTAGTTGACGAAGTGAATATTTTCCAAACGTATAGAAGAGAACTCATCCCACTTGCTCGTGCATAATTTTTCTATGGCGTTATATTTCTTTTAAGCTTTCAGCTCCGATTTTCAATGATTGAACCTCGGCATTGAACTGCAACAATGCTTTGGTTTACATATTTGCTTAGACGAGTTTGAATCGCACGTCTTTAGAATTTCGGATTCAGCACCGACTTATCATGGACACATTAAAAAGAGGCAGTGTTCACAAAAAAATCTGCTAGTAAGAGGGATTACTACGGTAGTTGATCCAGTTTGCCAAGGTATTGTTTTATTCGTCTTCCAACACTTGCAAAAGCATGAGACTCGCTGTGATTTTTGCATTTAGATGGTACAACTGTAGATAATGAAAGTTCAGTAGGATGTCTTGTTGAGTGATCGCGTCACAAATATAAATTTCTTCCATGGGATATCCACTAGTGCGGCTGAGCAGACGGCTAGCAGAGCTATCAAAAATGTAGATGGTCAGGCAACGCGTGCTCTTCGTCTGAACATTTGCAAGACATAAAAGTTCTAAAGAAAGAAGTCACTATGATTACGTTTTTATCCTACTGAAGTACACCGTCATTCTTTATGAAGCTTTACAAAATTACGAGAATGAGCTAGTGTTGTTTCACATTTTTAACAGATTGCAAAGCCATACTTTCGAATTGGATGAGGACGAGAGATATGCCGAAGAATGTGGAACAATAGAGTAATCGATCGGTGCACCACTTCAGCTGGATTCCACTCGATGCGAAAACGTACAAGCAAATCGCGAGGAGGATAGATCGTCGACTTGGATGAATTCGGCCCTTGTCGTGGTGACGTCCACAGTTATAAGAATACCACGTAGTTGTGAGTATTAATCTGACTGACTGCTCGACTTTTGTATTGGCCACGCGGGACTTCAGTGTATTAGTTACTGTGCCGAACGCTTTGAGACATTGAGTTGTAGCCGTACATGATAGTAATAACAACAATAACAGTACAATGCTAACGATACAAGACGAAGATTGAGAATTGGAAAAGCACTGGTTGAACCAAAATGGACGAACTGAAGGAGCTGAAAGTTGACGGAGCAGTTTATATTCCTAGGATAGGTGGAGCTTAACTAGAGTAGTTGAGGACACGGTATGCGGTGTGTTTGAGGAGCAGGCGCAAAAACTTTTTTTAAAGCAGTGGCAGCTGGTGTGGCTGATTCAATGGACAATACGGTAGCCGCGAATGCCTTAATAAAAAAAAGACCAAAAAAGACGGCAGATGGGGAGCTCTACGAAAGTTTTTGCATAGGACTTTGTATATGGACTATATGGAGATGACTTGGCGGTGCGAGTCAAATGCGTGTTCGATGAAGAATAGCCAACAGAGAAATAATGTAAGCATAGGAAATATTCGATAACTATTGAGAATGTTCGCTATGCTTGCGTTAGTTCAATAATCGAAGGAGGCATTGGTTATTGATGTCAAGATTAAATGGTGGTTGGTTTGAAAATATCAAAAATAGGTTGAGCAGAACGTGTAGAATCTCGCAAAAAGGATGCTCATAAGGAACGAATTGGTTTCGTATGCTCGACTTACGCTCAACTGAATGAATATCTCTGAGTGCTCCAGCCATGTTTATCTAGGTCGGAACGTCAACATAATGAACGACGTAGCTTCGGAGTTGAACAGGAAGAATCAAATGGGTTGGGTAGCTGTCGGTAACATCGGGGGATGTAGTGAGGAAAAAACAGAGCGCCCCCACTCCGTGCCCACCTTTCCACGTCGCGGTTCTTCCTGCTTTCACGGAGAGGCCAAAATAATGGTCATTACGTAAGCGGGATGAAAAATTGCTCAGCGTTACGGAACGCGCAGTTGAAAACACGGTGCTGGGAGCATCCCGTAGCACGCAAGTGAGGGAGGGGATGCGAAGCTCCAAACTACGTCAACAATCAAAAATTACTGATTCCATTTTATACACGACATCGTTGAATAGTCGGTGATGAACGACAACCGATGGACAAAAGCTGTTAATGACTGGATCTCTTGGGATGTCAAACACAGCAGAAAGCCCACCGACCTGATTCTCAGCGTTCCTCACGAAAATCCTGAAAGAAAGACATGATGGTCAGCAACTCCTTAAAGCGAGCAGAACCCATTCGACTGCTTCTGTACGCAAAAGAGAAAAATGGAGGATTTACTATTCGCCTGCTCAAGTCATACGGCTGTCAGAGGGTTTGCCGATGGTACAAGTGATTTATCTGTTCATACCATATGTCAGTTTGTCTCAGCCACAGCTATGCACTTGATATTTCAAGGCCTTTTAGAATCTAGGTTATAATGATGCTCGTCGTTTACGGTTCTGAGTAATTTCTACTGCATAAGAATGCCACGTTGTTCTTCACAGCTTCGAAATGGTGCTGGTGGAAGACGAATTGTACTTCTTTTTAAATCACTCTTCATGGATAGTGATAAATGATTAAGTATAGTTAGGCTGAAAACCCTCCTATGTTATGCTCCGAACAATAAGAGGAAAGTGAATCTGAACAGGCGACAATGGTCAACGTGATAGCAATCATAGATTAAGCGGTAAGTGGTTGCAGAACGCTCGTCCTCATGGCCGTTTATCTTCATCAACCTAGAGGGAATAAAAGACATGAACTGTTTACGAAAAAATGTTTAGGACCCTGACCATAACTTTAGTCGCGACTAACATATGTGGCCAACTGAAGGCAGCGTTTCAGAGCCGAAAATCAAAAGTGAAAAGTATCACTGGCTTCGGCTTATGGGATCAACACTACCACGTTAGTGGATTACTGGAACTCAAGTCGTTCTTTTGGAAGCAGTGATGTTGGGTGTTTAGTTAATTCAAGTTGCAAAGTTGAGAATATAGCGAACATGATAGCTTGTATAAGACGAGAACCGTTACACAACAATATTGTAAACCGACTTCCATTTAACCTATGACGAAGATTGATCTGCTACGGTCTATATGTGCTTGCGAATTTAATGACGTTCCTATAGCACCAAACATTATCTAGACGGAATGAACGCTTGCCGAATTTGATAACGCTTGTCGAGAGATTGGTTTTCGACTGTATCTCACAAAAACGGTGTTCTTTAAGAAGGGGTTGAGTTTCGAATGCCCCTTCACACTCAACGGAAAGGATATCTCGGAGTGCTTCAGCTATGCCTATCGAGCTCAGGAAACTAACATAATGAACAGTTTAGCTCTAGATTTGGGCAGCAAGAAGCGACCGGCTTTGGCCTGTTTAAAGTGCATTTATGATTCGACTCGACACCACGACGACGAAATCGAGAAGACGAACTCCCGTGAACTTTAGCCGCGGATCGTCGGCACTAATGAAGGTGAAGATGTCGAAACGTTAGTAGAATAAATGTCTGATAACAATTTTGTGTTTGTTCATCAATGAAATGGGGTAGAGTGAGTACCTTACCCATGTTGTGGAAGCTCGCTGACCGACTTGAAGCTGAAAACTTGTGACTAAGCAATTTGTGTTTGGCATTAAATATTTGATACTTGATACTTGAATACCATCCTCACTAGTTGTGCGGGCGCCAGCATAATCACCATTTTTCGGAGACTTGCTGGCTTAACCATTGTGGTTCCCTGGAATACCGAGGACAGCCTGGCCAAAGTCTATCTCAAGTCTTCACCACCACGGACAGTCGCAGCCCTTGTGGATCAGAGGGGGATTTGCCACCATGCAACTTTGATACCAGGACGGTGGTAAATCCTGGTGTTGGTTTGGCATTAAATATAGGAAGCATCCTCCGCTTGGCACCACTACCACAACAATAATATACTCTAACGACTTGAATAGTATGAACACCTCAAGCAAAAATTGACTCCTGAATAACTGTTCAAAGTACTGTTTCATTAACTGGCAACACAGCTCCGAGTTTAACTTAACAGCTCGTCTTAATTTATGATGATATAAACACCAAGCTGCAATCATCAACTTTTGTTCCTTTGCTCCAGCGAAACAAAAGAGGCTAATGAGGAGTTCCATATCTACGTTATGAAAAAAAGATAAGAATGGGATGTTGCCATTAATGGCTACTGTCCTCAGCCTAACGTAATCTTAACGTGGCCAAACTCACTCAAATCCACAAGTGAGCTTTCTAACATGGCTTCATTGGTAGTCGAAGGAAGCTCACCTTCGAGTAGCATTCACTCTACCAATCATGATTCTCGAGCATTTTTTTTCGAGCCAATGGATGAGTGCGATGTCTGATGGTAACGACTACCATTTAGGCTGTTTTGCTCCTCTGAGAGGCCGACTGGATATTTTTTGAGTTTTCTGCCAGACATCACGTTTTGCACATTGTCAGTACGTTTTTTGAATTAGAAGAAGTACATATTGAAGAAGATTGCCGAAGAAGAAGCGTCAGCCTACTTTTTCACAAAAAATAATTTTTATTATCAGAAATTCCGACAAAATCAGCAAAAGTTGTTTGTAATAGTTTAAATGTGTACATGGTATTTGCTGTGTATACGAAGCAATCAATTCGATTTGAGAAGAAAGTGTCAGCACACTTGACGAGCTACTGTGACTTTACAATGCCCTGCGTTTGGAGAATACACAACAAAAAAGTAGAGAGAAATTAAGAAGATGAAGGAAAGCATGAGAAAGGAATCACTAGTGAAATGTCAAATTCATGAATTTTAGTGAATATTCTTTAAAGAATAGGATGTGGGTTTAAAGGTGAAGTGTAGGTGGGCATAAAATTAACAGAATTAATGAGCATAAAAGACCTAGCATGCATTTGTGGTCCGTCAGAATCTACAAGTAACTGCGTAAATGTGGCTTTCTAACTCAAATGACTAAGAATGAGAGCGAATTTTCGAATTACTCTCTAACTTATTTACTAACTTGCGTAGTAATGGTGAACGGCTAAAACAACTACAGGGGAAAAAGTGGCGCCAAGACGATGTTCGACGGGGTACTCACAGTTAGAATCAGCCATTCATAACAGAATGACTTTTCACTCCGCTAGCCTGCAATAGTTAAAGGTGTTCAACTGAACATAGTTACTAAGTGTGCCAATAATAGGCTTCAGATGAGCAAATTCTCTTTCCATTCACTACGAGATCTTGAAAAGTCGTTGAATAGCCGACAGGCTTAGAGTAACTGCTTCCTGCTTGGCCCATTACTGACGAAGTATTTAAGGTTGGCATTTTAAGGTAAATAACTTTCGCGTAAGATTCAGAACTGCTGCACTGCAGTACAGCTCTGTATGTTTTTTGCAAAATTTCAGTCACCATACTGCTTTTGACACCGTTAAATAAAGGATAAAGGACAAAGCTCTCGGCGTTGATCATTCCCTGAGGGATGCACCATGTATTCGACTTCATTAAGCATCGTTTGGAAATGACTGAATGCACATCTGGCCTTTTACAATGACTAGTGGTGGGCTGCCGGTGTATCGAGTCAGTGTTGTTATCCTTCCAAACAAGTCTGGTACCAATTTTCCGACCCTGGAGTGATGGAAAGCTAACGTGACAATGGGCTCTGGGATCGATTCCACTTGTGTGTTGCGGATCGCCTCCGACCACTGTGCCACACGAGCCTCTTGACACTGTTACAAGTGAGAAATTTTTTCCTAGCACGTTCACAAGAATCAAGTAGTGAACGACTGATGATAAACTTTCATCAATGTGCAATCTACATCTATAAGCCGACGTACTCGAACATAAGGGATAATGGACATTCTTCTCTTTTTAACATTGTATAAAGGACTCCATCCATATACGGCCAATAAAATTTTTTTGCTACTGAACTATTTCCGCGCAGTTTGTCATTCTCAATTGTTTAACTCGGAGCTCGTAATCGTATCTTTGCGCATCTCTAACTCTGCTAAGCTACAACTTCTCAATTTGAAAGTACTGCGCTGAAATAGAAGTTTGAGCCACATTTGTAGTTAGGTGATAATCGTTGTTTGGAATGGCTTAAATGGTTATTAAGGCCGAGCTTTCGTTCTCCTCGTCGTGTTTCGAATTCGTCAAAATCAGAAGCCGAATTAATCCCAGCAATTTCTACTCACCGATGTTTTTCTCAGCGTATCACGTGCAGCTGCAGCAGTTTTCAGCGAATCCTGAAAATTTCCGAGGAAATCACTGTTGATTCTCTTGCTCAAAATTCGTGAGGTACAGCTTGAAGAAAGCACGAAAGTCATTTTTTAATTGATGTTCGTGCATCTTTTGCACAGTTCATTCGGTCGACCGTTCAATCTTCATTTTCGAACGCTATTTGTACTCAAGCTGAATGTGTTTGCCCTTGTTAAAATCGAAATCACTGAGCTGTTTTTTCTGAACAGACGCTATTTATAATATCTCACGTAAAAAAGAGCGTGTGGCCGTGGTCGTAAGCGCCCTACGACACACACCTGGGATCATTGCCGCGCTCGTGGCCCACCAAGCCTTCCGTCCCTCCGGGATCGGCAAATTGGTACCAAGCCTTTCTGGGAGGGTAGCAACAGTGGCTCGATACAACGGTAGACCACTGCAAATCATTGTGATAGGCCAGATATGCATTCAATCACCTCCAACGATGCTTGATGAAGTCGAATGCATGGCGCATCCCTCGGGGATTGATTAACGCTGCGAGCTTTATCCTTTTATCCTTCATCCTTTATGATCCTCACATTATCTACTGCGTAATGGGCAATCTAGCAAATTATTTCAATACTGACGCTCGAAATGAGCGCAAAAAAATTGAGGTATGTGTAGTTAGTTGCAAAGCAAAGCATATTTTTTGAGTATAAATAAACTTGAACCTAAGAATTAGATTCTTATTTCACTTAAGCGTTTTATAGCAAGTAAATTTTATACATAGCGATAATATTTCTCACCTCAAATAGCTGCTTTAAATGACCCGAACTCTATAAAAATCCTTCAGACACCACCAAGTTTTCCATCCAATAAGTCACATGTCACTTAGAAGATCTGTGCCACCGCACCGGGTGCTATGGAATTTCCCAAATCTTCCGCACGAGAGACATTTGAAAACAAATTTCAAACTACTTAGCCTTCATGATGATGCGTTTTTGCCATCCTCAAAAAAAAAGTTCTTTTAAAACGCTTTCGCATGCGGTTGAGAATTTCATGAAGCTATTGTCATGGGTTTCTGTGATGACAAATGCTTGATAGATTGGCTGCTCAACTTCGTCTTTCCAATTTCTCAATGTTTCACACATTCGAAAATTCGAAGTCGCACGATTCTTCGACATACCGAATTCTTGCTCAGTTTAGATATCGCCTTTTTTGGTGATTTCATGCCTTCGCTTCTCCTAGAACATTTTTTTTAATCGTTAATAGCAATATTTAAAAATAAACCTTCGCGACAATCTTTCTTAAACTTTTTTCCGAAAAAACATTGCGCCTCTTGAAACCATTGAGAGTGATTTTTTTGCCTATGAGTTGACTCATGTAGTTGGTTGTCTTCGTTTCATTCAACACAGTAAGATACTGAGCAAGTACTAGTAACCATTTATTCACACCAAAAGAGAAACAAAATAAGTTTTTGTGCTTAAAAAAGTGACATGGTTAGTTCTCAAGTAAAAAAACGTTTAACATTTATTTGCCGCTTAATCATTTTTCCCATGACAAGGTAGTACGGGAAGTGCAAGCACAGCCGAAACAGCCACAAGGATGTTAAGATGCGAATGAAACTCACAGCATCAGGTGGGCTTTGACACAGCAATTATTCTTCCTGAGAGCTCGCGTGCTATCCACCTCACTGAGCCAGCCTGTTGCTTTGACTTTGTATTCGCCAGTTTCTTAGCATGACTGGGCTACCAGCAATCACTCATCAACGGGAATGATCTGAGGAGCACAAATCGCAGTTGAGCCATGTTAGCAAAGCAAAAGCCTCGGTTAGCGTGGTAGGCACCACGTAGCCGCCGGAAAGCGTAATCTCGGGTTCCAAGCCCACCTGAGTTTTACTCATATCTCGACATCCTTATGTTTGTAGCTACCAAGCACTCTATATAATAAAATATCCGTTGCGTCATACTTTCATGAGGAACAGCGTGTCTTGCACATACGGTTAGGACTCTCCACAAGATGTATTTGTTGCGATTTAAGCTCACGCAACACTCAGAATGTTTCGAATCTGCCTGACAGAAAAGCCGTGTCAACCTTGTATACCGTTCACACTAACCACCGTTATCTTTGCCATATTGTTAGTTGCATTTATAAGTAGTTTCGAATCTTAATTTTACTGTATTCGGTGAAAGTATGTCAGTTGGCTACAACCAACGCTTGTGTGAAAGTAATCACAGTGAAATTTATTGGTGGGCCGACATTCTTTCGGAAACAACTCGTCATCTTAAGTTAGATTCATTCCCTTCCAATGAAAGCGGATAGAGAGCAAGTCTACAATGATCTGCTTCAGATGGAAAAATGCCTCTTATTGTTCAAAATTGCCCTTGAAAAGCTGTGCTACAATGTAGGCTACCTGCTTCCTTCTTGGCTCATTACTGAAGAAATGATCAAGTTAAAGTTAGTTAGTTAAAGTCAAGAGTTAAACACAAATATCTTCGATGTGAAAATTAACATTCCTTCAGCACAGTACGGTTCCATGGGTTTTCTAGAATTTCACTTGCTAAACTACACTCGATATTGTTACAAATGGAGGAATTTCCCATTATCCCTTTAAAGAAAATTCTTTTTCAAGAGGCACTGATAAATAACATCGATTCTCAAGTTCACGTGGATATCCCGACTAGTTTTCACGTGAAGAATAGGGCATAAAGCGTTAGCCTTGATGTCCTCCTTACCTACGCTTCATAAATCCTTTTTCTTTAAGTAACTTAGAGACTATGCAATGCGTATTTGGTCTGTACAGTTTTTTCCCCCTCAAACTGGCCTGGAACCTGTTCGTCAACCCGGAGAGATAGGAGCCTGTAACTGCAAAGCTCACACACTCTATGGAATACGCTGATATAAAGATTTAGATAGTTAATTGGTGATAGGTTTCCATGACCTGTTGCTTGGAATGTCTCGAATGGTTTTTTAATGCCTCGTTTTCGACTTCTTTGTTGTACTGTTTCGAACTCGTGGCCCAAAATATCCACATAAAAACTTGAGAAGTTTCTACTCACCGACATCTGGTGCAGCATATCGTGTGTGATTCTAACAGTATTCTGCGACACCTGAAAATTCCTGGGAAAACGATTGCTAATTTGCGTTTTTTCTAGTTTTACCAATTAAAACTGAGCTATAGTTCCAAGAAAGTTGCACAGTTTATTTGGCCAGTTGCTCGACTTTCGTGTCCGAGCAATTTTTGATATCGTTAGTCTTCTAAGCTGCCAGGTTGCCCAGCAGCTTATAATCCTTATGTTTTCTTAAACATATCAACTCTATTTCGTAGGAGGTCACTCACTAGATTCAATCACTGTGAAAGAGTTTTCTAGAACGCCGAAAAGATTTGCCTACTCTCTGGTCAAGATCTTCTCAAAAATTCACATTTTCCGTGAACTTCCAGTTTATCAAGTTGCCACAAAGATTAGTGACTTCTGATGCCGAAGAGGATTTGTCAGTTTTCCACGCTGTGTGTTGTGTCGCTTTTTTCGCAACCATCTTATAAAAAGCTTTCAAACTCAACTAAGTTCTGTAACAGAGCAAATTTCACACTTTACATTTTACATGGCCCGTCATCACGCCCATTGTGCGGATCCCAGCACTTGCGTTCGATTGTTTTCCTCGAACTCATCGTCCATGAACCTCTACAAACATGTCTAGTCTTCGGCTGGTGCTTGAGGATTTCGTCTGCTTCACGAATGTCAGAGAATGATGGCCGATTCGATTCTCCTTGCAATCTTCTAGGGCGTTCCCATATGCAATAGAGGTGAGCGTTGGAAGCGTGCTAAACCAGAACCTTGGTTCCTGATTGACGGCATCGTTAACCAATGCGCTTGCCACTCACTGAGAATAATGACGCTCATTTTTTTCTTGAACAGAGTGGTCTCGAATTGCCAAATCGCTCTCGAATAGTCAATTGACTAATTAGGATAGTAACTAGTACGACCAGAATAACAGATTTACTGGAGAACTCTGAAAGAAAACAGGCTTATTTTCGATCTACTGAGGCTGACGGTCCGTAATGAGGAGCGGGAAACACTCTCGCATGGCTACTTTGAGTTTCCAGAAAATTCAGTCGGTTAGCATCAAATATTTAGATAAGGAGAGATTCTTCAAATCTCGGAAAACACGTATGAACACTACTTTTGTAAAGTGGTTTTAAGACAACGAGGCGAATCGAAAAAGTGCTTCCTGGCTATGGCTATGTGAAGACGAATTACCCAAGTAGTTCATGTATTTAAACACATTCGCGACCACCACTGGTTTTAGTACGGCAGGAAAAACAGCGGAGTTTGTCGGAATTTAGACATGGAAATGTTGCTTTTTTCGAAAATAAAGGATAAATCCTCGTTAACTAGACAAACTGCTGGAGTTGGAAGATCACAGAGTTACAGAAGCCTAACGAATTCAAAGGTGTATATGCTAATATCGCCGATAGGTGGTACTAGCTTAACAGAAGTGACCATATGCTTCGCTGAGTTTCAAGTGCATGCCTGGTTCTGCTGCACCTATTTGACACATACTTCCCGTTCGTATAGGGGGCGTGTATTCGCGCATGCGTGTGTGGGTGCGTTTTAGTTTATGCAGATTTTATTCTACGAGCCAATTCGGCTAAAAACTGGCGATCAAATGACAGGGAAGTATATGGGAGGAGGTTAGGAGTCCCCTCCAACAAATAAGCTCCATTTCCACTCTGGGAGAGACTTGCGTGTACGCAACAACCGCGTTCAGAGTTCAGTAAGCTATATGTGGGTATCAAAAGGCTAGATACAGTAAAATAAACAGGCCTCATTCCCTTCACCTCGAAAGAGCCCTAATACGGCAGCGTTGGGTAGGACGAGTGCGGAGAGGCTTCTACAATTTCAGGATCGTCCTAGGCTGCCTAAATAGTAGGTGACTAAGTGAAAAACGTCACAGTGCGACCCTCGGATTGCAATGCAAGGGGGCCAGGTGAACTACTGTCTGAGTTTATCACGACCACCAAGAACATTCATGATAACTCGCAATTTCAGAAGTCTCACTCCCAACGCTTGATATGGGAGTCTGCCAATGGAGAGTAACGTAGCGATATGCATCACATAATAGTAAATCGATTGTTTAACCTAAACCCTTATGCACTTTTGTCTTGAAACTCTACATGGGACATAACCTCTTTCGTGCAAGGTTTCATTTTTTCGCAGGAAAGAGAGAAGCCTGCTACATTCAAAAAAATACTTCTCAAATCCACCATAAACAGGGAATTATTCAGTTCACCAGTCCGCTCATGGGAAGATGCCGTTTTTGATTAGATCCAGAGCAATATGATCGACCCATTCAACATCGTCACATTAGCGCTACGAAAGCTGAAAGACCGAATGGCACCAGGAAACGGCTGTCTCCAGAAACGCTTGATCTGATATGTCAGCGTGGAATCGCATGAGCTGCAGGCATCCGCCAACTAACGTTCAAACTTGCAAAACAGTGCAGACGGACGATAGAAGTAGATGTTAAAGCGAGAAGACCAGCATTAATGGTTGAAGCTGCAGAGGCTGGGAAAAGCATTCGCAAAGCCCACCGAAGCTTCACCGATTACAAAACGAAGATGATTGCACTCGAACGCTCTGACGGCATTGTTACAACGTCCAGAAGACAATATAGAAAACCATTCACGACTACTACTCAGATTTCTTCAATAACCACGTGGATATGTCGTATCACCGGTTCTCCTTCCCTTCCTTCCGGGGAGTAACGCGTTCACCACCACAAGGACAATAGCGCGTTCGTTCCCCCACCATAGGCACCTGCGGTCCAGATTTTTGCAAATATCTCAGCTTCGTTGAAGTATCGCAATATACCCTGCCATCAAAAAAGAGTAGGCAGTAGGCAAAAAGGTTAAAATTGTGATTATAACTATAGCCTCAGCTTAACTGGGTTCAATGCCGATTTGGGCTTCCCAGATCAATCCCGTTGACGGGTGATTGCTGATGGCAAAAAGATCGATAGAACTAGCTGAGAGACAGGCGAAACGAAGGACCCGCATGGTGTGGTGGTGAACGCGTTACTCCCCGGAAAGGACAATAGCGCGTTCGTTCCCCACCATAGGCACCTGCGGTCCAGAGTTTTGCAAATATCTCAGCTTCGTAGAAATGGGATATTTAGTGGCGCTCGCTCGAGTCACTCAATGATCAATGGGACGATAGCTGATACAGGTGATACTATCGTTCGTCATACAAAGACGTTGGTTGCAACGTCTGGGACTTTAGAAGTTATGCTGAGTCCACCTTGGTATTTCTCGTATTCGACCATCCCACACAGTAATCGTAACTCCACCATAACAAACGGAAACAGCAAATTATTGGCGGAAAACTGAATTTTGTATGCCATATACATGAGACGATGTCTGTTTTATAATAACTACCCCCATAATTTTTGACAGATAAAACACTTACGAAATCTGTAACTGGACGAATCATTGGATTTTTTGGAAGGTAATTTTTTTTTAGTTATGCTAGAGACTGAGATTTTCAAAAGGAAAGAATCAAGTTGCGGATTTCCATAGATTCTATTTCAATTGATAAAGTTCATGATGAGAGCTGATATATGCTTGGTTAAAGATGTAACTCTCTTCGCATTTATGTGAGTGATCACTGGATGACCTCCGTCGATCAATTCCTGTTGTTTTAGCCCTTAGCTCATTCTCACCCACATATGCCTTCATTCCAACCACTTTGCTCTTAAGTAAGTCTCTTTCTTGCTCGCTATAGATTAATTTTGATAGTCAAGAACTATATTACAGTTTTGAGCCATGTTAGCTGCCTAAATCTTCACCATTGGTTTCGATTAACTTCTAATAGGGAGTGAAAATGAAGAAAGCTTCCCAACATTCCGTTGAGGAGTTTGAAGAATCGGAGCCCATGTTATGCCATGTGAAAGATTAGAAAATCTTTTGGCAAACCTCCATTTTGCCAACAATACAAGGTGTGAGCGCGCAACAAATTGTTCAAGACTGGGTTCGACCTTATCGACAGAAAATGCAGCAGAATACGCAGCCCCGGAAATTTCGACTGCACTGACGGAACCCTCGTACTATTAAGAGTCGGGGTCGCCTTCTGCCAATACATCTTTCGCAAGAGGCACATATTCGGATTCATCTTATTCAAACTGCGTTCGAGATGTGGCTACACTTGCAGAGTATTGGTATAATGTGGTATCGATCTTTCCATAGTTAGAGATGTGGGGCATTATGTGGTGTTGGAGCTCATGTGTGATATTCTAGGCGAGGGAAGGATCTCTACACCAATAACCTTTCTATGGCTGAGCATTTACTGCGAATGGGATTTACTGCTGCTATACAAAAAATAAGCGAGAACTTTATTAATAGGAAGGAATAAAACGAGTCGTGATAAGACTTGATAACACAATGACGATGTGATATGAGCAAAACTCGGAATCTCACGTGCGCTTCGAATCCGCGATTACCCTATCTGAGAGCTCATCAACTCCACCTGCCGAGGCCTTTGCTTGGCATTCCCCTCAGTTAGTTTTCTGCCCTAATAGTGCTATTAGTAGTCATCCATCAATGGGAATGATCTGAAACCACAAACTGGTAACGAGCCAAGTGGGGCCGAAACTGTAGTCGAGATAACAATATTTTAACTTTTATGTGGTCGCTATTCTTTTTCCATGGCAGAAAAGGCTAGGCAAAGCAAGGACCGAAGCAGAACGGTCTCAGTGGTGGCGTGCGTAAAACTCAGAAAGGTAACCGCTGTTCGATCTGTCCTGTGGGCCAAGTTTCGCAAATATCTCAGCGTCATGGTGGTAGTAGTTCACATAATATCTTGCCATGAAGAAATAATGGGCAGTGGATAAGAAGTTATATAATGTGCTTTCTCCTCAGTGATTCATAGGCTTATCTTAGCAAAAAGCGGTCTCTAAGTGCCGAATTCCTGTACGCAAGTAGAGGCATTTTTACGCTTCTTCGCTGGTCATATTCTCTATGATACATGATCTCTCCAACAGCAATGGTCCTTCGTCGCAAAACTAAATCGTCCAAAAAAAAGTTTCCGTTTTAAATTCTTGGTCGAAGAAAGTCTGTGGTGTAATATTCATCTTTGAAGAGATGTGCGTAAAATTCAATGTAACTGGTCAAGAAATAGGTGAGAACGAACCCAGAAAGTGTAAAGCGTTCGTCATTGATCAATCCATGAGGGATGCGTCAAGCATTCGACTTCATTAAGCGCCTTTTTGGAGGGGCTATTATTATTCATGCATGGAATCGAATTACGCCTGTATTACAGGGCATTTCTATGCGCTGTTTGCACGTGCTCCCTAATGTGAAATTTCTTTGTATACGTTCATGCCATGGAGCAACCGGTGTTTGTGAAAACTGCTCTTACGTTCATTTGCTCTATATCAGAGCCAATGTCGACGACTTCATTCAGACGTTCATCGAACTGAACACGTTTAATGCTTCCATCAACTGTGCTCTCAAGCACATGGCGCTAAATATATTTGCCATAAGATATATGGTTAAATCACAGACTATTTTAAAGGATGTCTTGTAAAAAGGAATTCTGACTGAAATACTCAAAGCATAGAAATAAATGAAGAAAAAATTTTTTGTTCCTTACCACAGAACCTTCCAGTTTTCGATCAAGCACAAGTACTCCAACATGCTTAAAATTCTCGCTGTTGATCTCGCCTGATTTTATTTTCTCTGGTCGCCTTCCCTTAACAAATTTCGTCTAAATACATATGTAAAGAGCGCAAAGTAGTTTTCGAGTAGATGGAATTGAACTTTTTCATACACAATCGGTTTCCACAACATAACTTTCGAAGACCTTTTGGAACCATTTGATTATTTATAAATCTGTAAATTTCCACCTGAGCCACAAGCTCATCAGCACTTCGGGTAATGGCTCGTCCTAGAAGAGTATTGGATTCTCTCAAATTTTACTCCGCGGTTCTTCTCGTCCGTCTATCTTCAGTCTATCTCATTATTCCACCTCCTCAGATATTTTCCTCCTTGATATGTATTCTCGTAAACGTCGAAATTGGGTTGGCTTTCGAAGGATGAACTGAGGAAAGCAGCTAGACGTTCGTCTGGGTTGCAAAGTACAACGACAGAACGAGCGTATTGACGAAAAAAAATGGAGCAAGGTTTCGGATTCGTTGATTAAGAAGCGGATTCTGAGAGGTCTGAACGCAACACATGCTGACTTCACTCTTCTGTTTAACTCCTCATCTTAGTGTTGTGCTCCATATTAAACGCTTTAGGTGCACGTACGGGATGGACTCTATAAGCAAAGAACAATCCATTTCGATTTGTTCACTTCCGCAGTATAGGTTTTTCATGGCTCAGTCGTCTTCCTATTAATGCGCAGTCCAACCTTTCACCGTATAATAATGCTCACTGATCATCTTCTCCTTCTTCTCTTCTTCTTCGCTATTACTTCTCGAAAGCATGTCGTCAGCAGCAACATTTGACATAGATTTCCTATCATCATGTAGTTCGCTCCATACGCCATGAATGGCTTCATTTTCCATTACAGTGACGAAGCAAACAGGTTTGCTAAAATAGTCGCTTCTCCGAACTCATTTTTTATTCGCAAATGGTAAGGAGTCGATGGAAAAGCGGTGGCTTTGTGACACAGCAGAAGTTAGCTCTTGTATAAAAAACGAACAACAAATCCACTCTTTAGTCAGCGACTGCTAATAGGATTTCACTCGTTTTGACACTGTCAAACGTTTCTTCGTACTCGAGAAAAAAACGTTAAAGAGCTGGTGGTATAAAGGATAAACGATAAAGTTCTCGGCGTTGATCAATCCCTGAGGGATGCACCATGCATTCAACTTCAACAACAGTGCTGGTCCTCGCATACAAGTCTGGTACCAATTTTTCCGACCCAGGAAGGATGAAGGGCTTAGTGAGCCGGAGACGCGGGATCGACCCCATGTACATTGGAAAGCACCTCTAACCACTGCTTTACAAGCACCCTCGTTGTGCACGCCCCTAAGGAACTCGCGGTACTCCAGGCAAACTGTTGTGACTTAGGATATGGTTTTGATGGAATCTGTGCAGCGGCATCCCTCTCGAAATCGTTCTCGCTCTGGCTGTGCCTCATCCTAAGTTCTTGGTATTCCGAAAAAAAAGAACTTCATAAATCAAAAGACAGACTTTCTATAAACCTCGGCATCGATAGTTGATATATTTATTTACATGACCTTATAAACGATCTTCTTAAGCTGATGCGAGGTTGGTATAGATGTTCTTATTGTCGTTTCTGTTTGTATTGTTGATCGATGGCTGACGTCCCGGCGATTTCGCCTTCCTCAGAGCCGTGCTGTTACGAGTGGGATGAAAAGGAAGCTCTCTACGTTGATCAATCCCTTAGGAGGCTTCCTAGTGTTGATGCACATGCGGTGTGAACTTCTTGTTTGAGGAATTCAGGCCAATTCGGCACAAGTTTTAAGCCCACCAACAAGGAACTCATAGTCTTCAATCGGGTTTGAATAAATCTAGAATTCATCTGTGTGCAGCATGAGAATGTTTTGTTGAGAATATTTCTATCACATATATCTTGAATTTTCTCTTCTTCACCAACGGCAAAAAATTGTTTTCCAGCCTCCGCCTGGTTTGAATCCTTGCACAACGAAAGAAGTGATCAGACTCTGCAGCGAACAATGGGACCTGAGGAGCAGCACACTAGGACACCAATCCAATCTGAACACATTACAGTACCCATATTTAGTTGAACACGAATTTCTTTTCTATTCATGGTTTGTTAACGGCCGACCATTTCTTTGCTACCAATACTTCTTGTGAAACAAATTATGCAGTGCTTTCTTTCTCAAATAAAAACGTCCAGCATTGCTCTTCCGTAAATCTGGTGAAACACTAGTGTAAGCGAAAACTGGTGTAAAGAATTTGCACTGTTGTACTTCTGGCAAACAACTGCCTATACTGACGTAGTTGTGGTGGAGGACAACGTTAGTCGCCATCTCAAATAGCAGTTTGATCGTTGCTACTCACCCTACCGTGAAAAGATTGCTGGTGGTTGCTTGTCCACCAAAAGAGGCTTTCTTTTACAGGCCTCTTTTTTCTTCGTTATTTGTCTTCAATCATAAATTCTTGCAGAGATTCTCAATGGTAAACGTTTTGTCCAGTCAACACTTTAATTTTATAAAAAAATCAAATTGTTGATGGAACTCACCGAAGTACTCGGACGAGAAGCTTTTTCTGAAATTACAATGTCTGTTTAAACACTGATATCATTATGGAACTATTAAAAATCTGATGGCGGATAAAAGAACCACTGACAAATAATTTTCTAGAAAATCCGTCGTTTTCAGTTAATAGTTTTAGATATTTAGAATGACTTATTGACATCAGCGATTTCATTGTAAGTGCAGTTAGAACTCTTTTCTGAAATTTTCTCAAACTAATCCCCTTTAAGGCACATGTGGAATCGATCCCCGCGCCCTTGACCTGCCAAGCCTTCCATCTCTTCGGGGGTCGGCAAATTAGTATCAGACTTATCTGGGAGGATAGCAGCACTGGCACGGTACATCGGTAGGCCACCGCGAGTCATTGTAAAGGCCAGATATGCATTCAAACACCTCCAACGATACTTAATGAAGTCGAATGCATGGCGCATCCTTCAGGGATTAATCAATGTGGAGAGCTTTATCCTTTATCCTTTTTTAATCTCCTTCAAGAGGCTTGTGTCGCGCAGAGGCAAGACGTGCTTTGTAATACACACTGGGTCGGCCACTTGTTCGATCCAGCGTCATGAGCTCACCGAGGATTCCATCTATACGTGGTCGGTAAATAGTTACCACACCGTTTGAGTGGATAAAAAGCACTGACTTGATACACCGGAAATCACTAGATATGCCACATATGAATTCATTCACCTCTACGAAACTTAGTGGATTGGAATGTATGGTGCATCCGCCTGGGATTGATCAACGCCAGAGACGTTTTATCCTTCATAGCTTTTAACGCCTTTATCAACATATCTGCGCACAGAGTAGAGTAGGTGTTATTTACATTGTTGGAGGTAGGTTTCTTTAAAATACCTTTCAACAGCGAGATCATCGTCAGAGAGCTTTTGATGAACTCACTTCGCTTTCTAGCACGCCTGAACGTAATCGCTCCTTGAACGAGAACTATAAGAAGTACAACAAGAAGCACAACACCGATCGCTGTCAGCACGACGAGTGTAGCTGAGTGGGCGCCTCTGGAAGAACTGTCAACTCTGATTAACACATATTTAGCATAACAAAGAAATGCATTGTCAATCAGCTGAGAGCGAAGCAAAAAACAAACACTGACGTGCCTGTTTCTTTGAAATGTTCACTCTTTATTTTCTGCCTAACCGCTTTAAGGGAAGTGAACATGTCACATGCACTGCAATTCCAACAAATGAATTGCGGCCTACAATGTTTCCTAACTACTTACTCTTTGGTAACGCTGCAGTTCACGAATTTCAAGATTGAGCTGGTTTATGAGCTCTTGACTAACTTTTCCAATATTGCTATGAGCGTTGCCGTATCTTAGGTTCAAACTGCGATGTCCATTCCTAGAAGCGCTTCAGGTCCTTTAAGACCATACAGTACTTTCGGATAACTTTCACGCTAGTCCTACCAACAATCGCTTAATTTTTCGTTGCAAGGAAGATAAATGATCGGATCTCCCTCATATAAGGGATCTGGAGCCGGTTAGTCGCGAGGCTACGTGGCGCGTCCCTAGGTGGCGGATAGGGGGGTTAATCGCGGACCAAAAGCGACCCCTTTGCTTCCCTGAGACGCAGGTGGATCCAGGGGATGGACTCCATGTTTCTGCTGCGCCGAATTGGCACATACTTTCTGTATTTGCGGGGCGTATTCGTGCACGCGTGTGTGGGTGCGTTCTAGTTTATGCAGATTGTATTCTACGAGTCAATTCGGCCAAAAAGCCTGCAATCAAGTGACACGGAAGTATATGGGAGGCAACAAACAAGCTCCATGTCCACTCTGGGAGAGCCTGGCAAGCTACCCGTGAGTATACCCAGCCCCCACGTTCAGAGGCCAGCAAGCTATACGTGGGTACCAAAAATGCTAAACACAGTAAAAAAAAACGGGCCTCATTCCCCTTGACCCCGAAAGGGCCCCCCAATTCGGCAGCGTTGATAGGACGAGTACGGAGAGGCTGCTAAAATCTCAGGGCCAATGGAAGCTGCCTGGATTTCAAAGAACTATGGTGACGTTCTGTACCTACAATGCACGTACACTTGCATCCGAGTCCTCGATAGAAGACTTGCTCATGCAAGCAAGAAGGATGAAGTACGACGTCATCGGCCTGGCCGAGACGAGAAGACGCCAGCTTTCAAGGCCGTCTATGACACCGGAGAAGAACTGTTCCTCGGAACATGCGACAGTAGAGGAGTTGGCGGCGTCAGCGTTCTCGTCAACACGAGTTTGTCCATGAACATCGATTCATTTGAACAACTTACAACCCGAATCGGACGTTTACGATTAAAAGATGTGGATCAATTCCGGCTTTGACAATCTTCGTCGTTTACGCGCCGACATCAAACTATGACGAAGAAGAAGTCGAAGCATTCTATACGGACTTGGAGAAGTTCTACAGAGAAGACCACACATTCTTCAAGGTCATCATTGGAGATTTCAACGCCAAGATTGGACCAAGAAGAACGTCTGAAGAACGTCACATTGGGACCAACGGATTAGAATGGAACGAACAGGGTGAGCGGCTATCTGAGTATATCATGGCGAGCAAGACCATCCATGGTAACTCACAGTTCCAGAAGCCCCACCCTCAGCGCTGGACGTGGGAGTCTCCCAATGGAGAGTACCATAATGAATTAGACCACATTATAGTAAATAGAAGGTTTTGCCTAACCGATGTCGCTGTTTGTCCCAGAATTCTACACGGGATCAGACCGCCGTCTCCTTCGTGCAAGATTCTATTTCTCGCTGAAAGGAGAAAAAAGCGGCTAAATTCAAGAAACGAAGTCGCAGAACCACCGTAAACTGGGAATTATTCAATTCATTAGTCGGCTGTTGGGAAGATGCCGTTGTCGATAACATCGACGAAGAATACGATCGGCTCATTCAACATTTTCACGTTAGCGCTATGAAAGCTGAGAGTTCGAAAGTTACCAAGAGACGTTTGTCTCTAGAAACACTCGAGCTAATACGCCAGCGTGGAATCGCACGAGCTGCAGGCAACTGCGAACTAACGTCCGAACTTCCAAAAACAGTGCAGAGAGGCGATAAAAGAAGATCTCAAAGAGAGAAGAGCAGCAATAATGGTTGAGGCTGCAGAGGCTGGGAAAAGCATTCGCAAAGCCCACCGAAGCTTCGCCAATTACAAGACCAAAATGATTGCACTCCGGCGTCCAGACGGAACAGTTACAGCGTCCAGAAAGGCAGTGGAGAAAATCATGCACGAATTCTACTCGGATCTCTTCGATAACCACGTCCACCTTCCATCATATGAAATAAAGGAGAATGGTATGTACCATCGGTTCTCCCTTCCGAAATCCGATATGCCATTTCGTCGGTGAAAAATCGAACAACACCAGGTCCAGACAGGATAAGACCAGAACACCTGAAGAACCTTCCGCCAGTCCTCGTAAACACACTGGCTCGGCTCTTCACACGTTACCTGTCCGAATGCAAGTTCCGTACCCACTGGAAGACCAGCAAGACCGTGTTATTGTTCAAGAAGGGTGACCTACAGGATATCGGCAACTACCGTCCCAATCTGCTTACTGTCTGTCGTCTACAAACTTTTCACTCGAGTCTAAATAGGATTGGCAAAACACTGGGCGAAGGACAGCCATGTGAACAAGCAGGGTTTCGAAAAGGATTTAGTACGATGGACCACATCCACACGATACCAAGACTCATTGAAGTATCGCGAGCGTACAAAAGACCGCTCTGTCTCACCTTCATCGATTTACAAAAAGGCCTTTGTTTCAGTCGAGATAGAAGCAGTCTTGGAAGCCCTGGATAGTCAAGGAGTCCCTACGTTATTCACCGCTACCCTCCAAAACGTCATGCGAACATTGGAATGGGATAATATGGGAGTGAAAATCGATGGTCGGCAGTTACACTATCTTCGCTTTGCTGATGACATTGTTCTTATAACACCAAACATTAGCCAAGCGGAACGTATGCTTGCCCGACTTTGATAAACCCTGTGGAAAGATTGGTCTTCAACTAAATCTCACAAAAACGATGTTCATGAAGAACGGATTGGTTTCGCATACCCCATTCATGCTCAAAGGAACGAATGTCTCCGAATGCTCCAGTTATATCTATCTAGGCCGGGAAATCAATATGATGAACGACCTAGCTCCAGAGCTGAGCAGAAGGAAACGAGCGGCTTGGGATGCTTTCAAGAGCATCGAGGATGTAGTGAAGAGAGCAAGGAACACCCGACTCCGTGCCCACCTTTTCGACTTAACGGTACTTACTGCCTTAACGTATGCGTCAGAAACTTGGTCACTGCGTAAGCAGGATGAGAGGTCACTTAGCGTTATCGAACGCGCAGTCGAAAGGGCGATGCTAGGGAGTATCCCGTTCCACACGAGTATGGGAAGGGATCCGAAGCTCCGATCTACGTCGACGATCAAAAATCAAAGATGCAGTTCTGTACGCCAAACAATCGAAGATAAGGTGGGCCGGACACGTAGTGCGTATGAATGACAACCGATGGACAAGAGCCGTTAGTGACTGGATTCCTCGAGATGTCAAACGTACTGCAGGAAGACCACAGACCCGATGGTCAGAGTTCTTCACAATGAGCCTTGAAGGAAGATATGATGCTTGACGAGTCCCTAGAGCGAGACAGAACTACTCTTGCACGCGACAGGGAAAAATATGGAAGACTCACTGGCGCCCGCTCGAGTCACTCTACGATCAGCGGGACCATAGGTGACAAGTGATACAGGAAGATAAATGATGAAAACATGCGAACTTAGATTCTTCAGTACTGAGTGTCTCTTCTTCGAGCTGTTTTTCAGTTGTGAATTTACTGCTATGGCACCACGGTGTCTTATAGGATCTTCTTCAGTGATCTCTGCAAAGAAGTGTTAACTATAATAACGACCAAGTGTTGTCTGACAAACTGCACATTATGTATTGTCGTTTTGCTGGTGATGCCCAGACACGCATGCCACCCAATGCATAAACACAGAACGGTTCAACTCACTCTGAGTTTTCGTCAGCGAAAGATTTCCCTGGAAAAGACCAATTGTTCATAAAAAGCAGAAATAGGTTTGAAAGCAATCTAATATCCGTGCAACTAACATTGCATAGTATGAACTTAAAAGTGGCGAATGTTAAGATTATTGTGAAAAAGCGACCACATGGGCGTCGGCATGCGTTCACTAAACTCTACCGTTTTTTCTAGATACGCCAGATAATAATAAACAAAATACGAAAACATAAAAACTTGCTGGAGTACGGCACATATCACCCTCATCAGGAGGTCGGTTGTAAACCTCGCATTCAATGCAGAGAGCGTTTCATTTTGAAACCCCATATCGATCAGTGCCATCGACAATCACCCGTCGGAGGGATTGATCTGAGAACTCCAAATCGGCAATGAACCCAGTTAGGCTGAGGCTGGGGTCGAAACCATAAAGTTAACTTTCTATTTGCCGCCTATTGCAATTTTTTCACGGCAGGGTATTATGTGTGATACGAACACAATGATGCTGAGATATTCGCAAGACTCCGGACCGCAGGTCTTTGCGAAGGGGAACAAACACGCTATTACCCTTTCGGGACGCTAACGCTTTCACCACCACACCATGCGGGTCCTTGCTTCCGCCTAAAATTCTACAATTTATTCAAAAATGAACAGCAAATTAAACATTTTAAACAATGTTTATTCATTAGCATTAATTAGCTAAATCATCACAAATATTGATTGCAATTCGACACCCACGTACAGCACCAATCACAATGAGAAGATTCCAGGTTTAATTTCATTTTTAAATGCTTTGGGCACGACGTTGGTCACTACAGCGAAGAGCAGGTCTGCGATGACATGTTGTTTAACTTGTTCGTCCGATGAAAGCTTTCAAGAAGTGCTATGGATAAGCATTTTCTTTTGGATCGGTGCTCGACTCCACTGGAGTCTAGTTGATATGACAACGAATACCCATCTCGTGAGAACGGACGGATGTAGCCAATCTACTGGGATCATCGACTGAAAGAGGCAAAGGCACCGAAGCTTTAGCCGAAAAAACTCTCATAACAACCTGGTGCAAGCTTAATATTCCAAGAAAATGCTGGTAATGGATTACGAGGTGAGGGGCGGATAGCGCAGTGGTAGTGATGTCCGTCATCACGGACATGATGCTAGTTTTATTTCGCTCCGGGCCAACCAAGCCTCTCATCCCTCTAGGGCCGCGAAATTGGTACCGGACTTGTGCGGGAAAAAATCACTCTCTCAATCGAAATGGGAACGCTCTAGCCCGAATATCTCAGGACTCCAGCGAGAATTGCTCGACCAGCATTCTACGACATTCAAGATGAAATCGAAATCCTCAAGCAGCAACCGAAGCCACACGTAAAGTTGGAAGATCTTCGCTGACAATGAATGCGAGAAAACGAATCGAATGTGAGAAGTGCTGGGATCTGCACAACGGACGTGAAGATGGATCAAATAAAAATTTGGAAAAAATGGACTAGGTTTATTTGCTATACAGAATAACAAAACCGAAAAAATGTACAGATGACACCAGGTGGAAGGAAGTATGAGTTTTAGGCATAAGTCTCATTGAAAGAAAAGGCATTTGTCCAGTACTAAAACACTTAAGGAGCCCAGTTATTCACAGATTTGTAGGATAGATTTCGCTCTATCGCGTTAACGCCATGTGCAGTTTCCTATAATGTCTTTTTCCCTCCCGTCGGTCTACCGCCTCATCGTGGCTGGAATATATTCCTGGGTGCTGCACTGCGATGTACAGCACGGGTACTCATCCCTGGCAGAATCTTACAAGCTAAGAAGGAGCTCAGCTTTTCCACCAATTAGAGTAAATCAGTACCAAGATCCACCACCGACCTGGTACCAAACTAGTCGCATGGTGGCAAATCTCCTTCTGATAAACAAGGGTGGTGGTTGCCTTTGGTGGTGACGACATGGGGCAGACTTTGGCCAGGCTGACCTCGGGAATCCAGAGAAACACAATGGCTAGATTAGCAAAACTCCGAAAAAATGGAAAACATGCTGGGACCCGCACAACCAGTGAGGACGGGCCGCCCAATTATTCAAGTATCAAGTATAACCTCTTTTTAAATTCAAATATGTTTGAAATTCAAGCTTAGAAAAAATCGAAAACGTAGTTCCAACTGGGAAAACCCCACCCCAGCTTCAAACACGCTGTTACCCTTTCCGTGTCCCACGTGTTGCCTACCGCCTCATCGAGACCCGTGCTTTGGCTTTCTCTCAGTCAGTTCGAATCTAGTCTGAGATCTGAGAATTTGCAAACATCTTAATATCATTGTAATCTATAATTAGTAGGAGCGCTCTGGCTGTTCATGAATTCTACGACCGCTTGTGGGTCAGTTGATGTGAAGGCCCTTTTTTCAGCCGATGAAAGTGGAACAGAGTAGTCTTCATCTCTTGTCGTACTTCACTGAGTTTTATTATTGTGCCCATGCATTCTACAATAATGAATCCTCCTCGAAATCCTACTTGCAACAGTGACGACTCTTGTTCCAGTGAGCTACCGATCTTGTTGAGGTTGACTCGCACGAAGAATGTGTAGATGAAAGACAGCAGGCAAGTTAGTCGACAGCAGCCGATAATGTGGGGGTGTGTGTTCTTGTACACCAATGCGAACTAGCTGATCTCCCAATGTTTAGAAGCCTTTTTAATTTAAGTTCGGGTTTAATGCGTTTCGGACGCGATGCTGTTCATTTCTATATTGACGAGATTGCGTGTCGAACATGGGAAGGAAGTCTAATCAATCTTCTCCGATCTGAGATAGGGCAAGTGTACGTGGTTATCGAAAAGACCAAACTAAAAGTCGTGAGCTATTTTCTCAGTGTTTATATTGTTGAGCTTACACGAGGTTGGTAGAGACATTTATTCGGCTAACGTTTCGACGTCTTTGTCTTCATCAGAACCGACGATCCTTGTCGATGGTCCACAGTTGTTCCTCTTCTCTATGTGGCATCTTCGTCTCGCATCGAACCGGATCTTTCTCAGTTGAGCATCTCGAATAAGCCCCATTCACCCGGCGACAGTCTTTTACACAGGGCGGTTGTGGTTGATATGATTGATACACATATTGATTACTACAGAACCGAGGTTAAATGACGGTCTGTTTCAAAAATAATTCCTCAGTCTGGGAAGCAGTGACTGATCAGTGTGAGCGTCAGAAGCCAGTCATATTGCTCTAAAATTATGTTATGAATTTGGTGAAATCTCAGCGTTTTTCGCTGGTGTTCTTCACCACCTCCGCTGCTTCAATAATCACTTTTTGTAAAGCTGTAAAAAGAATGGATGTAAGCTCGCAATTGGCTTTGGCTTGTACAATTCCATATAGTTGATATTTTCAAGTTATCGGTTTTTAATACTATCTCGAAAACCGTGGATAAAGCTCGAAAACCGTGTCAGGTGTTTTTGATAACGACATAACCCCAAAAAGCAGCTAGCGATCATAGCAGATCCTAACTCCACGATAACTCCTTGACTTTTGTTGAATTCGATAACTTTCGCTTCTTTCTGCAGAATAAAGAAACCGCTAGATGTGTGGGATCACCACGATATGTAACTTAGGGTCATTTGAAAAAGATCCATTTACATATACGGCAATACTGTCAGAATCCACATTTATAATGCTCATTTCATTTCAAATAGAGTAGTCAAGTATTTCGGCAGAATAACAGTCAGCATGCCACCTACGTCATAAAAATCAGCTATAATGCATATGAATCTGTAAGCTTAGTAATATCAAAAATCTATGCAAAACTCGACTGCGACTGCGCACAGTGGAAAGGGCGATGCTAGGGAGTATTCCGTTCCACACAAGTAAGGGAAGGGATCCGAAGCTCCGATCTACGTCGACGATCAAAAATCAAAGATGCAGTTCTGTACGCCAAACAATCGAAGATAAGGTGGGCCGGACACGTAGTGCGTATGAATGACAACCGATGGACAAGAGCCGTTTGTGACTGGATTCCTCGAGATGTCAAACGTACTGCAGGAAGACCACAGACCCGATGGTCAGAGTTCTTCACAATGAGCCTTGAAGGAAGATATGATGCTTGACGAGTCCCTAGAGCGAGCAGAACCCATTGGGCTACTCTTGCACGCGACAGGGAAAAATGGAAGACTTACTGGCGCCCGCTCGAGTCACTCGACGATCAACGGGACTACAGGTGATACAGGTGATGCAAAACTCGGGCGCGTGTGGCGCAGTAGTCGGAGGTGCGCTGCAACACACACGTGGAATCGATCCCTGCGCCCCTGGCTCACAAGGCTTTCCATTCCTCCGAGGTCGAGAAATTGGTACCATACTTGTCTGGGAGGATAGCAGCACTGCCTTGATACATCGATGGACCACTGCGGTCATTGTGAAGGCCAGAAATGCAATCAATCACCTCCAAACGATGCTTAATGAAGTCGAATGCATGCCACATCCCTCAGGGATTGACCAACATAGAGAGCTTCTTTATCCTTTATCCTTTTGTGGAAAACTTAACTCAGTGTTGCGAAATATAACTTTAATGATGCTAAGATATTTGCAAAACTCCGGACAGCAGGTGTCTACGGTGGAGAACGAACGCACTATTGTCCTTTCCAGGGGAGTTCAAAGAAATTCAAAATGTTCAGAAAAATTGTGATTATAACTGCAGCCTCAGCTTAACTGGGTTCGTTGCCGATTTGGGCCCCCCAGATCAATCCCGATGAAGGGTGATTGCTGATGGCAAAAGATCAATAGAACTAGATGAGAGACAGGCAAAACGAAGGACCCGCATGGTGTGGTGGTGAGCGCGCTACTTCCCGGAAAGGACAATAGCGCGTTCGTTCCCCACCGTAGACACCTGCGGTCCGGAGTTTGCAAATATCTCAGCATCATTAAGGTTATATTTCGCAATACATACCCTGCCGCTGAAAAGAGTGGGCAGTAAATAATAAGTCAAAAATTAATTCAGTGTTTCAGCGTTATTTTGCACAATAAGTGTACACATAAATAAATTGGACATACAAGTTCTATTACATCATTTGCAATTTCAAACACAGAGAGCAAATTTTATACCCGACCACTTAAAAGTGTGGGAAGCAATTTGGTGGTGTCATGAAGGCTCAGCGAAAGTGCAGTTTTTTCGTCGCCACTAAGTAGTTTTGCCATGGACGATAGTGGAGTGGCATTTGGTTCGTTTGCATTTTAAGATCAGTTTGAATCCGAAAATAACTGCTGCTGGTGTGATCAGTGCAGTCGAATGGTGAAATGACAGCGAGCACACTGTTTTTGTTTCCTCTAAGAGTTTTTCGATTTCACGCCTCCTGATATGACACGCCACTATTCAGTGTACATTATGCCCCAGTCGATAGAAACCATCGAATAGAAATGGAGAATTTACCAGAATTTCTTTGCTTTGGAACATCGATTTCTTTCCTCTCAACTCCATAGCTCTTCAGTTAAAATTGAAGTCAAATGTATCCGTTAGATTACAGATGTAATTATTACGCTTATTACCATATGTTCACGTTTTCTCTCTAACCGATAGCTGCTAAATCGTAGAAATCATTAAAATTTAAAATTTGAAGCACCATTTTGGCCTAGCAATAGTTAAGAAAAAAACCAAAGAGATGGAGCTTTTACATATCGTAGAGTTCAATTGTAGCAATGGATACGTTGTAACACCAGGAATCGGCTAGTTGCTATCCTCTAAATTCTCGTCGACATAGAACACAGAAGCCAAAGGAAAAGTGTCAAGTTCGAAAGAGGTTCTCTAAAAATGCAACAGACCTCGAGGATACGCGTTAGATGGGTCGACTTCTAACGTGGATCGAGCTTGTTACTACAGACAAGGGAGTGGTACCGCATTCACTTCTAGAAACGCTAAGAAAGAAATGCAGTTTTACCGAATTTGATTGTTCCAGTACGACGATAAACTGACCGATTAATTTCATCTTTTTGATAATTATGTTATAGAAAATGAGTCCATTCCGTCACAGAGACCTACAAAAAACGCCTTCAAAGTCTTGGTTGCAAATATAAACCGGAATAAAGTTTCTTCTGATGACACCGGCGCATATTTCCAGAACACGAAAGCAAAAAAATAAGTAGGAACACATTAATGAGAAGGTGATAAGACCACATCCTTCCTGAGAATAAGAAGTGAAACCCATCGTTGATTTTTTTAAAATGTGGATGAGATGACTGCAAATAATTTATCCATTATTTAAAGCTATCACATCACCTGATGTCACAATTGTCACACCCTGCGGATCTCAGTGCTTCTTTTGTTCGATTCGTTTCTCCCAAACCACCATTCACGAAGGCGAGTGTAGCTTCCAGTGCTGCTTGAGGATTTTTCGCTGTTCCTCACGAATGCCGTTGGTTGCTCGTCGCGTCAATTCTCCATGCAATTCCAGGATAGAATTGTTAGGATGTTCCCCAGTAGATTCGAAACAGTCAGCTTAGTATCATATTTCCGATACCAGATGGAAGAGAGGCTTCCTGGGAGGGTGACAAAGTTGAACCACTACCATTGCCTGTAAGGATGGTTCAGCATAATGAACAGGATCGCTGCCACTATGCTACCTTCGAATTCGATTCGGATTTTCCATTGGCAAAGCAGCATCGAAATGCAATCAAAATCGCATGCCATGTAAACGAATTCAAAAACATTCGTCTACAAGAATATTAAAATCTCTAAGATAAGCAGAACGTATAAATCTATGAAGTTTAGAACAATATAAAGGCTTTCTCTTGTATGGATATTGTTGTTCAGCATAAATCCATAGAAAAAAGTGGCATCCTAAGGAAATACTATCCCGATATCGATTTTTACATGTGAAACTCGAAACTGGAACTCTTCCAAGGAATCGATTTGATTTTTACGTCGACGTTTTAAAAGCTCGATTCTGTAGCACTGGTGGTCTACGAAGTAATAATTTAGGCCGGAAAGTGGTTCCTCGTGTTTCTTTACACCATTTCTTTATGTTACCAAAAAATTGACAGTGTCACAATATGCACTCTAATCGGTCTAATCTTATCATCGTGTGCTTGAATATCTTCTGCTAGCAACATTACTGAGTGCCAAACTACAATGCAGTGTAAAATATGCACCTTCCAGAAAGCTAAGTACAGATCAGAAGTTGAGCATTTCCAACCGAAGTTCATATTAATACTAGACCAATCCCAAGAATCCCGATAACCTTGAGGGAAACATAGTCGCAACGTGACAATCTCCTTTTATATTCGTATGCATCACTCACTACATTTGATGACTACCTGAGAAGGTTTCAGCTCTGCAACCACCAAGAAAAAAATCTTGCCAACGAGCGAAATATGAATTACACAAATACTCTGCCGGAGCCCGACGATTGCACATGTTGATGAGAGTTATGTGTTTTAAATACCAAGCGTATCCTGAGATACGTGGTTCTTGGGTCTATTGCTAAAACCTTTTTTAACAATGTCATGAGTGGAATTTCATGAAAAGCTGTCCAGCAAAGACGTTGGTGTTCTATCTTCTCGCTACACTTTCTTAGCCAACAAATGGTACGAACACTTCTTTACAGGGACTAGGAATACCTTCGATGCCGACACTATAACTTTGTGGCCGGAAAAAACAGCATTAATCAAAAAATCCCACTAACTGATCCGACTTCCTCTTCTTTCACCCTAGTGTTATTTCATATACATGATTCCCCCCTCATAAAAAAATTATTGAACTAGAGCATTATATTTGTTCAAAATCGACCTCAAACGAACAAGGAAATATGAAGTGTTACCGTTTGAAGATCCTGCCGTTAGCGGCCAATATGGAACGTGCTTCCATGTCGTAGATATATCGTAACTTAACAAAATCACACGTCACTGCGACAAACACGTGGAATTGATCCCCTCGCCTATGGCCCACCAAGCCTTCCATCGCTCCGGGGTCGACACTACAAGACAAGTCTGGGAGGAGAGCAGCACTGGCTCGATACATCGGTAGGCCACCACGAGTCATTGTAAAGGCCAGATATGCATTCAGTCACCTCCAACGATACTTAATGAAGTCGCATGCATGGGGCACCTTCGTGGATTGCTCAACATCGACAGCTTTATCCTTATGCTTTTTACCAAAATCACTATCATCTCTTTGATTCCTCGTACCATTTCACTTTTTTACAATAACATTGCACCATAAAAGACGATGTTCTCCTTCCAATAAATGTACCCACATTCGCCTTCTGAATATATTACAACAATCATTCCAGAACTTTTTCCGTTCAAACTGCTCCTAAGAGCAATGCATCGTAAATTCTCGATCAAACCACTTCCTTCTTTTTATGCCGACCTTTACTGAATTGTCAAATGAAAGAATTCGAAGAATATTCCAGTGTGATCCACATTTACAACAGATGGGACTAGTGAGTCATGCTTTATTCAATGTCATACTCTTCACGAACATTTATTATAATTTACAGAATTATACTCTACACAGCGATGTACACGAGAAAAGGCGACATACACAAAGGAATCTCAAATCACCATATTAACAAAGAAAACTCGTACGAAGATTACGACATTACAACTTCATTTCCGATGTGGAATGGAATTCAGAACAAGCAAAGGAAAATCAGAGACGATTCACGGAAGGCGGGGCCACAAAACTTGCACAAAATTCAAATCAAGGCATCATATTTCCCAGCGCTTAACTGGTTACCGTCCTTATCACTTTATCCGACGTATAATGAAAGATATGCCATAATTTAGTTATTACCTCAGCATTTTGCGTAAATAATAATGTACAGTTATTATGATTCTATAAATAAAAAAGCACACGTTAACCATTTCACATGCAGCAAAGAACGTTACACATTTAAGCCATCCGACTGAAACACCTACAATATTAGCTTAAGCGCATCTATTTGATTTTTACTACCACAGAAATTTTTAAACAGAAAGCTGAGCAAATAAAAACGGAGCAACGTTATCAAATGAAAGACTCTGACCCGTTGAATGAGAGTTGGGGCAAGAAGGAACGGGTTTAGATGTCAGTTCTGCTGAACCTTAGTTTCAAACAAGTATTTAAAAAAGAAAGAAAAAACGTAAGGCCATAGCTCAGCAATCCACCAAGTGGGAAAAAACTGAATGAATAGTTAAACTCAGACTGTGCGAATGAGAGTATAAGAGAGTGTTTTAGTTGAGAAAACATAGTACATACGATTATTGCTCGATGTCACAAGGGTTATGCAATTAACTGCATCATTATTACTTAAACGACAATGAGTTCTAACTCATAAAACAGAACGTCGTCGCTGATCTTTTGGAAAATCTACCACAATTCCAATGTTTTGGCCAAGTCTTTGGCAATGTGATCTAGTCCAACGGTGAGATTGAAAACGTCGAAGTCGCGATCGTCGTCTGTTAAGTTCAAATGCAGCGATGATGATGACACAGTGGAGAACGGTGATGTTCCAGAAGGTGTGGAACCACCCGACATGTAACCCGAAGAGCTCCGAGCTGGAGTGGATACTTGGTCCCATGAATCTAAAAGTGAACTAGTTTTTTCATGAACCGTTTCTACAACAATGTTGATATACTATTCTACAACATTACTTTCTTAATATTGTTCACACATTATTCACATCGCCAGATCGCTTTCAAACATGTTGAAAACGATAAGAAGATAGTCTACGTCCCTAACTAGTGCAGAAAACACCAAAAGAATAGAGATTTGGTAACAAACATAGAAATATTTAATAACGACCTATAGTCATACGCTTCTTCGTATAGGGTTACCAACTTCAACAGAAATTCTCCAGATTCAACACTTCTCTCGACAGAATCACACCCAAATGATGATTTTTTAGTCACATTTGATCAATCACCTACTTCTCGAAAATGAGACCAGTTTACACACCTTTCCCTCCACTGATAGCACCATCAGCTGGACTTGGCGTACGGAACTCGTCTGTCTTCTCTTTGAAGAAAGTCGAAGGTTCAAGAGGCCAACTGGGATGCGGACGGAGTTGTGGGCGCGTCTGCCCACCACTGGTGCTGTTGCCACAACTGCCAAACATAACGCTGCCGCGGTTATACAGTGCCTTCGAGTTGGCTGCCAGATGAGAGTGAAATGCTGGTGGTGGGAGAATTGGAGTAATCGCTGGGTGTCCAGGTAGGTAGGAAACAGATGATGGAGTGATCGCATGTGTCGGGTCCAACGATGCCAAAAACTGCATATCGGCAAGCGCATGACGCCGCGACACCTGCAACATGTGCTTTGTCCTCGCTCATTGTACTTCTACTAATTGCAAATTAGTAAATTCTTTATTATTGTTCTGAAAAGTTCTCAAACACCAGTATTAGTGGGTAAACCTGGAGCTTAAATCTAATCCGCATGAGTAAATGCACAGGATAAGGTTCACACGCACTTCAACCAACTTGTCTGGTCTGATGTATGCGTTTGTACCGTGGTCTGGATGAATGAACAAACAACGATCTCCATATGGACATAGGCCTGTTGTAGTATACTTGTCACAGAGTTTCGTCTTATATTTGTTGATTTGACACGGCACCGACCTAAAACTACGATCTCTAATCTTGAAAGAAGGGATGAATATTCACATTAAAATCAGATTTTCTCTCAGTCGTTTTATTCTTTGAAATATTTGCTCAGAGACTATACGTATGTTCAAACCGATGTTTTCTATGTAGCGGTCAGGAAGAAAAAATCAAGGTCTTAGTGTAGATATGAAGAAATCTGATAACCTGCCGCAAATATTATTCGTTCCCCACCGCAGACACCTGCCGTCCGGAGTTTTGCAAATATCTCAGCATCATCTTAGCAAATATTGTTTTCATAAAATTTTGTAAGACAAAGATACACATCGTTTCGGCTTCTTTTAAAAGAAAATTAGTGCCTCAACGCGATTAAGTAGTATAACTCAAACTCTGGGACACTTGTTTAAAACCGAAGACATACCCACTGAGAATTTCACAGACAACTACAAATTCGAGTTTTAAAGCGCTCGCATTGAATTAAAAAAGAATACAGCTCTCGATGTTCCTGAATCTCTGAGAGATTCGACATAGATTCGAATTCATCAAGAATGCATGTCTGGCCATGACTTAGGTGACTTCAAGTGGTCTATCGATGTATCATGTCAGGGTCTTTATCCTTTTTTTTCTGTAAGAAAGGCCTGGTACCAAGTGGCGACCCAGGATGGGTGGAAGGTTAATGGGCAGGTAGCGCAGTATCAAATTCCGAGAGGTGTGCATTGCAGGGTATCTCTAATCACTGCACTGCATGCTTGTGAATTATCTATACTAAAAACCAATTTTGCGGGTATAAAACGACATTTAAAAAAAAGTATGAAGCTCTTGTCGCTAATCATTTCCTCAAGAATGCTCCATGAATTCGACTTTATTAAACATCGTTAAAGGTGACTGAACGTATATCTCGCCTATTCAATGAGTCTCGGTGGCCTACCGATGTATCGAGTTAGTGCGACCAGACAGGTGCGGTACCGATTTGTCAACCTCGGACAGATGGAAGGCTTTGCGAGCATGGGACATGGGATCGAACCCATGTGTTCGCCTCTGACCACTGCGAAGACTTGCCAAATGTCCCATTCAGAAGTGCCTCAAGGACTTCGCTAGCTCAAGGAATACATAGAGCTTAACGCTGCATACGACCACACGACCCGCTAGTTAATGGTGAAAACATGGTCTTCAGTGGCGAGCAATACTTTTCCGTTATGGCTGACATTACAAATTAACTGCCGACTTTTTCCCGCATTTTGGTAGGAAACGATCGCCAAGCACTTAGCACATACTTCTCAGTCATTCTACTGCGAGATTCGATGGACTCAACGTAGGGGATACAACGCATATAAGCCAATGAGATGTAGCAGAGACAGTGAATCGACCCCATGTTTCATGTTTCCACCTGAGTCTGAGAAGGACGTGCCTCTTTCCCCCATCCAATTTCCAACCGTGATTATCGATGACTCCTTGGTAAGAAAAAACGCCATAACTTGATAAGTATGCCTAAATAACACGTTTCTGTCAATTTTACCTTTTATTTATTGCGTGAACTAGTTGACATTTGTTGCGGAGGTGACGAAAATTCTAATGTGATTAATCGACGGTTAAGAGAACTGGTTTAGTGACTGAAACTTGCATCAATCTTTTTCAGCTCAGTTTCAGTCCATTAATATACAATAAAACTTCTCCCAGATTCACCTTCAAAATACATAGACAATAACTGAAGCGAAATAAATTCATCAACCACTTGGCCTTGCACATCAACCTCGAACTATACAGTTGCCCTTATTTCTGAAATCCTTTTTAAACACAAAACAATCTCATACCAGCATTCCATACTAACACAGACATCACTACACTGATTTAGCAAATTTTTAGATCCTAGTAGTTACTACCAGAATACCAGAAATCACTCAGCTTAATCCAAGTCAGTTGATGGAATACGAGTTACTGGTTTAGAAAAAAGAAATAATATAAGCGTCACATTTATATTTTTTGTGCTACTCAATGTTTAATGTACGCCTATATTCTATCTTACATAGAAGGTCATATGAAGAGGTTAATGAACAAATGCTATTAAGCGCCAACCTTACAGGTCTCAACTCGGCTTCTCCGTGTGCAAATCGACAATTTTCCCCAAAAGCGCACATTTTCGACTCTAGCCATGCCTGACACATTACCGTCTTGTACGAGTCAGGATTTACAGCCTTTTTGCCTGTCGATGGCCGACCACTGTGTCTAAACACTAGACTAAACAAAAAGCACTTTTATTTAACTTGGAAATAGACAACTTTCATTCCCCCGCACTTTCTTCACTAAGCATTTCCATTCTTAAGGAATCTAAAAGTTTCTAGCATAATTAAATTGTTTCACTTTTTCTAAAAAGATATGGAGTAAGATGTTTCCATTCCGGAGATTAACAAGGCGTTACCTAAGAATGAAAGGATAAAAGGACAAAGCATTGATCAATTCCCGATAGATGCGTCATGCATCCGACTTTATTAAGCATCGTTGGAGGTGACTGAATGCATATCTGGGGTTTATAATGATTCGAAGTGTCCTACCAATGTATGAACCAGTGCTGCTATCCTCAAAGACAAGTTCGGTACCAATTTGCCGACCCCCGGATAGATGGGAGCTTTGCTGAACTTGTGGTACGGGGATCGATCCCATGTGTACTGCAGGGCACCTCCGACCACTGCGCAACACGCGCCATACGGATAACAATAGATCATCAAAAAATGAAACCAGAAGGTCAACTGAACACACCGTCATTTCGCAGTTGAAATCAAAATAAGTTTCTCAGAAAGAATCCAGCAACTTTTATTGCTAAAAAATATATCATCAATTTTATTTCAATCACTGAACCCTCGGTGGTTTATCGCTTCACCATGAATGGAAGGTGTTCTTAGGTAAGTGGCTATACAACTGCAGTATAGTGAACATCTATCCTCTGTAGGACTCATCGAAGAATAAACCTACGACAAAGTGCGGCATGTCGAGATGGCAACAGCGACTACATTCTCACCCAAAACAGTGAGAAAAAAAGGTCCCCGAACTAAAACTATCGCCCTTTTTTCTGTCCCTACAGTGAGTAGAGCCTACTCTGGGTAGCTCCCATGTGCAACAGTAGGGCCGTAACGGTGCTCGCACGGGTTAGTCTATGATTAATGGTGTTAAACCCTGACCGGTGAATCGACAACTACTGTCACCTGCATTCTATATGGGTAACATTTTTCATTCTATATAATCACTTGTGACGACAGAGTAGAAGCTGTCACGGAAAGCTGTGAAAAGAAAGAGAATCATAATGATTCCACATAAGCCCGAAAATTGTCTCGACCTCTCTTGGCAATTTCCTTGTCCTTGCTTCTCTAATGAAGGGTAAAAACATGGAAAATCAGTTAAGACAAAATTGCTAATGATAAGAGTTACTGATTGTTTTTAACATAAAGAAAGGGCAGATGACAATCGCCTCGTGATCGAAGTAGATTCACGTTTTGTACAGAAAAAGCAACAACAAGAACGACAACTTACTGGTTACTGTGGTGATGGGTGTCATGACCATATGGCATTTCGCAGTTGAAGGCTATTGAGCTGCCACTTAACGATAGAAATGGTAGAAATTTTTGTTGTTGTGAATGTGGAATGCAGTTCGAAGGTGTAGGTATTGAAGTCGCAGAAGGCGTAGCACTAGTTGCGCCAGCAGATGCCAAATTCACGTTAACACCAGAACGAACTCTAGAATACGACGAACATAAAAAAGTGACCAGTGGATGAAAACTACAACGCAGAGTTGTAGATCAACGAAATACTGGAGGCACGTAGCAGAGTTGTAAGTAGAACGGGAAGATTCATATGTTTACAACAGTTGGGCCATAAACCTGTGCAATTTTTCCAGTCGAATCAATAACAGGACAAACACTCTAGTTTCTCACCCAAAATTCCACTGATGTTAAAGCTTTAAGTAAGAAAGTATTTGAAAACAAGTTCATGTAAATCACAATATAGGTTACTATTCAGCATCATTCCATCAATCTTTTAATGCTATCCCTTTTGTCGTGGTTTAGAAACCAAATGGAAATCTATCGGGGCTCAATCGCAAGAACTCCATGCTTACCAAGGACCTCCTCAAACTCAGCTGACTTCACATGTTCTCAAAAAGAAATAAATAACAACTGGCACTCTTTTCGCACTCAGGTTACTTAGGCGCTTAGGTTATAAAAACGAAAAGCAGCCCATGAAAATCAGGATTTTATTCTGCAGAGTGCGCATAAATTGAGATGCAGCGCTACATCATTTGTCATGATTCGCGCTTGTTTTTTCCTGATTGCTGAAAATTCTGTAGTTTCCACAGAAGATTTCCTTATTTCTGGATATCTACGTGTTCTTCGCATTAGAACAGCCACTGAGGTGTTGAATTCAAGTCATCGACGTTTCACTGACGAATACACACCCAGCTAAAATCAACGTTTAGCTATACCACCTAAGTGCTGTTTTATCCCACTACAGTGCTGAACCACCTCCTCCCACATATTCTTTGACCAAAAATCAGATATTCTTGATATCACTCACTTGAAAAACTATTCCTGGAATTCTGCTAGAGTAGTACGGAGAAAAAAAAGACGTTCGATAAAACCGTAACAAATATTTAGGTCCAGGGCTGTCATAACACTTGAGTCATTGGTGCATTACATTTGAAATCCGTGTGCTTCAAGAACTTTGGAGTAACACAGACTGACTAAAGCTGTTGTGATTTTTTTCGTCAGCTTTGGTGACCATGCCACAATAAAGCTATCAACATTCTTCGGTTCAAATATAGTATTATGAGCAAAAGACATGGACTGATGTTGCTATTTCATTTTAAAAAGGCTGTCACGAATCTATATCTCATGAACCATCCTTCTTCAAGCTAGCGCTAGGTTGGTACCCATTCTTTCTCAAATGCGATGGCTGACGTTTCAGCGACTACACATTCCTTTGAGCATAGATATACTATATCATACCATGTTTTTTGCTCAAAAAACAACTCAGAATTTACATATTAAGTAAAGCCCACCGTTTAACTCCTTAATGGAGTAAGGTCATCCGTCTGTTGTTCACACGCTATGGCAATGAACCCTATTCAGATCAAAAAAATCAGTCTGAGATAGGGCTCCATAAAATGTGTGATAATAGGGCAGTCTTCCTCTCTAACAACTGTTGGATTTTTGAAATTTGTCCAAAAAGCCTCAACGGCATTGCACGCTGTTTCTGATAACTCCCCCAGGATATGGGCACCACCTCAAGAATGTCACCGTTGTGCCTTTGTGCTCTAGGGTACTTTTTCGAATTTTCGAAATCCCAGCTAGATGTTCTCCTATGGAGAAAGAAGGTGGCCTACTCGTTTCGAGAGTATATTCAACCCAGCATGTTTTACAAGAGATTAGACATATTGTACTGAACTCATGCAATCTATGCCTCGACGTAAAGTGTTTGGTGAAACTTCTATAACTGCCACAGAGTCCTCAAGACCATGACTTCTTAATAATAGCGGTGATTACTTCGCTTGATATGAAGGGTAACTTTAAAGCGATCTTTCTATTTTAGCTTGGGGTTGCACTGTCAGTTACGGTGGGGTGTGGGATGGGGGAGTCTTAGCTTTCCTTTCAAACCGGACTTCAGTGATCGTTATTTCGCAACCAGCTAAGATCGCTGTCTATCGTGTCAAGCGTAGTGAATCCTTTCTCTCTCCTCCGCCTACGCAAATGCTTGTAGATGTTCGGCACATCCTTAGGACAAGTGCTTTTTCGTGTGTGAGGGATGAGAACAGGAGTAGTCCACTAGTGTTTTTAACGCTTAGCTATCGATATCGTTTTGTAACGTAGCCCATTTCGCCCTTAGGCTTTTCTCGTGGAAACTTTATACACTCTGACTGTTCGTTTAATACTTCGAAACACTTGTCCATTTCCTCTTGTAGAGCAGATGACAAAACAAGCACCAATGTATTAACAGAAGAGTAAAGCACGACGATTGAGAACGGGGCTTCCCTTTAAACACGAAGACAATGTCAACGTTTGGTGCTAATCGCTGTCCCGTTACTAACTCTCTGGTTTGTTCATAATATCTTCGCCAGCAGATAAAAAGATTGAATTATTTTCTCTTCATCGTCTATGAGCAGCTTGACGGCGTCATTCGAGACGATTGTGTAGAGTGCGCTAATACACATGTGGTTTGGTTGTGTACGATGTTAAATGGTCTAGGAAGATTTATTAGAAAGATGGGCTAGTATGAATTTGAGCAATTGCGTGAGGACGCGGCTTAGGAATCGTGTTATCCTATCTATCGGTCCGCCTACACAACTGATGATTGATCTAAATTTAAATGCTGAAGGTTCGGTAAAAGCAAGATCATCATTAGAGACGAGTTTGTGTGTTTTAATAAATATAGGACAGGACAAGTTGGTAGATTACTTTTACGCTGATAAGTAACACATATCTCTAGACCAGCTGCCTTTGGCATTTTGACCCATTCTGGTTAGTTTGTGTCATTGGTCTTTGTGTTCCTTTTTCGTTACTCTGACGTTCAAATGACAAGGAATTGCCACAAATTCTCCATTTCTGCCGCTAATAGATAGATGGATGTTTCCGAGTTTATCAGCCCCCCAAATCTGATGCATCCATGTACCAATCTTCAAACAATCTGATGGCGAACTTAACTTTGTCTGGGAGAATAGCAGCCTGGCTCGTTCTATTGGCAGGCCACCGCAAGTCATTGTAAAGGCCAGATATGCATTCAATCACCACCAACGATGCTTAGTGAAGTCGAATGCATGGTGCATCTCTCAGGGAATGACCAACGCTGAGAGCTTTATCCTTTATCCTTTATAGTTAAATGCTACCGACGGAAAAAATTCAGCTCAAACCTAATACATGAACGTGGTATACGCCTAATTCGGTAGGTTATGAACTCGAAAAGCATTGGACTATCTACAGGCGACAAAGATGGATTTGTAACAATTCTTCGTCAGAAAAATATCTTCCTTCTATGTAAAGTGGAGGATTGCGTGACTTGCCCCAATGGCAGAAACAGACACTGCTTGAGTTCAGGCACGATGTACTTGATCTCTTCTAAGACATGCGGTGATGAATAGATTGGTGAAACAGGTAGACTATATCACGAATTTTAGGTGGTAGTAAGAATTGCGGGCAGGAACTAACATCAGCTCGCAAAACTCTTGTGGCTTTTTGGATAATTTCAAAAAATCCAAAAACGAACAGGAAGGGAGAGTGAGTGACAATCACGTGTGATTTGGCGCCTTAAATTAATGTCCTGATCAGAGTAAGGTTTACTGCTCGCATTGTGTGAACAGCACACGGGTGAGCTTACTCCACTAAAGAGTGAACAGTGCCCTTTCCTTAACAGGTAGATTGGATTGGTTACCGAATTAGTTTCACTGGAATTAGGGAAATATCAACCGAGTAGTAAAATATGGAATAGTATAAGACGTCTTGGCTCTGTGGAAGGCGAAATCGCCGAAGCTCGTTTTTTGAAAGAAGAGGTACCAGCTACCAACTTCGCGATAGGTTAAATATGGAGATTTCGTATGATTTTACCTATATCGAGGTTAAGTGAAGCCGCACTTTTGAGTCGACACGGATCTGGGATGAATTCTGGAGGAAACTAGGAGTGGATAACTAGTCGCTGTCGATAAGAAATCTCTCGTAATTAATTGTGGTTAGCTTTTACCCAGTTCTATAAATGTGCTTTAAATCAAACATCCTTATAAGGCATTTAGTTCATTCGTTATTATTACTATCTAAAGTTCTTCATGGATGGATAACATTCGATAAAATTTCGGATACGAGCGGTACTACAAGACAAGCGAGTGTCGTACGTGCGAAGACGAACACGACAGAGATGAACACACAGAGAGTGATAAGTGAAAAACTCATTACAGTTTTATATCGATCGAGAGATAAGCATTATAGTGTGATGCAAATGACCTTCAGAAATGTCATCAGATAAGTTGAAACCAGATTTACTCGAGGATGTTTCTTAATTTTAATACGGTTTAGATAGAACATGGCGCCATGAGCTCCTACTACGTGGTACTACTCTCACTCAGCTGTTCACAGAAATGACTAATAAAATTGTCTTTCTGCACGACGACGCTCGATCACACGTGTCAAAAAATAGCATTAGAGTGTTGCAAATTTCCTAGTCCAATAAAAATCGCATTAACTGTAGAATGGCATCTATGCCCCTTACTCTAGTGCACGATTCAACGAAGCGCGTCCTCAGTAGGAGTTACAATGATGCGAAAATAACAAATGATTTCGACTGTAGATAAACATTTTTCAGCTTACAAACAAATCTATTAATTACCATAAAGAACACTACAACCTATAATTCATTGTCAGTGAAATACAAAGTTTCTTATTCAACCACGACGAAGTTTCTATTTCGCGGACCCCATGCACGCCAAAGCTCATACTTGGGATGTGAATGCAACTGATCAAGAGGGAGCCCTTCCAGAAAAGCAAAACAGTGTTCCTTAACTCACCCTCGTGTTTTTTTGCTACAACGCTTGCGTTAGAAACTGAAAAACTATAAATTTAGTCTTAAGTTTTCTGAAAATATTATTAAGCACACTTACAACTCAAGGACTACAACTTTCACTAAAAATGTATGATTTAGACGATATCGTAAAGTCGCTTCCGCAATTCTATAAAGTTCTCCCCTCCTTGAGTAGAGAAATTGTCGTGTGTGGTGGGAAAACCAACGTTATTATGAAAAGGTCAAATAAAATGATATAGAGAACTACCACTTAAAAGCAAAGATAGAAGGTTCCTTTAGCTCGTCTAGCGCTTTAGGCTTTACCTACTTACTCAAAAATTTGTGGAGATCTCATCGAATATGCTTTAAGATCAATAGACATGATAATTCGCCCTCGCCCCTATGATTAAGCTTATTGTTAGAACTTACTTAAAAGCTTATAACTCTATAAAACACTACTAATGACTTGTTCAAATATCTTCAACCTTAAAAGTCCGTAGTAAAAAATGTTTTAGGTGTTTCCATACTTTACGTCAATGTGAGCACTAAAACAGTCCCAGGGGGATGCGCCACGCATTCGACATCATCGAACATTTAGAGGTAATAGAAGGCATATTCGACCTATACAACGAGTTCTCATTGCTTCGCGATGTATCAAGACAGTGTTGCTGTCCTCCCAGATAAGTCTGGTACCAAATTATCACCCCCGAAAGGATAGAAGGCTTGGCGAGCCCTGGGCTCCGCATCGAATGAACGACCAAATGTGTATAGTATAGCACCCGTAACAATTGCGTTACACCCGATGTTTTCATACATGTAGTTAATTACATTTTATTTGAAAATGAAACGGAACAGAAATTTTAGTTGTACTTTTCCCATATTATTTACTAAACGCATCTGAAGTTAGTTAATCTGCTCAAACAATACATTGGCGTTACCACAAACCAGTCCACTTCTGTGACATCATCATGCATCCACTGCTGTTCTTCACGGAAAGCCTCCTTCTCTGAGACGTGTTCATAGCCGCCGTTTCAAAATGACTGTGGATACCTTTCCAATGTCGCATTTTCAATTACTACTGGAACGTCTTTTTCCTCTCCAAAAACAAACGTTTGTCGTTACATAAAGTGCACATGTCCGTTGTTCGAAATGAAAACAACACCGCGTAGACACGCAGAGAATGAGCGACTGAAAAGCAAAAACATCCGTCATGCCCGGTCCATCAAATGTTTCTTTTTTTTCTGATTATGACATTCAGTAATAAACTCAGCATCACCGTAAGATGTTATAGCTGATCAACTGTGACCCTGCGACTTTGATTTAGACATTTATGCCATTAAAACAACTTCACATCTATTCAAACAATCGCTGACGCCACTGCTAAACCTTTTTCTCCACACGGTCCTTACATTTTCTCAACAAGTCCAAGAGACTGTTACCATTTACAAAGTGCAATACACCAAAAACGGAGTTGAACTACTAAGAGTTCTTAGTAAGTAAGGAAGTTGGCTCTGGAGACAAATGACGGGGTAGTGTACTTTTTACAATTGTGGATAAAGTATTTAGTGGGATAGTGGTAAAAGAATCAGAAAGAACCTTAGCAGATGAAACAAACATA